>CM038681.1:529766471-530112141 GCA_021605205.1 Aegilops longissima | reverse complement strand
CAAAAATGATCACCGTGTGTGTAACTTCCCAATAATCGTGTCCAACTGAAAACAACTATGTGTGCAACTAAAACTACTATAGATGCCAACAAAAAATGATTGCCATGTGTGCAACTTTTTAATAATAGGATCCAACTGAGAACAACTGTATGTGCAACTACAACTACTATAGTAATGATCGTCTCCGACGAAAACAACTATGTGTGCAACAGGAATTACTATAAATGTCAAAAAAGTGAACGCCATGTGTATTCAGTTCAATGTATTCCGTTCCACTTTCACCGCCGTAGGAAAAAGGTTTAGTGTTGTGCAACTTCCTAATTGTCGTATCCAACTGAGAACTGCTATGTGTACAACTACAACCACTACGGATGCCAACTAAGAATGTGAAGATCAATATATCTGAAAAAGTGATACATACATTCAGTAGAAACAGAGGGCAAAAATACAAAGGAACGAAACAGATAAAATTGCTGCTTACGAATCAATTGCTGCTTCTTCTGCTTCTACACGGAGATATATTGGCTGTGAGGATCGAGCAACTGCTTTGCTTTGCATGCTATAACCCCGAAGGGCATCCTCGTCGTTCAATAGCCGTTGGCCGTCGTTGTTGCAACAACAGTCACATCACGGGCGCGATAGTTGGTATTGAGTTCAGCGAGGATACAGGCCAAGAGCCACGCAGGTTGCCGCCGGCGAGCACCTTAACCCCACACGGCTAGCCCTTCGTAATAACGTGCATTCATTTGGATATTACACACATCGTCCTTCATTCTGCAGTACAAGTAGACAAGAGGGATGCATACCTGCTTATTACAATTCTCAGCCCGTGTGGACAACGGCGGAAAATCTTAACACCCTTGCTTATCTTCCTCTTGAGCCACTGGCAGAGCTGCGGCCACGACTCCAGTGCCGGCGTTTTCATCCCTGTCAAACCAAAAATCAGGCAAAATGGATGTTTCTGAATGCTCTCGTGCAACTAAAAATCTTGAGGATGCCAATTAATTAGATACTCCTGGGAAATGAAATATTCAGATTTCAGGCTTCTAGAAGAAAAACTCGGCCACAAAAATAGAAAAAATAATATAATGACACCCAATTTTTACTATTTTGCCGCGCCAACTCCATCAAGTATACTGCACAACTTGTACTACTGATTTTGCCACAGAGACACCCAAGAAAATTGGGTGCGCAACTAGGACTGCTTTTCCATCCAACTAAAGCAGCAGTGCTGGACAACTCCTACTGCTTCGGCGGCCAACTCTGCATACTATTATCCATATATCAATTCTAGTTCTAGGTTAGTACAGGATGTTTGTGATGCTCAGTTCGTGGCTTGCAACCCAACACAACCAACCCATTTAGTTCATCTACTGCTCCTCTCTCTCCCTCTCTGCTTTCCTGGCAAAGAACACATTTGAAAAATACTGTATTTAAATTCCATTTGATTGTCTTCTCAACATGTATTGTTGCACATAATTGGCACTATGCTACAAACCCATTGAGAACCGGGCAGCTATTTATTTATTGCAAATCTTCTGGTAACTAACTAGATAGATTACATAGTACAATAAGTTGGCCCTAAGAATTGAAGCAAAATTAACCTGATGCCTTTGTTGAGCTTAGAGCTTCTTTCTCTGCATCTCCAGCCTTCTTTTCTTCTCTCATATGAGCCCTTGACAAAGCATCGTTCATATCCGAGTTCATAGGCATAGCCGCATAGCAGCATCGGCTTCAGGAGAAGAGGTACATCTGTTCAATGGATTTCCTGCAAAGCATGGCACATATTCATTTGCTTGGCGGGTGAATAGAGAAGCAGATGGTGCAGAAGATACAACGAAGGGCAAAATCAACAGATCTTAGCGGGTGGATCGGCCTGCTGCGTGATCTACACGGTGGCCTTTTCCCGACGGGGCGGCGGCGACAGCGGCGGTTGGCCACCCCAGATCCAGCTCCTAAAAAAGTGGGGGAAAGGAGACGGCAGCGCTGCTTCTGTATGGCGCCGGCCGACCGGCTCGCTGAGCTCCTCCAATCTACCGCCTCCCCTTCGACCTCTCGGGTGTGGACGCCGGTGCTCCTCTCCTTCTACACCACTCGCGGGATCTGACGGGGACGAGGAAGAAAGGGATCGAGATAAGACGGTTTTTTTTCTCTCTGGGAGAGAGGTGAAGCGGTGGTTTCTAGCGATCCGCTTGTCGCCTAGCGCGGCCGCTCAGTTTTACCAAAAAGTGCGCGTGCACTTTTAAGTTTTTACGTTAAATGCCACCATATTAGACGTGCATGTGGAGGAAACCAAGGAAAAGAGCATCCTAATTATTTTGGTAAGCCACGATTAGAAGATGGCATGAAGGAGTCCAGGAGCCATCGTGATTGTTTCCTTGGCAGCATTATTTACTACGCCAGAATTAAAAAAGAGAAGATTATTTACGTTTATTTTTCAACCCTGCAAGGAAAAGATAAACACGAGGATTCTATTTATTTGGGAATTATTCAGCTTAAAGGACGTCGGCTGGGGTCCACCAGACAGGGAAGAAGCCACATCAGAACTAGCAGTTTTCGTTTTCTTAGATAGATCAAGTCGGTTTAGCATTTACGTAGGAGTTATCTTTTCTTTTAAATATGTAGCAAATGCTTGCTTTCCAAGCTACTTATGGTGTGCGTGCGTGAGGTCTTTGGGCCAAGTTAGGGTGCTGCTATTATATAAAGCCTATCATGTCCTTTGTAAAATGGAGGTTATATTTTGATAATAAACACGATGTGTTTTTAGGGTGGACACCCGTATCGAGTTTTGGGGGAAGCTGTCTAAAAATCCCTAAGTTTTAGAGGAAGCTTTAGAAAACCTCTTTGTTGCGATTTCTCTTCGTGGAAATTGTTTTGCGCGTGAGTGCTGTCGTCGAGACTGGTTTTCTCATGCTGGACTGTAAGGTTCAATCCCTCTATTTCGCGTACATCGTGTGTGCGGGCGAGAGATTACTACTGTTGAAGATGGAGTGTCGTGAAAGGTAAGGCCGCAACAACGGATTGGATCTCACATCGAGGTTCGGTCTACATCATGCCGCCTGGATGTTTGGGTGTATGTGTCTGTGTAGAGGGTGGGGCGAAAGGGGTGGGGGAGAAAGGAAATAACGAGCCATTAACTTGTGGGTCTCATCATGGTTTTGGGTACCTCTCGAGAAAAACTATTACCGGGCGGATACCGAGCTTCTCGCCGCCCCACGAGAAAGACATATCCCAAGCAAAAAAAATTTGAATTTTTTTTACGTCCAAAGTATACTAAAATATCGTAGCATCTCAATAATATTACAAACTTGGCTTTGGCGTGGTGGTAACCATCTACTCCCTCCGGTCATTTTTAGTCCGCGTATTAGATTTATGTCAAGTCAAACTTTGACCAAATTTATATTAAAAAATATCAACATCTACAATACTAAATATATATACTATGAAATTACATTTTATAATGAATCTAACAATATTGATTTGGCATGTGAATGTTGATACTTTTTTCCATAAGTTTGATCGAGGAGAGATATTTTGACTTAGAGGACGCTGGTTCGAGTCCCTTTTTTGCACAACCTTTTTTTTTCAGAATACGTACATGAAAAAACAAGGACCCAGCACAAGTCGAACTCACAACCTTATCGGTTAGCGCATGCGTACACACCATTCCATTGAGATACTATCACTTTCATGTTCAATACCGGTTCAAGTCTTATCTATGTCTAGTTTTAAAAAATTGACTTCAAAATTCAATTATAATTTTGTCCCGAAATATGTTCAGTATTTCTCGTAACCATGGTAAGCGAGAATCACCCCCCCAAACACACACGCGCGCGCGCGAGAAAATTCGTCAAGTCGGAGTCCAAAACCTTGGGTCTCATTCGAAAGTGGAGTTGTTGTTTATGTTAATTTTTGGGTCTCATAAAGTAGGGATCTTCCCCTAAAAAAAAGTAGGGATCTAAAATGCTGCTATCGCTTGAGATGCGCTTGACTCCCGTGGTGAGCCCATGGAGCATTCTTTGCATCATTAGAAACTACAGTATTACTGTATCAAACAAGAAATTAATGTACGTAATGAATGAAATCAGAAAAATTACAAAGGACGACTCCAAATGCTAGATGGATTACTTGTATGTACAATCACAAGCTAATCGTACTAAAAAAATCACAAGCTAATCAACGACGCCACACGAGTCTCGGTCAAACAAAATCGCTAGCGATCTGCACCTCCCAGTCTTTCAGCGACAATCTCCGAGGTGGCGGCCTGATCGGCCAGCGCACCGGCCGCCTTGCCGCGGCAGGCCACCTCGGCGCGGCACACTGGGCACCGGCGGCTCTGGCGCAGCCACGAGTCCACGCACTGCGCGTGGAACCCATGGTGGCACCCCGGCAGCACGCGGCACCGGTCGCCCCCCTGGAACGCCTCCAGGCACACCGCGCACTCGCCGGCGGTTGTGTCCGCGGCGGCGGCCTTGAAGTCCTGGCACGGCAGCTCGCCCAGCTCGTCGGCCGTCAGACCCGTCGCTTCCCCCTGCTCCTGGTCCCGCTCTCGTGCCGCGCCGCGCAGCCGCAGCACGGCGCCCCGCCGGACCGCCCAGACGATCACGAGGACGTGCAGCGCGAGCATGAGGACGACGCCGGCGATGAGGAAGAGCACGGAGACCGCCATCCGCGCCATGCAGACGCGCAAACTGATCTTCGCTGAGAGTAGAGTTTAAAGCAAAGGCTGTACACAAGTAGGCAGACGATCCAAGACACAAGTTGCCAAGTAGAACGAACCAGTTCTCACTGCTCCTCGGAGACTGGTCAATCACTCAACTGCAATACTGCATCTCTCCGTCAACCTTCCATGTTTCTGCATGCTTATCTTGTCCTTCAGTTTGACAAAACCGCTGTCCTTAAAAGCGACATCATGTGCCGTTGTGTACGCTCCTCCATATGTCTTTATCAGATCATCTCCATTGCCGGGCGGAAGCAGCGTCTGATTAGATTAACCCGTTTGCAAAAGCAACGTTGTGAATGGTGTTTATTGGAAGGAAGCGACGCGCCGGTGGGATGCCGGCCCGGCGAGAGTGCGTGGCGTGGCTTCCAGCTCCAGGTTCTGAATAAACTTGCCATCGTCGCGATCTGGAACTTCGGGTACAGCTACGTGTTGACGAATGACAAGGTGGCTTGGTTTGTCTTCCGGACACGTAGCAAGACTATGGTTGGCTTAATGAGGCCACAAAAATGGAGTAGAAACACGATGCATGATCCTCCAAATGTAGTACTCCCTCCGTTCCGATTTATTCGTCGTGGTTTTAGTTCAAATTTAAACTAAAACCACAACGAGTAAATCAGAACGGAGGGAGTACATGTCAGTGCGAAAATCTAATTAAAAGGCTGGAAGTATTATAGTTATGTATATTAACTAGGCAATTTTAATGAGGTGGTATAAAATTAAATGGAGAAAAAGAGGGTTGAGTATCATACTCCCTTTGGTCTTTTTTAGTTTGCATATAAGTATTGTCCAAATTAAAAATATCTCTATTTTTGACCAAACATATAGAAAAAGTATCAACATTCACAATGCCAAATAAATTTTGTTAGATTTGTTATGAAAAGTAGTTTCATAGTATATATATATTTGGTATTATAGATATTAATATTGAGCAGCGCGGCCACCCAGCCGATCCATATGCTCCCAAAGCCTTTCACACGTCAAATAAAAACGGCCATGCCAGAGAATCAAAGCCACGCGATAAGTGATTGTTACTGGAGTCCCAAGAAAGAGCTTTGCACATGCCAAGGGTTTGAGGCAGGGAGACCCGATCTCGCCTCTTTTATTCGTGATAGCGATGGATGCACTGACTAGCATTATCAACAAGGCGGAGGCTGAAGGAGTTATCAGCTCTTTTACAGGGATTACGGCAATGCAACGCCAATCGATATACGCTGACGACGTGGCTTTGTTCATCAAGCCTTCCACGAGGGATATGGAATTTGTTCGACAAGCACTACACATATTTGGAGAGGCATCCGGTCTCAAAGTCAGTTATGCCAAATCTTCAACCATCCTTATTAGAGGGGCCGAGCAGGACCATCAGAGGGTGGCCGATGTGATATAGTGTCAGGCGGGAGAGTTTCCCTGCAAGTACCTAGGCCTGCAGCTTGCTATCACAACTCACCAAGGCGGAGTGGCAACCTTTGCTGGATCAGGCGAAGCGTTTCGTGCTGGCCTGGCAGAGAGGACTTATCTACGGGGCCGGCAGGTTGGTGCTAGTGAACTCAGTTGTAGCAGCGAGGCACATTCACCACCTAATGGTTTTGGAGGCACCAAACTGGGTGTTCGAGTAGCTAGACAGTTGGATGAGAACGTTCTTCTGGAAGGGAAAAGAGAAGTTAGCGGTGGGCACTGTCTAGTCGCATGGAATTCTATTTGTCGGCCAACTCATCTGGGCGGGCTGGGTGCGAAGAACTTGCAACTTCAAGCTTTGCCTCTTCGTGTTCGTTGGGAGTGGCTGCGCAGGACGGACCCTAACAGACTGTCGCAGGGCATACCTATGACTGAAGATAAGATGGCCCGATAGGTGTTTGACAGCCTTGTTCATATTAAGGTGGGTGATGGGAGCCGAGTGTTGTTCTGGAGAGATAGATGGATTCATGGCTTTGCTGTCATAGACATCGCACCGATGATTCACAATAGCGTGGAAGCACACTCGCACAACCGAAGGACAATTCAGGAGGCGATGGATAACAACAGATGCATTCAGGATATCCACGGTGACATCTCCTTCATTGCCCAGCTTCAGCTCATGCACCTTGGGCACACGGTGGGATCTGTGCAGAGGGATACACAGTGTCGGTGGATCACTTCTCCTGGCCCTGCGATGTTTTTGGATTATACACGGCGCGATCCACCTACCAGAGGCTCAACCTTTGGGCTAGAGAGGGTCCCATTCGCTGATTGTGTGTGGAGGAGTTGGGCACCCCTTAGGTGCAAAAATTTCGCATGGCTAGCAGCCCAACATCGGCTTTGGACTTCGGACCGCCGTGCCAGACATGGACTATAGGACCAACCTTCGCCATGCTTTATCTGCCTACAAGAAGAAGACAATGTGGATCACACCGTGACCCAGTGTGTGTATGCGAGGGAGGTTTGGTACTTGGGTTTTCAGGAGCTCGACATCCAGGTAAGGAGGCTGGAGTCACACGACACCTTTTTGGATTGGTGGCTCCAAGCGAGGAGCCAGTACCAGCATACCGAGCAACGGGACTTTGATACACTAGTCATTGTCACCGCTTGGGCACTCTGGAAGCAGAGGAACGCTCGAGTGTTCAACAGACAGCAACAATTCAAAAAGCTCTAGGCAATTGTTGCATCAAATCGCAACGGAGGTTCAGGACTTGAGGTGTGCAGGAATAGGTGTAGGAGGCTTACGACAATTTGTGAGAGGGTAGCTTTAGATGTGTTTGTTGGCGTTTGCTGGCTTGAATGTTTGCATTCATCGCCAGCTCTTGTAATATCATTCTGCCTTCTATAAAGTATGATAGCCTATTGGCGTACTCTCGGAAAAAAGATATTAATATTTATTAATATAAATTTGGTCAAATTTTTCAATGTTTGACTTGACAAAAATGTAATACACGTAGTAAAAAGGATTGGACAGGGTATCATGATATCGTATCATAATAAATGCTATGCTAGTAATGTCATGCATGGCAATAAATACGGTTTATAAAGAGCCGGGTCAACATGGGACTCTGAAAATTGCCTTCATGTATAGCTCGTCTTGTGCCCACAAGATCGCCCATAACTTCAATAAACTTTCTTTTTGGGAAAAATAACTACAATAAACTGCCCCGAGCCCCCGACTCAACCTGCTGCTCTCGCCCATTAAAATGGTTTTTGGGAAACTTCTATAGACCGGTGTGGAACGGTTTTAGAACCTTCCATGCGTTTTTATCTTCTGTTTTATATGTTTCATTATTCGCTTTCTTTCATTTTTAATGCAATTTATTCTTTTTTATATATGTTGAATTTTTTTCAAATATAAGATGACCATTTTTTCAAATACAAAGTTTGGACATTTTTCCAGAAATGTGGGGAAATTTTGAATTGTATAAATGTTTTCCGACATTTTTGTGAAGATTTTTATGAAATTTTATTAGAAAATTTTAAAAAATGCACGAATATATTTTTGAAACATACATAACTTTTCAATTATAATGAACATTATTGTTACATTGCATGATTTTCCCTAATTTTATCAGTATTTTTTAAACACGTGATGAACGTTTCTGAAAATTTAAATAAAAATACTTCCCATTTCTAAAATTTTAAAAAATAAAGTAATAAAAAAAACCAGTAGAACAGGACGAACGCTAGCGAGCCGAAGTTCCTCCCCCCGTTGGGCCGGCCCATTTCGTAAGCGCCAATGGCGAGCAATAATTATTTCCTCTCGCTGCAGGAGAGACAAAGCCGGACGTCCTATCTGCCGCTCTCTGCCTGAGACCAGACGCTTCAAACAAGTACATCTAGCCAATTGAGCTACACTGCCACCCTGTTTATAATGCACGGAAGGGTTCTAAGAACCAAACTAAGCGCACATCCGAACGTTCTTAAAATTTTGTATGCAATACGTTATTTTGAGAAAAAAATGTGAAGGCTGTCTGAAACAGCGAACACTTTTTGAAATTGTGAATAAAATTTGAAAACGGGAGCTTTTTCTTAAAGGGACATTTACAATTTTCCCCTTAATTTTGTCCAGACCTCATCTTTACCCCTAAAATAAAACAGTGCTACACTATACTCCTCTTCCGTTTGGTGCCCTTATGAAAATACCCTTCTGTGTCGTTTCCGTCCGGTCAAAGGCCTGACCAAATTATGAAATGGGAAGATTTTTTTAAACTACCAAACAAAATTTAAAAACGTGGCTTTTTGAACTCATGTATATTTTTATGAAACATAATTATTTTGTAATATGTGAACATTTTTTAGAAAATGAAGACCATTTTTTTAATTTGTGAACAAAAATTACTTACAAACCACATTTTTTAAAATTGTGAACATTTTACTAATTTTACAAAAGAATTTGAAAAACTTGAAGAACAAAAAGGGAATAAAAAGAGAAGAAAAAGGAATTGAAAATGAAATAAAGAAACAGAAAGAAAAAGAAAAAAGAAACAGAAAAAGAAAAATATTGAAAAAATGAAACATAAAAAAACCTAGTGAAAACTGGTTCAAGAACCCTCTCGAAGGTTTCCAAAACCGGTCAGTAACCTTCTAGAAGGTTCCCAAAACTAGATAATGTAGCGCATGCGCTATCTCGCAGTTGGGTCGGCCCATCTTGATCGCTAGATCGCTCGCTGAAGCCACGACAACTTGACGCAACGAGCGTCCGTTAGGAAATCCAAGACAGGGCTGGTTCCTATTCCGCGCCTTAAACGCTCGTTATAGTGTAATTTACTAACCTTTTTCTGAGCAAAGTGTAATTTACTAACCGCGAACACCCCTCCGACCGAGTGCACCGGCCCATTTGGAACGCGTCGGCCGTTTTCCCAGGTTTCTATTTTTCTGAACTATTTATCAAATTTCAAACCTTTTCCAGTTTGTTTCTGAAATTTTCATTTTAAAAATTCTTAAAATTTCTCGAAGTCCATGAATTGTTTCAGATTACGAACTTTTTTTCAAAAAAAATCTAAACTTTTTCGTTCAATTTGTGTATTTTTTTTACTTTGTGAACTATTTCCAAATCTTGAATTTCTTAAATTAGTCAAGTTTTTCTCAATTTTATGAAGTTTTTCCAAACTTATGATTTTCTTAAAATATTAAAAAACAAATAATTTGAAAATTGATATTTTTATTCCTTGAACTTTTTGGATACATGAATCTTTTTCGAATTCATGAACTTTTTTTGAATATGCGAACTTTTTTTGCATGTTCATGAACTTTGTTGAAATATATAGTTTTTTGAATGCGTGAACTTTTTTCTCAAAACTCTACGGTCGATAACAAGTCAACAGGTCAACGCATCTTGTTAATGGGTTAGCTCAGAGGTCTACAATACGCATTGTAGTGACTTTTTTTAGCTGTCCTACTGATCTACCTGAGCGAGCCACCTGCTCGCGTTGGTGGACCGACCCAGCACGGGGCAGCACGAGCGCCGCCGGTTCCTTCAAGTGGCGCTTATGGCGCCACATAAGAGCTCTCCGAAACAAAGCGGTGCCCATTCAATCCATGGGTGGACCAAGTTCGAACAGAAGCGCATTCTTGTTATTTTAGGTATCCCAAGAAACAACCTACTTCGGGCAGCACATTGGACAACTTTTGCTTAGCCTTAGCCGACGACATTTTCAAATAGTCTAGCAGCTGGCGTGAGAACTATGTCTCGCCTACTGCGAGACATATTATTTTCTCGCCTAGTGCACTTCCGTTCGTGGGCCGATGACCCAACAACGTGCGTGATCTTTTTAAAAGTTTCATGAACATTCTGAAGTACGTCATAAACATAATTTCGTATGTGGCAACTTTTTTAGAATGATACAAACATTTTTAATGGATTGAATACGTGAACACAATCTATATTTCATGAAAAAAAATCATGTGCGGTGAACTTTATGAATAATTTAAGCAAAGGAATTTACGAAATAAACATAAATCTAAAAATATTTGGCAAAGGTATGAAAAAACTAGTGATTTTAATCTACACCTCGGGGTTATTGCTTCTTGTGAAACGTCATGAAATTGCCCCCAAAATGGTAAAATATTACCCACCAATGCTACCTATAAGTGATAAAAAAACGTTTCACACACAGGAATGACCCGCACTGGGCCAGCTCATGCAGTAGGTACCACCTATACTGCGCTCTGCGCACCAGGATAAGCCGCAACGTGCCCATTCGGGCGGCCCATATCTGGGCGGCTTGCATATCAAATTTTAATTTTTAATATATTATATTCCTTTTTTGCATTTCTACTTTAAATAATTTGGCACTTCAATAAAGTTCAAAAAATAAAAAAAGAGATTTTGGAAATAAAATGTTTAATAAGTCATAAAATGTTTGTGGATTCAAAAAATATTTGCGATTTTATAAGAAAATGTTGGCTTATTAAAAAAATGTAATAAATTCTGAAAACAAATGTTCAAGAAATCAAAAATGTCGATGGTTTTTAAAATTTTCATATATTAAAAACGTTTATGAAATTGAAATAAACTTCGAAAATTCCAAAAATCTTCATTAATAAAAATATCATAAAAACTAAAAATTATTCATGACTTACAAAAGAGTTTATTCATTCATAACAGTTCGCTAATTCAAAAAATGATCTTGCATTTCTTAAAATGGTCGTTAAATCAAAAAAATCTGCGTTAAATCAAAAAATTTGTGAATTTCAAAAATTGTTCAATTCCGAAACAATGTTCTTCCATTCTGAAATAATCGCTGTTTCAAGAAAATTGTTAAAAACAATGTTCACAATTCTTAAAAAGGGTTTGGAAATAGTATAAAAGGTTCATGAATTTCAAAAAAAATCCTGATTTTAGAAAATGTACGAAAATTTGTAATTGTGTTCATGAATTTGAAAAATGTTCACATTTTCAAATATGTTCACAAGTTTAAATTATTGTTCATGATTTAGCAAAATTGATAGTTATAGCATATCTCGATGATGCAACAAAATGTGATCATAGCCATTGGATATTATGATTTTTTTTCTCCCGTTGCAACGTACTGGCTTTTTTGCTAGTAAGAATTAATGGGCCAACGCACTGTGGAGGGTTATGTGCGCTAGATATTTTTCGGTCTGGCAATAGGCGAGACGAAGACGCTCCCGGCATATTGTAAGCCTGTCCATCAGAGTAGCACTGTGTGCTCCACTAAAAATACAAGTTTGCTCAACAGTTAAAAGAACTAAAAGGATAAGTTGGAATGATTTGATATTTTTTTAATTGTAAACAATCTTCTGGATCATTAATTGAAAAAACAAGAGTTAGAGGAGCGAAAATTGCTAAGCATATTTACAAGTTTAGAAATAAACTGAAAATAATTCCACTTGTATAAAGATGTATCCTAAATAGTTGCCAAATTTCATTTGGATACACATGTGAGCTACGTACATAAGATAACTTTGTGTTGTTGTGACAGCAAATAGTGCACGTATTGTTTGACATTCTTAGACTCACATATTTATTTTTACTACCATATATGACCGTGCATTGCAAAGAGAGAGATTGAAAATATTTTGTTTCTTATATTTTTCTAAAAAATAATAATTACTAATTTCTGAATATTCTTGGAAACGTCAACAACTTTTGAAATTATGAACAGTGCTACGAAAATTTCATATATTTTTAAATAACGTCAAAACAAAATTTATGGATTCATTTCTGAAATTCACAAACACTTTATAAAACGTGATTTTCCTGAATTTGTGAACAATTTTTAAAATGGGAACATGTTTTGAACATTCAGAACATTTAGAATACGTGTTTTTCTAAACAAGAACATTATTTTGAATTTGTGAACATTTCACTAAAATAAGAGTATTTTGCGAATTAGAAACATGTTCTAAAATGTTTTTAATCTCGAATTTTGTGAAAACACAAATATATTTTGAAAAATGGGAACATATTTGGAAATTTAACAAAAATTTGGAAAGACATAAAAAATGTAAAATTCCGAACATTTTTCGAAAAGGAAACACAATTTTGGATGGCTGAAGTTTTTCTTTTTAAAATTTAACAGAATTAAAATTCCAAACATTTTCCAGAAAAATTGGTTACAAAAGAAGTATAAAAGAGCAATAACTTGCAAGAAAAAAGGAAAAAAGAAATAGGAAGGAAAAAAAGAAAGAATCAGAAAATAAAAAATTAGAAACGGAACATGAAAAAAAATAAAAAACGGAATTTTTTTTGCATTGTGCTGGAAATAGGGTTTACCCAACTGCATGAGCAGTATAGGTGGGATGGCTTCGCTGGATCACAACGCACGTGGTGTGGCCCATGTACGGAATTCTGGGAGCTGGTTTTCATTTTCTAGGGGACAGATGCACAAAAAATTTAGTACCACATCGGATAAAAATCATTTTTTTCGATGATGAATGGATGAAAAAAAATCAAAGAAACGCACCTTGCTTTATTAATAGATAGTATAGTATAGTATATATATATATATATATATATATATATATATATATATATATATATATATATATATATATATATATATATAGGTACAGATAGATATGTATAATATATACATATAAGAGCCACGTTTTAGAGATGCTCTTTTATACGGGGTGGGCCAAGTCCGCTAAAAAGGGTTCGACCCATAAATTTTTGGGGCGGCCTGTAAACCACCCGCGATTTCGGTATATATATATATCGATCCGGGATGATTTAGGGTTCCCATCCTGCACATCCACCTGTCTGCCTCCGTCGCGAAATCCATCCTCCAACGACAAATCCATACACCTCCGACGACGCATTTGACCACTGGATCTTGCTGGAGATGGTGTTCGCGGGTTCCGAGTGTGGCGGCGGCGGGGCTTTCGGCGGCCGCAAGCATCGCAACGTCGACGAGGCCCGCAGCTCCTCCCTCCGCCCTCCCGTATTGGAGAGGCGCATGGAGCAGGCGCACACTCGCAGCATGAAGTTCCTCAGCGCCGGCGTGCGCGACATTCCGTCGCCTCGGGCGACTCTTCGATCCGTCCATCTAGCGCCTCCAGGCGACCGAGGGCGCCTGGTGGGAGGCGAAAGAGGAGGCCGCCGCCGAAGATGCAGCTGCGGCTGCGCGCGTGCCGGCGCTCCGGAAGGAGTACCAACTCGCCTCGACCCTCTCCGACACACTCATCTACCACACCCTCCACGGCAACGAGCCCCCGCCCCACGACAGCGACTCCGGCGAGAAGTAGATGCTAGTATGAATCATCTAGTTTAGTAGTTTAAGTTTGAACTATCTCTCGGTGTGCTATGTGCGGAACTATCTTAGTTGTATGATAAACTATGTTTGTATGATGATCTATGTCGCAAACTAAATGTTTCAAATTGAGTGGGTATGATGCTATGTTTAACGGGATCTATTCTGTCGATCCATCCACCATTCCATAAATTTTGAACGAAATTTGCATGATGGTGATATACGGGATCTGTTAGAGATGCAATAAAAAGACATCATATATCACATCCATGTACTATTGGTGCCTCCAGCTTGACAATTTTTTATTCTGAAGAATACTTCCAAGCTGGACTATTGGTGACGATAGGAGTCATCGAGATAATAAACAGGTCTAAACCACCGTAGTTACATTACTCGCATTGGTTGATGGCTGATCGCGTAGGGAGTGACAAGACTGGAGAGAGGAAATAGTCCAAGACTGCTCTCCAGGTTAACCAAATTGTTCAGCTGTACGGCAACCTCATAGGCCAGTTTGAACGTCAGCAGTAGCAGGAGGAGAGAACAACACACGGCCGTAGCTTAGTCGTTGGAAAGAAGGGAAACAGTTTCTTGAGGGACGATAGAACAGTGAGTGAAGTTGCGGGAGACGAACCACGCGTGCGGTGGTGAACCATCGAGCCCATGCACTGAAACCTAGAGGGAGGGATGGGTGAGAATCAGATCACATCACACGGCTCGACTGTTGAAGCCATCCCGTCAGGCCAGCGATCACCCACGGCCTCACGCCACGGGATGGCTCGGTGCGGCCGGCGGTGCGAGATGCGAATGGCGGAGACGGTCCCTACGCAGAGTACGTGCGGGCGTCGGATGGGGGACACGGAACATGGCGGAAGCAGCAGCAACCAGCAGGGGGTGGGTGGGCGGAGGCGGATCGATCGGCTCCCGTGGTGGAAAGCGCCGATCGACCAGTAGCGGATGCGCCTGTTGCCTACTGGTCCATCGCTCGCTCGCACCCCCAGCCTACGCTCCGATCCAAGCCCCCACCATCCGCTCCTGTTCCCCCGCCCGCACCCATGGCGCTGCGTGTCGTGTCGCCTCCTTCTCGTCACCCGATTCGCCGTGCACGCCGCGAACCACCATGAAGTGCTAGTACAATCGCGAGCCCGCACCTACCACCAGGCCGAAACTACCATCGGTGACTACTATAGCCTGATCCGTCCCCGACGTGGCACTGCGACCGCCAGCAAGCGCGTGCGGTGCATGCTGTAGCACGGTTGCGTCCACGGGTGGGGAAGACCCTACCTGCGTTGTTACCTCCCGCACGCACGCCACACGACGGATGCAAGCGCCAAAACTGCACCGCCGCTGGGACTACGGCTCGGAGACCCGGACAACCCAGTGAGAGTTCGAGAGGCCGCATGCAGGCGAGAAGCAAGCAAGTCCTTGTTCCCTCGTCACACCGGTCGCCTTGTCTCATCTGCCCCCTCCTCGGTCGGGCGCCTCTCCCTCCGTCCCATACAAAACGAAAACGTCACGTAATTAGGAGATCGCTTATCACCTCCTGCACCAATCGATCCACGTCCGTCCGTCTCAGGCGCGCCTGAACCTTCACAGAAGCTAATCACCGCGCTAGCTATAGCTTCACCCCCTCTCGTTTTAGTCTGGATTTCCGATACACTAGCAGCAGATGCACCTCCACCTTTCACCCGCCGCCCGTCTAGTCACTCTCAGAAATGAATTCCATTTCCTTTCCTTTCCTTTCCCTTCCCTTCCCTTCCCTTCTTCCAGCGACACGACACGACCGATCGCAGCCGCGGCGGATGCTCTGGGAACGTGAGGCCAATCTCAACCTCAAGACTAGATTTTTCTTCCAAAGCGATGAGCGCACAGAAGATTAGCAGAAATAGAGCGGCAGCACGACCGACCCGGTGTATGGAACAGGGCCCGCTAGCGCTAGCTTTCGTAGCACCTGTAATCTTTCCTGCATGCGACGTTGCCGTCGCCGTCGCCGTCGAGGAGGAGAGGAGGGTTGGAATATTTGGCTATGCTTTGTCTAAACGTGGGTGGGGGCTGCAAAGGACAAAAAAGGTGCTCCCGCGTCCAATCAGGGCCACGCTAGAGGGAAATGCTCGTCATAACCCTGTTAGACCTGGGCAATTAACTACTCCTGGTGAGGACACTAATTTATCTATGGGATAATCCAGTCAAGCGCTAGCAACAATTCAACAGATGCAAAAATTAGGCTTCTACATGCACTTTGTTATCATAAGATGAGGATAGTATCCTTGAAAAAAATCATAAGATGAGGATAAATATATATACATATACATACATACATATACTTTTTACAACTTAGAGAACAACTCATGTTTGTGTGTGTGAACTCCTGATTAAGTACTGCCAGGTTAAGGTGACTTTGTTATTCTTGGGAAAGTCATAGTGAAAGGTGGGTGAAGACGTGAAAGTGATACATCACCACAGATTAGAAACAGGGAAAAGCAGCATGGGACAGGGACTGGGAGAAAAGGCTAGATTTTTTCCCTTCTTCTTCTCTTGAGTGGATGAGATTTGTGACAAAATAGGCTTCTTCTCTATGAGAATATTGAGGCAATATACCGATCGACATACTGTTCATCATTCTTTAAATCTTGTTGCCCCCCACTTTCATTAATTAATTTCCAAGGAAAAAGAATACTTATCCACATTGTACTGATTTTAGATTCACTAATTAGTAATCTATGAAATGGGTGGTGATTTGACAAGTGATCGATATACTCCTTTGTATCATCGCAACAGAATTATACTCCCATAATCTTCATGGGGATCAATGTCAACATGTTTGAGGACCGTAATGGAGCATTCTGCGAGTACCAGGACAACCGCGTTACTAGCCAGCGAGTACAAGGACTAAACGTGAAATTTACTCGACTATATACCTCATATTAAGTCCACTTCATCATCCAAATGTCTGACTGAAGGGCGTTGTTGAATGTTTATGCAAGCGTGACAGACTCAAGTGTGGCAGGTTTGCGTCAATAAGGCCATACAACCAGATCGACAGGGCCAATTGTGTTTACATTGACCCAAGCCTATGATTTATACATTTTTCATAACAATTGCGAAAATGTGTGTTTCTTGTTCAACCTTCCTATTTGTGCCGACGCAACTAGGAAGAAGACACGAAAGAAAGTTAAATTGTACATCTCCCCTGAAAAAACAAATTAAATTGCATATATCTCGCCCTACGCCGGTGATAGCTATTCTAAGTAATGTAGTCTAGCTTTTTGTGTATGCGCACCGACGATGTGGTGACACCACACACACACGCACCCACACACATCTCACGAGGACTAAAGACAGGGAGCTTCATGATTAACAAAGTCACCATAAATGTATCACATAGACATGAGTGTCTCCTCCTAATAAAAAAATTGTGTCTTTTATTTGAGAAACACACGGCGTGAAACATAGGATTGTATCCTAGGTGGGTTGAGGGTACAACCACCCTTATTACAGCCGAAACCACTGGCCGTTTCTCAATTATGCATGGCATTTGATAGAGAACCACCCTTTTTTTATTTTCCACGTCCCTTCTATTTTGTGTGGGGGGATTACATGCTCTACCTTAGCAGTAGTTTCATTAGGATTGCAATAGAGCGACATGGTTTATGGTTCAAGAATTTGAATTGGTGTGTCGTATGGTGATCGCTCCATGCGTAAAGAAAGAAGATATTTTTTAAACCTTGAACGTCAGTGCCAATCCTGTCTAAACCTTGAACAATGAACTTGTCCATATTAAAAGCAAACTTTCTAAATCCGGCCAACCACAACCCTAGCACGACTATATGCTGGTTTTGCATTTCATTGTTGGTAGTATGCCAAAAGGAACATAATGCCAAAAATAATCAGAATTTTATCAAAAACTATATAATTATTTGTGTCATGTGCAAGAATGACTAGAGATACAATAGTTTGTTTTTGTCTACATTTTCGGTGGAATAGAGATTGTCGTATTTTTGGTTGAATAGTGCATGTTCATAGTCCATAACACCCACATACACATTTCTAATTGTTTTCTGAAACTTTGAAAATGCAAAACCAACCTAAATAATCGTGCTAAGGTTTGAGGGTGGTGGATTCTTAATCCAAGGTAATGAAAATAGGAAATGTTTCATGGATTTGAAAAAATGCTATAAAAAATTGACAATCTTAATAATCATCATTTTTATCTAACATAATGTGCTCATGTGAAAATTCTATCTTTTCTAAGAACATGCAAGAGCTTTGCGTGTCTTTTGTAATACTATAGAAGAAAAGGGGTAATACATAAGTTTGTAGGATACAATCACATCCGGCTACAACCAACTCCACACAACGACATACACTTAGATAGTTCTCAATCTCGCAAGTTTCCACAATGCAAACTGCACCTTGATCCGCGCGATGACAAGAGAAGGGAGCATAGCCGCCTTGTCGAAAATCCTTCCGTTGCGCTTCAACGATATCAAGCGAAGGATTGGAACAACCCGTGAGTCAATCTCATGCTGCTCACCAACGAGATATGTACCATAAGAGCATAAATCCACGTATAGTATATATTTTTAGAACTTAGAGAAGAACTCATGTTTGTGTGTCTGCTCCTAATTAAGCACTTAGGGTAAGCTGACTTTGTTAGTCTTGGGAAAATCCCGGTGAAAGGTGGGTGAAGCCGGCATTAAAGCGATGCATCACCTTAGAAGCGGTGAAAAGCTAGCGGTATGGAAGAGGGAGTAGGAGAAGAGTTTGGAACCGTTTTTTTGTTCTTCTCGTGTTTGAGTGGATGAGATTGTGACAAAAAAGGCTTCTTTACTATGGGAATATTTAGGCAATGTACTGATCGGCGTACTGTTCAACAAACTTGAAATCTTGTTGTCCCCCACAACCAATTTCATCAATTAATATCTATGAAAGCAATGATTATCCACATTTGATTGGTTTTTAATTTCACCAATGAACAATCAAGGAAATGGATGCCGGTTTGATCATTATACTCCTTTAGTTTCTATACAGAGCATGCATCATCTAATTATATACTCCATCCTTTACGGTTTATAAGGACCACATATATCCATAGATCGACAATTCGATCAATATAGTACGAATTGTATATATAATTATTTCCTCCGTTCACACATATAAGATGTTCTAACTTTCTTTTGAATTGGATGTATAGAGACACATTTTAGTAAGTTTATTCGCCCATTTCAGTTTGTATATAGTCCATAATAAAATATCCAAAACATCTTATATTTGTGAACGGAAAGAGTAGAAGATATTGCATTGTAATTTCTAATTATATTATTATGGGATATATAACTCGTATTACATTGGTCAAAATTATTGATCTAAAGATATGTGTGGGCCTTCAAATGGGAGGGGAGGTAGTATCACATATTAAGTGCAATTCACCATCTACAAAGTCTGATCGAAGAACATGTTAATTTCGCAAACATGACACTCAAGTGTGGCAAGTTTACATAAACAAGGTCATCAAACACATCGCGGGGTCAAGTGTCTGCCTTGACCAAGGCTAAGTACAAATAACTTTTCCATAACAAATTTCAAATTGTGCATTTAATGTTTTGCGTTCCTACCTGTACCTACACAGCTAGGAAGAAGACGGGAAAGAAAGTTAAATTTCATACCCCTGAAAGAAATTAAACTCCATATATCTTGCCTTCTGTCGATGGATGCTTTCAAGTAATTTAGTCTAGCTTTCTGTATATGCGCAAAAATGATATAGGGACTATACTTTAATTATGCATGTTGAAATTTTATAATGTTAAGTACAGCTCAGGTACATGAGCATACACTCACAGAATGACTACCAAGCAAGTCACGGAAGAACTACTACAATGCTAACTTGGCTAAGCTGCTTGCCTGAAGCTCTGACCAACTCTGCTCAATCAACTTGGAACAAAAGATAGAAAGTATTTGTTTCAGTGGTAGAGTCAAAACTTAATTGGTACGGGTCAGAGCAATCTCTCGGCTAAGCTTCTCGAAATCACTTCTTGAGGCGTTCCACTTCAACGCTTCAGGATCCTCTGTGGAGGTAAAGCTATCATGTTGAGCAAGGAGTTCTCATCTCGTCCTCTTCTTGCTCGCTGAGGATGATGACTACCAGTGGCGAATCCACCAGGGAGGCTTCGATTGAAGGAAATATGCCCTAGAGGCAATAATAAAGTTATTATTTTATATTTCCTTATATCATGATAGATGTTTATCATTCATGTTAGAATTGTAATAACCGGAAACTTGATACATGTGTGGATACATGGACAAAACACCGTGTCCCTAGTAAGCCTCTAATAGATTAGCTCGTTAATCAAAGATGGTTAAATTTCCTAACCATAGACATGTGTTGTCATTTGATGAACGGGATCACAGCATTAGGAGAATGATGTGATGGACAAGACCCATCCGTTAGCATAGCATACTGATCGTTCAGTTTTATTGCTATTGCTTTCTTCATGTCATATACATATTCCTTTGACTATGAGATTATGCAACTCCCGGATACCGGAGGAATGCCTTGTGTGCTATTAAATGTCACAACGTAATTGGGTGATTATAAAGATGTTCTACAGGTATCTCCGAAGGTGTTTGTTGGGTTGGCATAGATCGAGATTAGGATTTGTCACTCCGAGTATTGGGGAGGTATCTCTGGGCCCTCTTGGTAATACACATCATAAGAAGCCTTGCAAGCAATGTGACTAATGAGTTAGTTGCGGGATGATGTATTACGGAACGAGTAAAGAGACTTGCCGGTAACGAGATTGAACTAGGTATGAAGATACCGGCATCAAATCTCTGGCAAGTAACATACCGATGACAAAGGGAATAACGTATGTTGTCATAACGGTTCGACCGATAAAGATCTTCATAGAATATGTGGGAGCCAATATGAGCGTCCAGGTTCCGCTATTGGTTATTGACCGGAGGGGTTTCCCGGTCATGTCTACATAGTTCTCGAACCCGTAGGGTCCGCACGCTTAATGTTCGATGATGATTTTGTATTATATGAGTTATGTAATTTGGTAACCGAATGTTGTTCGGAGTTCTGGATGAGATCACGGACATGACGAGGAGTCTCGAAATGGTCGAGGGTAAAGATTCATATATAGGACGATAGTATTCGGACACTAGAAGTGTTCCCCCTTCCGGGCACCCCCGACAAAAGATATAGGCCTTATGAGCCAAGAGGGGAAACACACCAGCCATAAAGGGGTTGATGCGCCTCCCATATGGGCTGGCCAAATTGGAGAAGGAAAGGGGAAGGAGCAAAGGAAAAAGGGAATAGGATTCCCCATTCCCCCTCTTCCCTTCCTACTCCGAATAGGAATAGGAAAGGGGGGAGGCCGAACTGGGAGGACCCCAAGTAAGATTCCTCCTACTTGGGGCACCCCCTTGGCTGCCTCTTCTTCCCTCCAACCTATATATATGAGGCGGTACCGCTAGAACACACACTAACAATTGTTAGCCGTGTGCAGCGCCCCCTACACAGTTTACACCTCCAGTCATATTCTCGTAGTGCTTAGGCGAATCCCTGCGCGGATCACTTCACCATCACCGTCACCACGCCGTCGTGCTGACGGAACTCTCCCTCGACACTTTGCTGGATCATGAGTTCGAGGGACGTCATCGAGCTGAACGTGTGCAGAACTCGGAGGTGCCGTACGTTCGGTGCTTGATCGGTCGGAATGAGAAGAAGTTCGACTACATCAACCACGTTGTCAAACGCTTCCGCTTTCGGTCTACGAGGGTATGTGGACACACTCTCCCCTCTCGTTGCTATACATCTCCTAGATAGATCTTGCATGAGCGTAGGAATTTTTTTGAAATTGCATGCTACGTTTTCCAACATCGATAGGCTCGAGCCTACCCATCAAATTCGTGAAATTAATTTTTAGTATTAGACTTGAGAATATTTGGTAGTCCCAGCCCAAGCAAACTTGTCCAACCAGCCCATCTAAGCAAATTAGGTGACACGAGTCCACCAGCACACCAGCCAACAACACGCGCGCACGAGCAATCAGCCACGAAACCTAGCCGCCGGATTGTTTCATTTTTGTTAGATCCGAAAATCTAGTAAATACTACCCCTTCGTTCCTAAATGTAGTATAAGTCATTTTAGAGATTTCACTATAAACTACAAAGAAAGCAAAATTAATGAACCTATATTCTAAAAAACATCTATATACATTCAAATATAGTCTGTATAGTTGAATCTCTAAAAGGACTTGTGTTTAGGAATGAAGGGAGTATTTCCAATAGTAATCTGGGAAAATTACAGTTTATTTACACAAAAGGAATGGGAGATAATCAATTTTTTTCTTTCAAAAGAGCGTTAGTTTTCCAGTCGTAAACTTTGAGCCCACCCCTCATTTTCTTTCTAGATTCGCCACTGACGACTACGTATGTATTACCTTTGCATGTACTAGTAAGGTGCTAAAACTTCCTTGTCACGTAAGTAATTGATCCGCTATAGTTTTCGTGCAGTCCCTCCTTCTGAGTTTATTAGCCCTCTCTCACAATTTAAGTCAAAGTTCGATATACATTTATGTAATAAAATATGAGTTATATGTGGGAAAGATGGTATCACTGGAAACTTAATTCGAACATGAATCCAATAATATAATTTTTGTGAAATATCATTTATATTTTGCAAATTAAATATACAGTCAAAGTTTAACTCAAACAATAGGGGGGCCTAATAAACCTTGACGTATGTAATAGCAACTAAAGATCCATGCGTCCATGCAGCAAGGCAAGTGTAATTATCTCTACAAACAATAATACAAAATTGACTAATGTTGGGTTTCAGGCGGTTGTTGTATGATTCACGTCTGATACTAGTCACCAGGTGGCAAGCATGGTAACCTATCCAAAAATGAAGCAACACGTCTGATACTAGTCTACCACTGTAGGATCTAATGGCTGGTTGAACAACAAAAGGTAGGATCACTGTATGGTATATATCACAATAAACAGTGTATAGCTTTTTTTAGGCATAACCTGCTCTTTATTAACTAATAAATGGGTGATGATATACAAAGTCCCTGTAGGCAAAGATAACACATGGCGAGCCAGGTTATGTGATTTGGTGTTTGAAACCTTGTTTTCATGAGCAAAGCGAACCTCCTTGAAGGATTTTGCTCTTTCTTCAATCTCCTCCATAAGGACCTTCACCTTTCTCCTCCATAAGAACCTTTATCTTTGGATCTCAAGTTCTTCATGACTATGACATGATCACTCGCAACATGATTTTACGTAAGCTCAAGTCGCTAGCTAGGGCTAGAGCATCCCTATATGCAAGGGCTTTGAGTGTCTTTGGTTCATCTAGCCCCTCAACCAGGAGTGTAGAAGCTCCAAGGCATGTCCCATTCGTATCCAGAGCTACCACATCAACTGCTCTTGACCTAGTGTTCTTTGCTACCGCCGCATCACCATTGATCTTTGTAAACACACAAGGTGGCGCTATACATCGAGGGTGCTCATAAGCAGCCTTTTGTGAGGGTCCGGGAGTGGCCATCCACGGAACATTTTGTTGATGATGGATGATACTTGGTATAAAGCAGTTGTAGTTTGTGATGTACAAATTATATTCTAGCTACACCATGTCTCACGGTCCAACGATATAATTTTTGTGAATCCAACAATATAATTTTTGTGAAATATCATTTATATTTTGCAAATTAAATATACAATCAAAGTTTAACTCAAACTATAAGGGGCGCTAATAAACCTTGACGTATATAATAGCAACTAAAGATCCATGCGTCCATGCAGCAAGGCAAGTGTAATTATCTCTACAAGCAATAATACAAAATTGACTAATGTTGGGTTTTAGGCGGTTATTGTATGATTCATGTCTGATACTAGTCACCAGGTGGCAAGCATGGTAACCTATCCAAAAAACAAGCAACACGTCTGATACTAGTCTACCACTATAGGATCTAATGGCTGGTTGAACAACAAAAGATAGGATCACTGCATGGTATATATCACAATAAATAGCGTATAGCCTTTTTTAGGCATAACCTGCTATTTATTAACTAATAAATGGGTGATGAATACAAAGTCCCTGCAGGCAAATATAACACATGGCGAGCCAGGTTATGTGATTTGGTGTTTGAAACCTTGTTTTCATGAGCAAAGCGAACCTCCTTGAAGGATTTTGCTCTTTGTTCAGTCTCCTCCATAAGGACCTTCACCTTTCTCCTCCATAAAAACCTTTACCTTTGGATCTCAAGTTCTTCATGACTATGACATGATCACTCGCAACATGATTTTACGTAAGCTCAAGTTGCTAGCTAGGGCTAGAGCATCCCTATATGCAAGGGCTTTGAGTGTCTTTGGTTCATCTAGCCCCTCAACCAGGAGTGTAGAAGCTCCAAGGCATGTCCCATTTATATCCAGAGCTACCACATCAACTGCTCTTGACCTAGTGTTCTTTGCTACCGCCGCATCACCATTGATCTTTGTAAACTCACAAGGTGGCGTTATACATCGAGGGTGCTCATAAGCAGCCCTTTGTGAGTGTCCGGGAGTGGCCATCCACGAAACATTTTGTTGATGATGGATGATACTTGGTATAAAGCAATTGTAGTTTGTGATGTACCAATTATATTCTAGCTAAACCATGTCTCAACCCCCCTCCCCTCCCTATGCCTATATCCTGGCTCCGCCCCTGCATTGTCCACTCTAACAGAGTGTCTCCATCATAAGTGATACGTAGCTTTTGCCTGGCTCCAGCAAGGAAGGGGCGATAACGGTGGCGCGCCTTCGGCTCGCTTCAGTGTTTGTAGTCGTCGCTAGATGGTCTACGGATCTGGATGTAATTTTTATTATTTCTGGTATTCGATGTACTACCATTAGTGAAGATGAATGGATTGAAAGTTTTCTCGTAAAAAAAAAGATGCAGATGCACGGTATGTAATTGGGTTGTTAAATCGTAGAACAGGCGAGATGAGTAGTATCCTACATGACAATGATGGCCTGGTAGTACCAACTAGTTCCGAAGGAATATTTTCTCGGCCATCTTTTGGTGGATAATCTTTACCTCATCTTTTTGCCTTGGCCTTCTACTTAGTAATCAGCAATTCTGCTTGAAAAAAAAAACCTGCTTGCATATATGCATCAATATTCTCAATCTTTCCGCTGAAAGCAAAGCATGGCAAATACTTTCTCCATTCTCTAACATTTTCCTGAATCGAAAGTATATAGTCACGTTTTAATGTATTTGTTCACTTATTTTAGTCTATATGTAGTCCATAATGAAATATGCAAAACATCTTATATTTATGGACGGAGGAAGTAGCGTTTTCCACATGATTTTTTTCTGCCGGCACCGTCCACTTATTCCTCTCCTTGGCTAGCATCTATCATTTTCCCTTTTTTCTCAAGAATCTCGATAGAAAAGGATTTCCATTTCGCCCGAACAGGGCACGCAGCAGAGTGTTGTGACACATTCAAAACTCCCCCCTCTTGCCAAAAACTACTCACCTTTCTTCCCATGAGCACATACATTATACAAATTAGATTAGTTTGTAATCATTTTACAAATACAAGGTAGGTGAAGGTCCAATCATCCTAGGAGCCAAAACAAATACCTACCTTAATGAAAAGTACCTTTTCCACCGCTTTCTCACCCCTACTACTTTATTCAGTGACACCCAGTTCTAAACAACAGATGAAATACTATTATAAAACAATATTATAAAACAATATCAAAGGAAAGTAAAAAAAAACATAGCAAGTAGGAGGAGCAATGAGCCTCAGCTTTTATCCATCTATATCCCATGAGAAGAGTATTTATACGCTTGGCTTTGCTTTTGCGGTTGGCTTTGGCATGTCCCATCAGTGCCATCGCCATTGCACCCCTCCTTTTGAGCAAGCTCACATAGTCCACCTTGACTCTCCACTCAGGAGATTCACCTCACCACCACCACCACCACCATTTGCGACGCAGTGCAGTGCAATGCAGCACAGTTGCGAGCACTTGCACATGCTTTGAGATGCAAAAGACGTCACTGTTGCTTGACAGCTAAGCAAATACTCTAGAAACATTTGATCCTATTCCTTCTTTTAAGCGAGCAGGGGGGCATCGAGGATAAGTTTGTTCCTCTGTTGCTTCTTCTTTCCCACTTAGTCTTGACTGATCACTGTCACCAAAGTAGTAAATAGGAATAATAAGATAGCCTTCTAGTTTCTTTGGCGCCCAGTTAGGCCTCCTCTGTTTTGATGAAGTCAGTCCCGTCTCCCACAGGCCACAGATTTGTACCAGCAAAAGGTGACCAGTTCACGCTCATCTTCCACCGACGTGCAAGGTTTTGGTGAGGTCTACGTAGTGGCATCGAGAGACCCGAGTTAAGTAGCAGCTGGTGGTGGTGTTGCCAACCTAGCAGCCACGGTTCAGACGTACGCGCGCTTCCTCTCCTCTCCACAGACCACAGCCACAGAAACAAATGAACGCGACGAAATCCCGCGCCACGATTCACCGTACGCGTACGTGTGGTGGCCTCCGCCCTCCGGAGAGCATGTGCCTCTGTTTGTTGCTGGGACTCGCTGGCTAGTACTAGTACTCCCTCCGTTTTTATTTAGTTCGCATATTAGCTTTGGTCAAAGTCAAACTTTACAAACTTTGACCAAGTTTATAAACAAAAATATTAAGATATACAATAACAAATCAACAAAATTAGATTTATTATTGAATGTACTTTCACATCGTATAGATTTATTATGATAAATGTCTATATTGTTTTCTACAAACTTGGTCAAACTTTACGAAGTTTGACTTCAGTCAACTCTAATATGCAGAGTAAATAAAAACGGAGGGAGTACTACGTAATAGTAATAGAATCATCGATCGGCAGTGGTGAGGTCGTGTGTTTTGACTTTGAGTTATCACAATTTGATGGGCGACGGCGATCAAGGCGGCGACCGGCGAAGGCGATCGGGGCCTCGGCGTGCTGCGCGCCCTAGCCGCCGGTGATGGCGGCGGGTCGGAGGGCGGTTTTGGGCTCTTGCCGTTCCGGATGAGGAGGATGAGGACGATGATGGGGACGGGATCCTGGCGAGTTCTCCACCATCTCCGACCCCGTCAGATCTCATATGTGAGTTTTTTCATTCAGGGTACGACGAAGATGAGGTCGCAACAACGATCGATAGTGTTCTGTCACCTGATGATCCGGCAAGGATTGGTTTGCATGCGGGAGAGAAGAAGGAAATGATCCGTCGCGTAGTTCACCGGAGAACGGCGGCGACGGCAATCCGACCATGGAAAGGTCCCCTCCCGAAGGTAAGTCTTCCAAATCTTACTCTTTTCGATTTGATTAGGCCGGAGTCGTGGATCACGGTTAAGAGAAAGAAGAAAGCGCGCTGGCCAACCGCGTCTAGGGCACCGGCGGTGGCTGCGGCGTCAGCGCCGGCGACTCAGGCGATGGGAATTTCCGATAAGCGGGCGATGCGTTTGAACTCCTTGTTGGGCCGTGAGATGGGTGCGTGTGCAGTTGGGCCGGCTCTGGGTGAGTTGGGCCAAAGCATTGACGGGCCGGTGTTAGCTGGGTATGTGGCCCAGACTAACCCGAAGCATAGTCCTTCACGCTGCGCCGCCCCATGCGATCGGTCGATCGCTTTTCATCTGCGTAAGCCGTCGTCTACTCGGGCTAGGGTTCCAAGGCGCGGCAACGCAGGGTTCCGCGTGTGCGGAGCTGGGAGAGCTCGGCGCATCCCTGCCTTCCAGCCTATGGCTGGCCGCGGTTCTGCAGCGCCGCCAGGAAAAACGGCCGCAGGTGGGGCTGGCCGTGGTGGGACGGCTGCGTTGCCGGGGACCGGCCGGCCACTCCAACGCTGTCGGCGGTCGGGGCTGGTCGTGGGGAGCGGTGCCGGCTGCGCCGCGACCGCGCGCGGCGGTGCAAACCCTGCTGCCATGGGTCGTGGTCTTTGGTGCGAGCGGCTCGCGCCCGCCGCTCCGGCTTCTTTGCGGCCGTGGGTCGGGGTGGCTCTGGCCTTGGTTCCCGGCCGCCGCTCCAGGGCCCGGAGAATGTAGGACGGGGAGCTCCGCTCGGCCCGCAACCTGCGCTGACGGCCGGGGTGTCGCCGGCCGTCGGGCGTGGTGGACTTCGGCCTCCCGCGCCGACTAATGCTACTGTGGGGAGCGGCGCCCCTCCTCCGAGGCCTCCGGTACCTGCGGCTGTGGGGCGTGGTGCTGCTCCGCCGCTGCCTCGTGCCGTGCCACCGCCGCACTACGTCGTGAGGCCGACGCAAAAATGTTCGGGCCCAACGCAGACGAGGCTGAACGCGGGTGCTGGAGAGTCTTATGAGCCGCCCCGGGGCCAGTGGGGGGACGATGGATATGATGCTTACGGGGATGGCCAGCACCGTGGATCATCGTCTACGGGAGGTGGACGTGGTTATGCATGGCAGAGTGATGGTTCTGCTGAGAGACCATTTCTCGGACCTTCGGGTGGTTTTGTCGAGGGAGCTTCTGGCCCGGACTACCGGCAGAGAGGTGGCTACCGTGGGCATCGTGGTGGTCGTGGCGGTGGTCGTGGTCTGTAGCACAGACAGCCTCCGCCACCGGTCATGGTAGACCATCAGGCTTCTGATGTGGCGGCCGATCCGTGCAGTCGACCGAATTGCCTAACCAGGCGATGGAGGTAGTGACGGCATTGGCCAATGTGGAGGTTCCTGCGACTGGTGTTTCTGCAGAGGCTGCTGACAGGTCAGAGTCTGAGAGAGCGTCCAAGTGGGCGCGTAAGAAGGAGAAGATGCTATGCTATAGATGTGGTGAGAAGGGTCACTTCATTGTTGAGTGTGTGGCGGAACTTTGTGATTCGTGTGGTAAGCCAGCTCATGCCATGGGGGATTGCCCGCTTCTGCGTGATCAGGCCCCAGCTCTCACGATGTATGGAGTATATTGTGTTGAGCTCATGTTCTTTGAGTCCGCGGCTGCGAGAGAGATTCCGGTAGAGACACAGAGCTTGACTACTGGAATTGTGAAAGCTACCCAGGGAGTGGTGTCTGAGACTCAGATTGTGCACAGACTTCAGGAATTGGCCCCAGGTGATTTTCAGTGGGAGCTTGTCCATATTGAGGATAGTGTGTTTAGGGTTGACTTCCCAACGGTGGACGATTTGCAGAGGCTGCTGAGTTTTGGGTTGTGCAAGGTCCCTGGTACTAAATACATTTTGGAATTTCACGAGTGGAAGAAGGTGGAGCCTAAGGGAAAGCCGCTCACTCAGGTGTGGCTGCGGTTTTTAGGGGCTCCCTCTAAGCCTTTGACAGATTCTCGAGTTGTGGCTAGTCTAGGTATAATGGTTGGGAAAACTGAGAAAGTGGATATGGCATTCACCCACGCCCATGGGGTGGCCCGACTCTTTATGAGTGTTCTAGACATCGAGTTCGTCCTGGATGTGGTCAACTGGACTTATAGGGGAGAGGTGTTTCCGCTTGAGATTGAGTTTGAGGATATTGAGTTGTTTGCCGACGCGGTTAATGGGACTGATGTGGATATGCACGAGGGTGATGGCGACGCGGGTGCTAGTGGGGACCCGACTGATGAGGCTGGACGAGAGAGGTCCAATGGATCGGGTCCTGTTGCTCAGTTGCCCGGGGATGGACCCGGGGTAGAGCCAGCCCCAGCTCCGTCAGTGCCGATGAGTACGTTGCGGTTTGGGTCCTTTGAGCCAGCGTCTGCCCCTCCCAGACTTTGGAGCGACCGGATGGAATCTGATGATGGTTTTGAGTGCACGCTTCCGGTGTTGGAGTTTGATGTTGTGGTTGGTCCTGTGGTGGAAGGCTTGATGGGGACGCACTCGGCGACGACCTTGGGGGGGGGGGGGTTGGGGACATGGAGCCTCAGGTGGTCTCGCTTTCCCCCACTACCCCAGTGGTCTCGGGCCGGGAGACGACGTCTGCTTCGGAGGTTGTGCCTGGGAGGGGGAGTCCGGGGCAGGTGACCTCGGCCTCTTCTCCTCCTATCCTGGCGCCGGAGACACCGGTTACGCCGACGATGGCCGGCCGTGGGGGAGGCCGTCTGGGTCAGGTGGACCCGGCTCCTTCTCCTACGGTGGCGGCTATAGCGGCCGCTTCTCCGATGGTCTTTGAAGTGCAGGGCAGGTGGCCTCGACCCTTCCTCCTCCTTCGCCAGTCAGGACATCGACGCCCTCAGGCCAGAGGGTTGGGGCGGGGGGAGTGTTTGGGCTGGCGGCGCCCGCGCATCCCTCCCCCGGCTTCCCGTCTGTGGGGCTTGTGAGCCCTCCGTCGCCTCCTTCGGTATCCTTGGCTGACTCTTCAGCGCGAGGTTTTACACGGGAGGAGGTTATTACCTTTGGTGGGATCCCCGATCCGGTCTCTGCGGGCCGACGGATGAGTTCTCGTCTTCAGGACCACCCGGAGGTTGATGACATGCAGCAGAGGTGCGCTATGAGGGCGGCCAAGCTTCGTGATGCTGAGATCTCTACTGGTATGCCCGTCAACATATCTAATTCTTTATTGCATTTTTCTAATGAGGAAATTATAAATAATGCAAACCAATTAGGAGTTTCGCTAGGGGCTAATGATAGTGAAATTTCCAATTCGGTGAATGATCTTTTAGATTTGGAGGCGGAGCGTGCCTTAGAGACTATTCGTAATCTGGCTGCGGTAAAACCCATGAATGATGATGAGATTGATGCGTTGGGGTCTGAGTGCTCGATAATCTGTGTGCGGATCTAGCACCATCCAAACATGAGTCTGAGGATGATGATGTTCCTCTAGATAATCCAGTAGTTAGTGCCACTGAGCCCGGTTATGAGGACCGGGTGGAAGAACCTAGTAAACCAAAGCGCAAGTGGAAACGGAAGATTTATCCCGATTCTGCGGTTCGTAGGAGTGCTAGGATTCGGACTACCAAAAAATTTCATGATGAATTATGAAAGGAATCTTTTGGAATAGCAGAGCTCTGAAAGACTTGGCTAAAAGAAGGTTTCTTGCTGAGGCATCTCTGGAGCATCGATTAGATTTTATTGCTCTCTCAGAAACTGGTCGAGAAAACTTTGCGCCCCAGTTTCTTACCTCTCTTGTGGGCGGTGTTGATTTTGATTGGCATTGTCTTCCTCCGCGAGGAAGATCGGGTGGGATCTTGCTTGGTGTGAGATGCGATTCGCTAGAAGTCCGAAGTGTAGTGATGGGCGACTTCGCGGTTAAGTTTCGAGTCAGGTCTAAAGCTGATGGTTTCAACTGGGCTTTGGTGGCGGTATATGGTGCCGCACAGCCTGAGCTTAAACCGGAGTTTTTGGCGGACCTTGTTTGAATCTGTAGGTCTGAGCAGCTTCCAATTTTAGTTGGGGGTGACTTCAATATCATTAGGAGGAGAGAGGAGAAGAATAATGATAATTTTGACGGCAGGTGGTCGTTTATGTTCAATACCATTATTGAAAGCTTGGATCTGAGGGAGATAGAGCTTTCTGGTAGAAAGTTTACCTGGGCTAGTGCTATGCCAAACCCGACATATGAGCTTGATCGAGTTCTCGCGAGTGTTGAGTGGGAACAGAAGTTCCCTCTCGTAATGGTACAAGCCCTCTCGCGTGGAATATCCGATCACACACCCTTGTTCGTGGACTCAGGGGAGCCGAACCATGTGGGAAACAAAAACACCTTTTCCTTCGAGATGGCCTGGTTTGAACGCGAAGGTTTCTTGGACCTGATTGCCAGGGAATGGGCTAAGGGTGCAGGAGGTAGGACTTCGGTCGAGCGTTGACAGAATAAGATTAGGTATTTGCGAAGTTTCTTACGGGGGTGGGCTAAGCTGTTGGAAATATGCCCTAGAGGCAATAATAAATTAGTTATTAGTATATTTCCTTGTTCATGATAATCGTTTATTATCCATGCTACAATTGTACTGAAAGGAAACTCAGATACATGTGTGGGTACATAGACAACACCATGTCCCTAGTAAGCCTCTAGTTAACTAGCTCGTTGATCAACAGATAGTCATGGTTTCCTGACTATGGACATTGGATGTCATTGATAACGGGATCACATCATTAGGAGAATGATGTGATGGACAAGACCCAATCCTAAGCATAGCACAAGATCGTGTAGTTCGTTTTGCTAGAGCTTTTCCAATGTCAAGTATCTCTTCCTTAGACCATGAGATCGTGTAACTCCCGGATACCGTAGGAGTGCTTTAGGTGTACCAAACGTCACAACATAACTGGGTGACTATAAAGGTGCATTACAGGTATCTCCAAAAGTGTCTATTGGGTTGACACGGATCGAGACTGGGATTTGTCACTCCGTATGACGGAGAGGTATCACTGGGCCCACTCGGTAGTGCATCATCATAATGAGCTCAAAGTGACCAAGTGTTTGGTCACGGGATCATGCATTCTGATGCGAGTAAAAGTGACTTGCGGCAACGAGATTGAGCGAGGTATTGGGATACCGACGATCGAATCTCGGGCAAGTAAAATACCGATTGACAAAGGGAATAGTATACGGGGTTGATTGAATCCTCGACATCGTGGTTCATCCGATGATATCATCGAGGAGCATGTGGGAGCCAACATGGGTATCCAGATCCGCTGTTGGTTATTGCCCGAGAGCCGTCTCGGTCATGTCGCATGATGTCCCGAACCCGTAGGGTCTACACACTTAAGGTTCGGTGACGCTAGGGTTGTATGAATATGAGTATGCAGCAAATCGAATGTTGTTCGGAGTCCCGGATGAGATACCGGACGTCACGAGGAGTTCCGGAATGGTCCGAAGGTAAAGATTTATATATGGCAAGTCTTATTTTGGTCGCCGGAAAAGTTCCGCACTTTATCGGTATTGTACCGGGAGTGCCGAAAGGGGTCCGGGGGTCCACCGGGGGGTCCACCTGCCCTGGGGGGCCACATGGGCTGTAGGGAGTGTGCCTTGGCCTATATGGGCCAAGGGCACCAGCCCCAAGAGGCCCATGCGCTGGAGATAGAGAGAGGGAGACTCCTAAGGGGAAGGCACCTCAGGGGTGCCTTGGGAGGATGGACTCCTCCCCCCCTCTTGGCCGCACCCTTCCTTGGAGGAAGGGGCAAGGTTGCGCCCTCCCCCCCTCTCTTGCACCTATATAAAGGGAGGAGAGGGAGGGGTGGCCGCACCCTGAAGCCCTTGGCGCCTCCCCTCTCTGCTACACCTCCTCCTCCTCCCGTAGTTGCTTAGCGAAGCCCTGCCGGAGTTCTGCTGCATCCACCACCACGCCGTCGTGCTGCTGGATCATCATCAACCTCTCCTTCCACCTTGCTGGATCAAGAAGGAGGAGACGTCATCCGCTCCGTACGTGTGTTGAACGCGGAGGTGCTGTCCGTTCGACACTAGGTCATCGGTGATCTGAATCACGGCGAGTACGACTCCATCATCCCCGTTCCATTGAACGCTTCCGCACGCGATCTACAAGTGGTATGTAGATGTAATCACTCTCCCATGACTCGTTGCTTAGATGAACTCATAGATGGATCTTGGTGAAACCGTAGGAAAATTTTTAATTTTCTGCAACGTTCCCCAACAGTGGCATCATGAGCTAGGTCTATGCGTAGTTCTCTATTGCACGAGTAGAACACAATTTGTTGTGGGCGTAGATGTTGTCAACTTTCTTGCCGCTACTAGTCTTATCTTGCTTCAGCGGCATTGTGGGATGAAGCGGCCCAGACCGACCTTACACGTACGCTTACGTGAGACTGGTTCCACCGACTGACATGCACTAGTTGCATAAGGTGGCTAGCGGGTGTCTGTCTCTCCCACTTTAGTTGGAGCGGATTCGATGAAAAGGGTCCTTATGAAGGGTAAATAGAAGTTGACAAATCATGTTGTGGCTTTCACGTAGGTAAGAAAACGTTCTTGCTAGAACCCTATTGCAGCCACGTAAAACTTGCAACAACAATTAGAGGACGTCTAACTTGTTTTTGCAGCAAGTGTTTTGTGATATGATATGGCCAAAGTTGTGATGAATGATGAATGATATATGTGATGTATGAGATCATGTTCTTGTAATAGGAATCACGACTTGCATGTCGATGGGTATGACAACCGGCAGGAGCCATAGGAGTTGTCTTTATTTTTGTATGACCTGCGTGTCATTGAAGAACACCATGTAAATTACTTTACTTTATTGCTAAACGCGTTAGCCATAGAAGTAGAAGTAGTCGTTGGCGTGACAACTTCATGAAGACACGATGATGGAGATCATGATGATGGAGATCATGGTGTCATGCCGGTGACAGGATGATCATGGAGCCCCGAAGATGGAGATCAAAGGATCTATATGATATTGGCCATATCATGTCACTACTATATATAATTGCATGTGATGTTTATTATGTTTATGCATCTTGTTTACTTAGAACAACGGTAGTAAATAAGATGATCCCTCATAACAACTTCAAGAAAGTGTTCTCCTAACGTGCACCGTTGCTAAAGTTAAATCTGTTTCAAGCACCACGTGATGATCGGTGTGATAGATCCTTACGTTCACATACAACGGTGTAAGCCAGATTTACACACGAAACACTTAGGTTGACTTGACGAGCCTAGCATGTACAGACATGGCCTCGGAACACAAGAGACCGAAAGGTCGAGCATGAGTCGTATAGTAGATACGATCAACATGAAGATGTTCACCGATGATGACTAGTCCGTCTCACGTGATGATCGGACACGCCTAGTTGACTCGGATCATGTAATCACTTAGATGACTAGAGGGATGTCTATCGGCGGGAGTTCATTAGATGAACCTAATTATCCGAACATAGTCAAAAGCCCTTTGCAAATTATGTCATAAGCTCGCGCTTTAGTTCCTTGTTTAGATATGTTCCTAGAGAAAATATAGTTGAAAGTTGACGATGAGCGATCATGCGGACAAGAGAAAGCTTATGTCCTTAATGCACCACTCGGTGTGTTGAACCCCAAACGTCGTATGTGGATGTTGCGAACATCGGACATACACGCTTTGATAACTACGTGATAGTTCGGTTGAATGGTTTAGAGTAGAGGCACCAAAGATGTTTCTCGAAACATATAAGATGTTTCGAGGGCTGAAATTGGGATTTCAGGCTTGTGCCCACGTCAAAAGGTATAAGACCTCCGACGATTTTCTTAGCCTGCAAACTAAGGGAGAAAAGCTCAATCGTTGAGCTTGTGCTCAGATTGTCTGAGTGCAACAATCACTTGAATCGAGTGGGAGTTGATCTTCCAGATGAGATAGTGATGTTTCTCCAAAGTCATTGCCACCAAGCTACTAGAGCTTCGTGATGAACTATAACATATCAGGGATAGATCTGATGATCCTTGAGGTATTCACGATGTTTGACACCGCGAAAGTAGAAATCAAGAAGAAGCATCAATTGTTGATGGTTGGTGAAACCACTAGTTTCAAGAAGGGCAAGGGCAAGAAGGGATACTTCATGAAACAGCAAATCAGCTGCTGCTCTAGTGAATAAACCCAAGGTTGAACCCAAACCCGAGACTAAGTGCTTCGTAATAAGGGAACAGCCATCGGAGCAGAATTACCCTAGATACTTGGTAGATGAGAAGGTGGCAAGGTCGATAGAAGTATATTGATATACATTATGTTAATGTGTACTTTACTAGTACTCCTAGTAGCACCAGAGTATTAAGATACCGGTTCGGTTGCTAAGTGTTAGTAACTCAAATAAAAGAGCTACGTAAATAAACGGAGACTAGCTAAAGGTGAGTCGACGATATGTGTTGGAAGTGTTTCCAAGTTTGATTTGATCAAACATCGCACACTCCCTCTACCATCAAGATTAGTATTAAACCTGAATAATTGTCATTTGGTGATTGCGTTGAGCATAGACATGATTGGATTATGCCTATCGCAATACGGTTATTCATTTAAGGAGAATAATGGTTACTATATTTATTTGAATAATACCTTCAATGGTATTGCACCTAAAGGAATGGTTTATTGAATCTCGATCGTAGTGATACACATTTTCATGCCAAAAGATATAAGATAGTAATGATAGTACCGTCTGCTTGTGGCACTGCCATTTGAGTCATATTGGTATAGAATGCATGAAGAAGCTCCATGTTGATGGATCTTTGGACTCACTCGTTTTTGAAAAGTTTGAGACATGCAAACCATGTCTATTGGTGTATATGCATGAAAAAACTCCATGCAAATGGACCGTTTGGACTCACTTGATTTTGAATCACTTGAGACATGCAAATCATACCACATGGGCAAGATGACTAAAAAGCCTCGTTTTTCAGTTAGATGGAACAAGATAGCAACTTGTTGGAAGTAACACATTTTGATGTGTGCAGTCCAATGAGTGCTGAGGCATGCAGTGAATATCGTTATGTTCTTACTTCACAAATGATTTGAGTAGATGTTGAGTATATTTACTTGATGAAACACAAGTCTGAATTATTGAATGGTTCAAGTAATTTCAGAGTGAAGTTGAAGATCATCGTGACAAAAGAATAAAATGTCTATGATATGATCATAGAGATGAGTATCTGAGTTCTGAGCTTTGGCACACAATTAATACATTGTGGAAATTGTTTCACAATTAATACCTACTGGAACACCATAGTGTGATGGTGTGTCCGAACATCATAGTTGCACCCTATTGGATATGGTGCGCACCATGATGTCTCTTATCAATTACCACTATCGCTCATGGGTTAGGCATTAGAGACAACCACACTCACTTTAATAGGGCACCACGTAATTCCGTTGAGACGACACCGCTTGAACTATGGTTTGGAGAAACCTAAGTTGTCGTTTCTTAAAAGTTTGGGGCTGCGACGCTTATGTGAAAAAGTTTCATCGTGATAAGCTCGAACCCAAAACGGATAAATACATCTTCATAGGATACCCAAAATGGTTGGGTATACCTCCTATCTCAGATCCGGAAGCAAAAGTAATTGTTTCTAGAAACGGGTCCTTTCTCGAGGAAAAGTTTCTCTCGAAAGAATTGAGTGGGAGGATGGTGAAGACTTGATGAGGTTATTGAACCGTCACTTCAACTAGTGTGTAGCAGGGCACAGGAAGTTGTTCCAGTGGCACCTTCACCAATTGAAGTAGAAGCTTATGATAGTGATCATGAAGTTTCGGATCAAGTCACTAACGTACCTCGTAGGGTGACAAGGATGCGTACTACTTCAGAGTGGTACGCAATCCTGTCTTAGAGGTCATGTTGCTAGACAACAATGAACCTACGAGCTATGGAGAAGCGATGGTGGGCCCGGATTCTGACGAATGGCTCGAGGCCATAAAATCCGAGAACGGATCTATGCCTTTGGAAGAAATACTTGATGGTCGTAAGGCCATTGGGTACGAATGGATTTTTGAAAGGAAGACAGACAATGATGGTAAGAATTACCATTAAGAAAGCTCGACCTGTCGTTAAGATGTTTTCCGACAAGTTCAAGGATTTGACTACGGTGAGGCTTTCTCACTCGTAGCGATGCTAAGAGTCTGTTGGAAATGGATTAGCAGTTACTGCATCATTTATGAAATCTTGCAGATAGAATGTCAAAACATTGTTTCCTTGACATTTTTCTTGAGGAAAGGTTGTATGTGATACAACCAGAAGGTTTTGACAATCCTGAAGAACGCTAACAAATATGCAAAACTCCAGCAATCCTTCTAAGGACTGGAGTAAGCATCTCGGAGTTGGAATGTGTGCTTTGATGAGATGATCAATTTTTTGGGTTTATACAAAGTTTATGAGAAACTTGTATTTCCAAAGAAGTGAGTGGGAGCACTATAGAATTTCGATGAGTATATGTCGTTGACATATTGATGATCGAAATGATGTAGAATTTTTGTAAAGCATCTAGGGTTATTTGAAAGGTGTTTTCAAGTGAAAACCTGGATTGTTACTTGAACATTGAGCATCAAGATCTATGAGGATAGATCAAAACCGCTCAATGGTACTTTCAAATGAGAATATACCTTGACATGATCTTGAAGGTGTTCAAGATGGATCACCAAAGAAGGAGTTCTTGCACGAGATGTAAGATATGAAGTTAAGACTTAAAGCTCGACCACGGCAGAAAAGAGAGAAAGGACGAAGGTCGCCCCTATGCCTTAGACGTAGGCTCTACGGTATGCTATCTTGTGTACCGCACCGAAATATGCCTTGCCATGAGTCACTAGGGGTACAAGAATGATCCAGAATGGATCATTGGACGAAGGTCAAAATTGTCCTTGGAGTAAATAAGGACATGTTTCTCGATTATGGAGGTGATAAAGAGTTCGGCGTAAAGGGTTACGTCGGTGCAAGCTTTAAACACCTATCCGAGTGACTCTGAGTAGCAAACCGGATACGTATAGTGGAGCAACCATTTGGAATAGCTCCAAGTGGAGCGTGGAAGCAGCGTTTACAATATGACCTAGAAATTTGCAAAGCACACACGGATCTGAAAGGTTCGGACCCGTTGACTAAAACCTCTCTCACAAGCAAAACATGATCAAACCTCAGAACTCATTGAGTCTTAATCACATGATGATGTGAACTAGTTTACAGACACTAGTAAACTCTTTGGATGTTGGTCACATGGCGATGTGACCTATCAGTGTTAATCACATGACGATGTGGACTAGATTATTGACTCTAGTGCAAGTGGGAGACTGTTGGAAATATGCCCTAGAGGCAATAATAAATTAGTTATTAGTATATTTCCTTTCATGATAATCGTTTATTATCCATGCTATAATTGTACTGAAAGGAAACTCAGATACATGTGTGGGTACATAGACAACACCATGTCCCTAGTAAGCCTCTAGTTAACTAGCTCGTTGATCAACAGATAGTCATGGTTTCGTGACTATGGACATTGGATGTCATTGATAACGGATCACATCATTAGGAGAATGATGTGATGGACAAGACCCAATCCTAAGCATAGCACAAGATCGTAGTTCGTTTTGCTAGAGCTTTTCCAATGTCAAGTATCTCTTCCTTAGACCATGAGATCGTGTAACTCCCGGATACCATAGGAGTGCTTTGGGTGTACCAAACATCACAACGAATCGGGTGACTATAAAGGTGCATTACGGTATCTCCAAAAGTGTCATTGGGTTGACACGGATCGAGATCGGGATTTGTCACTCCGTATGACAGAGAGGTATCACTGGGCCCACCCGGTAGTGCATCATCATAACGAGCTCAAAGTGACCAAGTGTTTGGTCACGGGATCATGCATTACGGTACAAGTAAAAGTGACTTGCCGGCAACGAGATTGAACGAGGTATTGGGATACCGACGATCGAATCTCGGGCAAGTAAAATACCGATTGACAAAGGGAATAGTATACGGGGTTGATTGAATCCTCGACATCGTGGTTCATCCGATGATATCATCGAGGAGCATGTGGGAGCCAACATGGGTATCCAGATCCGCTGTTGGTTATTGCCCGAGAGCCGTCTCGGTCATGTCAGATGTCTCCGAACCCATAGGGTCTACACACTTAAGGTTCGATGGACGCTAGGGTTGTATGAATATGAGTATGCAGCAAACCGAATGTTGTTCGAGTCCCGGATGAGATCCCGGACGTCACGAGGAGTTCGGAATGGTCCGGAGGTAAAGATTTATATATGGGAAGTCTTATTTTGGTCGCGGAAAAGTTTCGACTTTATCGGTATTGTACCGGAGTGCCGAAGGGGTCCGGGGTCCACCGGGGTCCACCTGCCCGGGGGGCCACATGGGCTGTAGGGGGTGCGCCTTGGCCTATATGGGCCAAGGGCACCAGCCCCAAGAGGCCGATGCGCTGGAGATAAGAGAGAGGGAGAGTCCTAAAGGGGAAGGCACCTCCGAGGTGCCTTGGGAGGATGGACTCCCCCTCTGGCTGCACCCTTCCTTCGAGGAAGGGGCAAGGCTGCCCTCCCCTCTCTTGCACCTATATAAGGGAGGAGAGGAGGGTGGCCGCACTCAAGCCCTTGGCGCCTCCCTCGCTACACCTCCTCCTCCTCCCGTAGTTGCTTAGCGAAGCCTCGCGGAGTTCTGCTGCATCCACCACCACGCCGTTGTGCTGCTGGATCATCATCAACCTCTCCTTCCCCTTGCTGGATCAAGAAGGAGGAGACGTCATCCGCTCCGTCACGTGTGTTGAACGCGGAGGTGCTGTCCGTCCGCACTAGGTCATCGGTGATCTGAATCACGGCGAGTACGACTCCATCATCCCTGCTCCATTGAACGCTTCGCACGCGATCTACAAGTGGTATGTAGATGCAATCACTCTCCCATGACTCGTTGCTTAGATGAACTCATAGATGGATCTTGGTGAAACCGTAGGAAAATTTTTAATTTTCTGCAACGTTCCCCAACATAAGCACCTTGGTGGGGTGTATAAGATTGAAAAGGACAAGCTCCTTTATCTTATTCAGACCCTAGACTTAAAGGCTGAATCCACGATTTTGCAGCCAACAGAGCTTCAGGTTTAAATTGAGGCGGAGAATAGGTTGAAAGAACTTCTCCGCGAAAAAGAATTGAAGTGGGCATTGCGGGCTAAGGTCCGCAAATTTGTCCAGGGGGACGCGAATACTCAATTCTTTCACTTGATTGCTAATGGTAAGCACAGAAAGAAGATAATCTTTCTGCTTGAGCAAGATGAAGGAACTATTTTAGGACAGGACAACCTAAAAACTTATATAACCGAGTATTACAAGCAGTTATTTCGACCTCCGGAGGATAGTTGTGTGTCCCTCGATGAGTCCGGGATTGAGGATGTGCCTCAACTATTGGCTGCTGATAATGATATTCTGGTTGCCCCGTTCTTAGAGAAGGAGGTGTTTGATGCTATTGCACAGATGAAAAACAATATGGCTCCCGGACCGGATGGCTTCCCGGTCGAGTTCTACAAAAAGTGCTGGCACATTATTAAGGGGGATTTGTTACCTATGTTTCATGATCTGTTCTCTGGGAGCTTCATTTATTTCACTTGAATTTTGGAACAATCTCATTGCTTCCTAAGAAAACGGATGCTGTGAGAATAGAGCAGTTCAGGCCGATCTGCCTTCTCAATGTTAGTTTCAAAATCTTCACCAAGGTCGGGACTAATAGGCTCACACAGATTGCGCATTCTGTGGTGCAACAGTCCCAAACTGCTTTCATGCCGGATAGAAACATCCTTGAAGGGGTGGTCGTCCTTCATGAAACGCTCCATGAAATCCATTCAAAAAAATTAGATGGAGTAGTTTTTAAGGTGGATTTCGAGAAAGCGTACGATAAAGTCAAATGGCCATCCCTCCAGCAGGCATTGCGTATGAAAGGTTTTGATGAAGCCTGGCGCCGCCAGGTTGAATCGTTTACGCAAAAAGGGAGTGTTGGAATTAAAGTGAATGACGATATTGGTCATTACTTTCAGACACATAAAGGCCTAAGATAAGGAGATCCGATGTCCCCTATCATGTTAAACATTATGGTTGATATGTTAGCAATTATAATAGGAAGGACTAAGGAGAATGGTCAAGTAGGTGGCTTGGTACCTCATCTTGTTGATGGAGGTGTATCCATCCTTCAATACGCTGATGATACAATCATCTTTATGAAGCATGACTTGGCCAAGGAGAGAAATATGAAGCTGGTGTTATGCCTCTTCGAACAATTGACCGGGTTAAAGATTAACTTTCACAAGAGCGAGTTGTTCTGCTTTGGTAGCGCCAAGGATGAACAAGAGGCTTATTGGCAATTGTTTGGGTGCGATTTGGGGGCTTTACCCTTTTCTTACCTAGGTATACCAATCCACCACCGTAAGCTGACAAACAGAGAATGGAAGTGCATCGAAGACCGATTTGAAAAGAAACTGAGTTGCTGGAAGGGCAAGCTCATGTCATACGGAGGCCGACTAATTCTGATAAATTCGGTGTCACGAGTATGCCTATGTTTCTCTTGTCGTTCTTTGAAATCCCAGTTGGAGTCAGGAAAAGACTGGACTTTTATCGATCGCGTTTCTTTCGGCAGGGTGAAAATACCGGCTAGCTAAATGGGTATCATCTGTAGACCGAAAGACCAAGGGGGTCTTGGTATTGAGAATCTTGAAGTTAAGAACAGATGCCTTCTTAGTAAGTGGTTGTGGAAGCTGTCCCGAAGATCGATGCCACGGGCTAAATCCTTCAGTAGTAAGTACCTTCAGACCAAAACTTTGTCCAGGTGTGGTCAAAGCCGACCGACTTGCCTTTACGGAAAGGATTGATGAAAGTCAAACAATCCTTGTTTAATAGGACAAAGTTTATTATTGGCAACGGTGCTAGTACACGTTTCTGGGAGGATACTTGGCTCGGAGAGACACCCTTGGCCATTCAATACCCGTCTTTATATCGTATTGTTCAACGATGTGAGGTGTTTGTTGCAACGATATTTCAATCTATCCCCCTTAATATTCAGTTTAGACGGTCGCTAGCGGGCAATCGTTGGGAAGAATGGCTCCGTCTAGTTAGGAGACTGATGGAGATTCAGCTTTCCCAACAACCCGATGAATTACGCTGGAAGCTTACTAGGTCTGGAGTATTCACAGTTAAATCAATGTATATTGATGTTATCAATTCGAGCTTCATTCCTACCTTGAAGCATGTTTGGGTTGTCAAAGTTCCATTGAAAATAAAAGTGTTTATGTGGTTTGTCCATAAACAAGTTATTTTAACCAAGGACAACCTGACAAAGCGTAATTGGACAGGATCTACTAGGTGTAGTTTCTGTGATCGGGATGAGACGATCAAGCACCTTTTTCTTGACTACCCGCTAGCCAAAGTTCTCTGGCGGACTGTCCACATTGATTTTAATATTACTCCACTGAATTCTGTCAACACGTTATTTGGGATATGGCTTAATGGGATTGAGCCCGACTTAGCGAGACATATTCGTGTGGGAGTATGCGCTTTGCTGTGGACTATCTGGAATTGCAGAAATGATTTGGTTTTTAACAGAACATCACGTATTCATTTTTTGCAGGTTATCTTCCGAGCCACAGCATTGATCCGTTTGTGGTCGCTACTCACTCCGATGGAGGCCATGGAGCATTTGGTTACTGGATCTATCCGCTGGGAGATGGTAGCTCGGGATATCTTCAACCGGTTTGGATGGCGGTCATGTAATAGGATAGGCAAATAGTTTACCTATCTATCTTTAGCCAGCCGGTTGTGGCGTCCTTTATTTGGCTAGTTTGTGTTTCTAGCCCATTTTGGCTCTGTGTGAGCTCTTTTTTCACTTTTTTCAGTTGGAGACTTTGAGACCTTGTTGGAACCTATTTATTTGGTTTAATAAGATGGCTGTATGCATCGCTCTGATGCAGAGGCCGGGGAGACCCCCCCCTTTTTGAAAAAAAAATCGATCGGCAGTGGCATCACTGGCATGGCAGCAGCAGCAGCTGGTGCTTCGACCACCTCGCTCGACATGGACTCGTTGGTTTTCTCCTCCTTTCCTCGCCGGTGCGCCGTGCACCAGGCGGGCGCCTTTTGCGCCCCAATTTCCTTTCCATGTCGAGTCGGGTTTCGCTTCGGAAATGGGCGCGGTGACCCGGCACGATCGCACTACGTAAATGGGTCTTGTTAGAATACAACTTGTATTAGGATTAAGACACCTCTACTCTAGCTCTACCCTCCAATACCCCCTTTCATCTCCATCACCGACACCATCTCCGATATTAGCCCCTACATCCCTGTAATCCTAGACCTCGCTGCTCACAACTACTACCATTGGCGTCACCTATTCGACGTCCACCTTGGGCAATGCAATTTCCGCTCTCACATTGTCGACGACTCTCTTCCTCAACTTCATGATCCGCAATGGGTCAAGGATGATGTTGCCATTATTCGGTGGATCTACATGCGAGTCTCCACAGAGATTTTCAATCTCGTCCACTGTGACGGTGCCTCCGCCGCCGATCTATGGGCGGCCCTTCGTCAGCTCTTCCAGGACAACGTCGACGCTCGCGCCAACAATCTCCACACCGAGCTTCCGAATACAGTGCAAGGTAATTCACCGGTCGGCGTCTACTGCCAACGCCTCAAGGCGATGGCGGATGAACTCCGCGAACTTGGTGCGCCAGCTCATCAACGTCCTCCTCGTCGGTCTCAGTGAGCGGTTCGAGAAGCAGGCCTCCTGTAGGAAATATGCCCTAGAGGCAATAATAAAATGGCTATTATTATATTTCTTTGTTCATGATAATTGTCTATTATTCATGCTATAATGGTGTTATCCGGAAATCGTAATACATGTGTGAATACATAGACCACAACATGTCCCTAGTGAGCCTCTAGTTGACTAGCTCGTTGATCAACAGATAGTCATGATTTCCTGACTATGGACATTGGATGTCATTGATAACGGAATCACATCATTAGGAGAATGATGTGATGGACAAGACCCAATCCTAAGCATAGCACAAAGATCGTGTAGTTCGTTTGCTAGAGCTTTTCCAAATGTCAAGTATCATTTCCTTAGACCAGGAGATTGTGCAACTCCCGGATACCATAGGAGTGCTTTGGGTGTGCCAAACGTCACAACGTAACTGGGTGGCTATAAAGGTGCACTATGGGTATCTCCGAAAGTGTTTGTTGGGTTGGCACGAATCGAGACTGGGATTTGTCACTCCGTATGACGGAGAGGTATCTCTGGGCCCACTCGGTAATGCATCATTATAATGAGCTCAACGTGACCAAGTGTCTGGTCACGGGATCATGCATTACGGTACGAGTAAAGTGACTTGCCGGTAACGAGATTGAACGAGGTATTGGGATACCGACGATCGAGTCTCGGGCAAGTAACGTACCGAATGACAAAGGGAATTGTATACGGGATTGATTGAATCCTCGACATCGTGGTTCATCCGATGAGATCATCAAGGAACATGTGGGAGCCAACATGGGTATCCAGATCCCACTGTTGGTTATTGGCCGGAGAGTCGTCTCGGTCATGTCTGCGTGTCTCCCGAACCCGTAGGGTCTACACACTTAAGGTTCGGTGACACTAGGGTTGTAGAGATATTAGTATGCGGTAACCCGAAAGTTGTTCGGAGTCCCGGATGAGATCCCAGACGTCACGAGGAGTTCCGGAATGGTCCGGAGGTAAATATTTATATATAGGAAGTCAAGTTTCGGCCATCGGGAAAGTTTCGGGGGTCACCGTATTGTACCGGGACCACCAGAAGGGTCCCGGGGGTCCACTGGGTGGGGCCACCTATCCCAGAGAGCCCCATGGGCTGAAGTGGGGAGGGGAACCAGCCCCTGGTGGGCTGGTGCGCCCCCCTTGGGCCTCCCCCCACGCCTAGGGCAGGAAACCCTATGAGTGGGGGGCGCCCCCCCTTGGCTTGGGGGGCAAGCCACCCCCTTGGCCGCCGCCCCCCCTTGGAGATCCGATCTCCTAGGGCCGGCGCCCCCCAGGGGGCCTATATATAGTGGGGGGGGGGGAGGGAAGGCAGCCGTACCCTAGCCCCTGGCGCCTCCCTCTCCCTCTCCAACACCTACTCCTCCTCCGTAGAGCTTGGTGAAGCCCTGCCGAGATCCCTGCTGCATCCACCACCACGCCGTCGTGCTGCTGGATATCCATCAACATCTCCTTCCCCCTTGCTAGATCAAGAAGGAGGAGACGTCTTCCCCAACCGTACGTGTGTTGAACACGGAGGTGCCGTCCGTTCGGCGCTCGGTCATCGGTGATTTGGATCACGACGAGTACGACTCCATCAACCCCGTTCTCTTGAACGCTTCCGCTTGCGATCTACAAGGGTATGTAGATGCACTCCTTTTCCCCTCGTTGCTAGATAACTCCATAGATTGATTTTGGTGATGCATAGAAATTTTTTGATTTCTGCTACGTTCCCCAACAGTGGTATCTTGAGCTAGGTCTATGCGTAGTTACTATGCACGAGTAGAACACAAAGCAGTTGTGGGCGTAGATGTTGTCAATTTTCTTGCCACTACTAGTCTTATCTTGCTTGGCGGCATCGTGGGATGAAGCGGCCGGACCGACCTTACACGACGCTTACGTGAGACAGGTTCCACCGATCGACATGCACTAGTTGCATAAGGTGGCTAGAGGGTGTCTGCTCTCCCACTTTAGTTGGAGCGGATTCGATGAAAAGGGTCCTTATGAAGGGTAAATAGAAATTGGCATATCACGCTTTGGTTTTACGAGGTAAGAAACATTCTTGCTAGAAACCTATAACAGCCACGTAAAACATGCAACAACAATTAGAGGACGTCTAACTTGTTTTTGCAGCAAGTGCTTTGTGATGTGATATGGCCAAAGGATGTGATGAATGATATATGTGATGTATGAGATGATCATGTTCTTGTAATAGGAATCACGACTTGCATGTCGATGAGTATGACAACCGGTAGGAGCCATAGGAGTTGTCTTTATTTTTTGTATGACCTGTGTGTCATTGAGTAAGGCCATGTAAATTACTTTACTTTATTGCTAAACGCGTTAGCCATAGAAGTAGAAGTAATCATTGGCGTGACAACTTCATGAAGACATGATGATGGAGATCATGATGATGGAGATCATGGTGTCATGCCGGTGACGAAGATGATCATGGCGCCCCGAAGATGGAGATCAAAGGAGCAATATGATATTGGCCATATCATGTCACTATTTGATTGCATGTGATGTTTATCATGTTTTGCTTCTTATTTGCTTAGTACGACAGTAGTAAATAAGATGATCCCTTATAATAATTTCAAGAAAGTGTTCCCCCTAACTGTGCACCGTTGCGAAGGTTCGTTGTTTCGAAGCACCACGTGATGATCGGGTGTGATAGATTCTAACGTTCGAATACAACGGGTGTAAGCCAGATTTACACACGCAATACACTTAGGTTGACTTGACGAGCCTAGCATGTACATACATGGCCTCGAAACACGGAAGACCGAAAGGTCGAGCATGAGTCGTATAGAAGATACGATCAACATAAAGATGTTCACCGACGTTGACTAGTCTGTCTCACGTGATGATCGAACACGGCCTAGTTGACTCGGATCATGTTTCACTTAGATGACTAGAGGGATGTCTACCTGACTGGGAGTTCATTGAATAATTTGATTAGATGAACTTAATTATCATGAACTTAGTCTAAAATCTTTACAATATGTCTTGTAGATCAAATGGCCCACGCTAATGTTGCCCTCAACTTCAACGCGTTCCTAGAGAAAACCAAGCTGAAAGATGATGGCAACAAGTATACGGACTGGGTCCGGAACCTGAGGATCATCCTCATAGCTGCCAAGAAAGATTATGTCCTAGAAGCACCGCTAGGTGAAGCACCCATCCCAGAGAACCAAGACGTTATGAATGCTTGGCAGTCTCGTGCTGATGATTACTCCCTCGTTCAGTGCGGCATGCTTTACAGCTTAGAACCGGGGCTCCAAAAGCGTTTTGAGCAACGCGAGCATATGAGATGTTCAAGAGCTGAAAATGGTTTTCAAGCTCATACCCGGTCGAGAGATATGAAGTCTCCGACAAGTTCTTGATTGTAAGATGGAGGAAAATAGTTTTGTCGGTGAGCACATACTCAAGATGTCAGGTTGCACAACCGCTTGACTCAGCTGGGAGTTAATCTCCGGATGACGCGGTCATTGACAGGATCCTTCAGTCGCTTCCACCGAGCTACAAGAGCTTTGTGATGAGCTTCAATATGCAGGGGATGGAAAATACCATTCCAGAAGTATATTCAATGCTGAAATCAGCGGAGGTGGAATCAAAAAGGAACATCAAGTGTTGATGGTGAATAAAAACACTAAGTTTAAGAAAGGCAAGGGTAAGAAGAACTTCAAGAAGGACGGCAAGGGAGATGCCGCGCCCGGTAAGCCAGTTGCCGGGAAGAAGCCAAAGAATGGACCCAAGCCTGAGACCGAGTGCTTTTATTGCAAGGGAAGTGGTCACTCGAAGCGGAACTGCCCCAAATACTTAGCGGACAAGAAGGCCGGCAACACCAAAGGTATATGTGATATACTTGTAATTGATGTGTACCTTACCAGTACTCGTAGTAGCTCCTGGGTATTTGATACCGGTGCCGTTGCTCATATTTGTAACTCAAAACAGGAGCTGCGGAATAAGCGGAGACTGGCGAAGGACAAGGTGACGATGCGCGTCGGGAATGGTTCCAAGGTCGATGTGATCGCCGTCGGCACGCTGCCTCAACATTTACCTACGAGATTAGTTTTAAACCTCAATAATTGTTATTTAGTGCCAGCTTTGAGCATGAACATTGTATCAGGATCTCGTTTAATTCGAGATGGCTACTCATTTAAATCCGAGAATAATGGTTGTTCTATTTATATGAGAGATATGTTTTATGGTCATGCCCCACTGGTGAATGGTTTATTCTTAATGAATCTCGAGCGTAATGTTACACATATTCATAGTGTGAATACCAAAATATGTAAAGTTGATAACGATAGTCCCACATACATGTGGCAATCGCCGCCTTGGTCACATTGGTGTCAAGCATGAAGAAGCTCCATGCCGATGGACTTTAGAGTCTCTCGATTATGAATCATTTGACACATGCGAACCATGCCTTATGGGCAAAATGACCAAGACTCCGTTCTCCCGAAAAATGGAGCGAGCAACCAACTTGTTGGAAATCATACATACCGATGTGTGCGGTCCAATGAGCATTGAGGCTCGTGGAGGATATCGTTATGTTCTAACTCTCACTGATGACTTGAGTAGATATGGATATGTCTACTTAATGAAACACAAGTCTGAGACCTTTGAAAAGTTCAAGGAATTTCAGAGTGAGGTTGAGAATCAACGTGACAGGAAAATAAAGTTCTTACGATCAGATCGTGGGGGAGAATATTTAAGTCACGAATTCGGTACACACTTAAGGAAATGTGGAATCGTTTCACAACTCACGCCGCCTGGAACACCTCAGCGAAATGGTGTGTCCGAACGTCGTAAGTGAACTCTATTAGATATGGTGCGATCTATGATGTCTCTTACCGATCTACCGCTCTCATTTTGGGGCTATGCTCTAGAGACAGCCGCATTCACTTTAAATAGGGCTCCGTTGAAATCCGTTGAGACGACACCGTATGAATTATGGTTTGGGAAGAAACCTAAGCTGTCGTTTCTAAAAGTTTGGGGATGCGATGCTTATGTCAAGAAACTTCAACCTGAAAAGCTCGAACCCAAGTCGGAAAAATGCGTCTTCATAGGATACCCTAAGGAAACCATTGGGTATACCTTCTACCTCAGATCCGAAGGCAAGATCTTTGTTGCCAAGAACGGGTCCTTTCCGGAGAAAGAGTTTCTCTCGAAAGAAGTAAGTGGGAGGAAAGTAGAGCTTGATGAAGTACTACCTCTTGAAACGGTAAGTAGCGCAGCTCAGGAAGATGTTCCTGTGGTGCCTGCACCGACTAGAGAGGAGCTTAATGATGATGATCAAGGTACTTCGGATCAAGCTCCTACTGAACTTCTTAGGTCCACAAGGACACGTTCCGCACCAGAGTGGTACGGCAACCCTGTCTTGGAAATCATGTTGTTAGACAACAGTGAACCTTCAAACTATGAAGAAGCGATGGCGGGCCCGGATTCGGACAAATGGCTAGAAGCCATGAAATCCGAGATAGGATCCATGTATGAAAACGAAGTATGGACTTTGACTGACTTGCCCGATGATCGGCGAGCCATAGAAAATAAATGGATCTTTAAGAAGAAGACAGACGCTGATGGTAATGTGACCATCTATAAGGCTCGACTTGTCGCTAAGGGTTATCGACAAATTCAAGGGGTTGACTACGATGAGACTTTCTCACCCGTAGCAAAGCTGAAGTCCGTCCGAATCATGTTAGCTATTGCCGCATTCTATGATTATGAGATATGGCAAATGGACGTCAAAACGGCATTCCTTAAGGGTTTTCTTAAGGAAGAATTGTATATGATGCAGCCGGAAGGTTTTGTCGATCCAAATAATGCTAACAAGGTGTGCAAGCTCCAACGCTCAATCTATGGGTTGGTGCAAGCATCTCGGAGTTGGAACATTCGATTTGATGAGATGATCAAAGCGTTTGGGTTTACACAGACTTATGGAGAAACCTGTGTTTACAAGAAAGTGAGTGGGAGCTCTGTTGCATTTCTCATATTATATGTGGATGACATACTGTTGATGGGAAATGATATAGAATTCTTGGAAAGCATAAAGGCCTACTTGAACAAGTGTTTTTCAATGAAGGACCTTGGAGAAGCTGCTTATATATTCGGCATCAAGATCTATAGAGATTGATCGAGACGCCTCATTGGTCTTTCACAAAGTGCGTACCTTGACAAGATATTGAAGAAGTTCAATATGGATCAGTCCAAGAAGGGGTTCTTGCCTGTATTGCAAGGTGTGCGATTGAGCACGGCTCAATGCCCGACCATGGCGTAAGATAGAGAAAAGATGAGTGTCGCCCCTATGCCTCAGCCATAGGGTCTATTATGTATGCCATCTCTGTGCACGGACCTGATGTAAACCTTGCCGTAAGTTTGGTAGGAAGGTACCAAAGTAATCCCGCATGGAACACCGGAAAGCGGTCAAGAATATCCTGAAGTACCTGAAAAGGACTAAGGACATGTTTCTCGTGTATGGAGGTGACAAAGAGCTCGTTGTAAAGGGTTACGTCGATGCTAGCTTCGACACAGATCTGGATGACTCTAAGTCACAAACCACATACGTGTTTATTTTGAATGGTGGGGCATTAAGCTGGTGCAGTTGCAAGCAAAGCATTGTGGCGGGATCTACATGTGAAGCGGAGTACATGGCAGCCTCGGAGGCAGCGCATGAAGCAATCTGGGTGAAGGAGTTCATCACCGACCTAGGAGTCATACCCAATGCGTCGGGGCCGGTCACTCTCTTCTGTGACAACACTAGAGCTATTGCCCTTGCCAAGGAGCCTAGGTTTCACAAGAAGACCAGGCACATCAAGCGTCGCTTCAACTCCATTCGTGAAAATGTTCAAGATGGAGACATAGATATTTGTAACATACGGACCTGAATGTCGCAGATCTGTTGACTAAACCTCTCCCTAGAGCAAAACATGATCAACACCAGAACTCTATGGGTGTTCGATTCATCACAATGTAACTAGATTAGTGACTCTAGTGCAAGTGGGAGACTGTTGGAAATATGCCCTAGAGGCAATAATAAAATGGTTATTACTATATTTCTTTGTTCATGATAATTGTCTATTATTCATGCTATAATTGTGTTATCCGGAAACCGTAATACATGTGTGAATACATAGACCACAACATGTCCCTAGTGAGCCTCTAGTTGACTAGCTCGTTGATCAACAGATAGTCATGATTTCCTGACTATGGACATTGGATGTCATTGATAACGGGATCACATCATTAGGAGAATGATGTGATGGACAAGACCCAATCCTAAGCATAGCACAAAGATAGTGTAGTTCGTTTGCTAGAGCTTTTCCAAATGTCAAGTATCATTTCCTTAGACCTATGATATTGTGCAACTCCCGGATACCGTAGGAGTGCTTTGGGTGTGCCAAACGTCACAATGTAACTGGGTGTCTATAAAGGTGCACTACGGGTATCTCCGAAAGTGTCTATTGGGTTGGCACGAATCGAGACTGGGATTTGTCACTCCGTATGACGGAGAGGTATGTCTGGGCCCACTCGGTAATGCATCATCATAATGAGCTCAATGTGACCAAGTGTCCGGTCACGGATCATGCATTACTGATGCGAGTAAAGTGACTTGCGTAACGAGATTGAACGAGGTATTGGGATACCGACGATCGAGTCTCGGGCAAGTAACGTACCGATTGACAAAGGGAATTGTATACGGGATTGATTGAATCCTCGACATCGTGGTTCATCCGATGAGATCATCGAGGAGCATGTGGGAGCCAACATGGGTATCCAGATCCCGCTGTTGGTTATTGGCCGGAGAGTCGTCTCGGTCATGTCTACGTGTCTCCCGAACCCATAGGGTCTACACACTTAAGGTTCGGTGACGCTAGGGTTGTAGAGATATTAGTATGCGGTAACCCGAAAGTTGTTTGGAGTCCCGGATGAGATCCCGAACGTCACAAGGAGTTCCGGAATGGTCCAGAGGTAAAGATTTATATATAGGAAGTCAAGTTTCGGCCATCGGGAAAGTTTCGGGGGTCACCGGTATTGTACCGGAACCACCGGAAGGGTCCCGGGGGTCCACCGGGTGGGGCCACCTATCCCGGAGGGCCCCATGGGCTGAAGTGGGTAGGGGAACCAGCCCTTGGTGGGCTGGTGCGCCCCCCTTGGGCCTCCCCCTGCGCCTAGGGCAGGAAACCCTAGGGGTGGGGGGCGCCCCCCTTGGTTTGGGGGGCAAGCCACCCCCTTGGCCGCCGCCCCCCCTTGGAGATCATATCTCCTAGGGCCGGCGCCCCCCAGGGGGCCTATATATAGTGGGGGAAGGGAGGGCAGCCGTACCCTAGCCCCTGGCGCCTCCCTCTCCCTCTCCAACACCTCCTCCTCCTCCGTAGAACTTGGCGAAGCCCTGCCGAGATCCCCGCTGCATCCACCACCACGCCGTCGTGCTGCTGGATCTCCATCAACCTCTCCTTCCCCCTTGCTGGATCAAGAAGGAGGAGACGTCTTCCCCAACCGTACGTGTGTTGAACGCGGAGGTGCTGTCCGTTCGGCGCTCCGTCATTGGTGATTTGGATCACAACGAGTACGACTCCATCAACCTCGTTCTCTTGAACGCTTCCGCTTGCGATCTACTCCCTCGGTACCCAAATAATTGTCTTTCTAGCCATCTCAAATGGACTACAACATACGGATGTATGTAGACATGTTTTAGAGTGTAGGTTCACTCATTTTGCTCCGTATGTAGTCACTTGTTGAAATCTCTAGAAAGAAATTATTTAGGAACGGAGGGAGTACAAGGGTATGTAGATGCACTCCTTTTCCCCTCGTTGCTAGATAACTCCATAGATTGATCTTGGTGATGCGTAGAATTTTTTTGATTTCTGCTACGTTCCCCAACACCTCCTTCATCCCTGTGATGCGTCCGCGTCCCTCCTTCGCCGAGGTTCGCTCGATGCTCCAATGGGCCGATCGTGCCCTAACTACGAAGGACTCCCATCCTCAGGTCTTCACTGCTTCTCCTCGCCCGCCTGCGTCGACGCCGCCACCGCCACCTCCACCAACATCACCTCCTCAACCATCCGGCTGGCGTCCAAGTCCCAACTACCAGGGCAAAAACCCTAGGCCGCCATAGTTCCTCACGGCGCCCACTCCTGCTCCGGCCCCAGCTCCACCAACCGGACCACCACCGCCCCCGGCTTCATCAACTGCACCACCACCGCTGCCCGGATATCACCCATCTCCTGATCCATGGACAAGGCTAGTCCAGGCGTGGCCTATGCCCTGGTCCGCCCCTACGCCATATGGTGCCCCGCCTGCCTATACCGGTGGCTGGCAGCCCAGTGCTCGCCCTCACACCGGCGTGCCCGTTCTCGCGCCCCGACAGCCGACGGCCGCGTACCACGCTGCTCCCTCCTACGCGCCACCGATCTACAACACCAGTCCTTATGTATCCTATGGCGCTCCATAGTCCCCCTACATGTAGCAGTACAATGATGGTGCCTCTCTCTTTACGTCGATGCCGGCCCTACTGCCGACGCCACCACACCCGCAAGCTCCCATGACTACACCGGCCTCTACTTCGACTCCGAGCTGGGACCAAGCTGCTTTTCTACTAGCCATGAACAACTTTGCTGCACAAGGGAACTCAGGTACGGATTGGATTTTCGATTCTGGTGCTTCTCGTCATATGTCTGCATCGAGTAATTTGCTTTCTTCTTGCACACCTTCCTCTTTTCCATCTATTACTCTCGGTGATGGATCTTCTATTCCTATTTACTGTGTCGGTCAGGCTCAAATCCAATCCCCAACTAAGCCTTTGCTTCTTTGTGATGTTCTTGTAGCTCCTGCTCTTATTAAAAATCTGATTTCTGTTCGCCAAATCACCACTGATAATCATGTTTCTGTTGAGTTTGACCCCTTTGGTTTGTCTATGAAGGACTACCCGACCAAGGCCGAGATCGCTCAATTCAATAGCTCCGGTGATTTATATTCTCTCCATGGTGCTCCGGTCGCTGCTCCTCCAACATCTATGGTGGCCTCTGTCGATTTGTGGCACCAACGTCTCGGCCATCCCAATAAAAATGTGTTATCCACACTTCTTAGTGAATTTTCAATACCTTGTAATAGAGATTCTCATAATTTTTCTATGTGTCAGTCATGTCAATTGGGCAAACATGTTCGCCTTCCCTTTAGTTCCTCTCAATCCTCTAGTACTTTTCCTTCTGAATTACTTCATTGTGATCTCTGGACATCACCAATAGAAAGTGTATATGGCTTTAAGTCGTGAATTTGACAATTTTAAAAATCGAAATTTCTTTCTACAATATGGAATTCTCTTGCGTTTCTCCCATCCTTATACCTCCCCTGAAAATGACAAAGCCGAGCGTTCTTTTCGTACTTTTAATGACATCATTCACACTTTGCTTGTTCAATCTTCTATGCCTCCGAAGTTCTGGGCTGAGGCCCTCCACACGGCCACATATTTACTCAATATTCGTCCATCCAAGGTTAACTCACAAACTACTCCTTACTTCTCTTTATTTCTCTCTCATCCAAATTACTCCGATGTTTGCGTCTTCGGTTGTCTTTATTTCCCAAACTCCTACTCCACTTCTCCTAACAAACTCTCCCCGCGCTCTACCCCGTGTGTCCATCTAGGTTTTTCTGACAAGCACAAGGGTTATCCTTGTCTAGATCTTGTTAGTGGTCGTGTTATGTGTCTCGTCATGTAACATTTGCTGAAAACATTTTTCCCTTTTCCGAGCGTCAACAATTAGATCCCAACTCACCCACGTCGTCCACTAGTCCCTCTCGTCGCAATCATCTTCCCTTCTTTCACCCGTCGACCTATCCAGTGAAACCAGCCGAATCCTCTACCGCGGTAGCGGATCCTGCCGCGACCACTTCTGTCATCACCTTTGTTCCGGCAGAGGAAAACCCATTACACTCTGTCGCGGCAGAGCTCCTGCCGCCGCAGTCTTCACCGCCATCTCCCACGCCCGCTTCCTCCGCTGCGCAGGACGCATCCACCACATATTCCCCCACCCCTCCTGCTCGTGCTATTCCTGTTCCAGCTCCTACTAACAATCATACCATGCGCACACGTGCCAAGTCCGGGTTTCGTTTACCTGCAAAAGATCATCTCAATCTTCATGCATCTCTATCTTCTTCCTCTCTACCCAAATATTACAAATCAACTCTCCTAGATACTAATTGGGCCGCAGCTATGAAAGATGAATATGATGCCCTTCTGCAGAATAACACGTGGCAGTTAGTTCCTCATCCTTCCAATACAAATATCGTTTCGGGCAAATGGGTTTTTCGCCATAAATTTAATTTTGATGGGAGTCTTGCACGTTATAAAGCTCGATGGGTATGCCGTGGTTACTCTCAGCAACACGACATCGATTATGATGTGACTTTTGAAGGAAATATGCCCTAGAGGCAATAATAAAGTTATTATTTATTTCCATATATCATGATAAATGTTTATTATTCATGCTAGAACTGTATTAACCGGAAACATAATACATGTGTGAATACATAGACAAACAGAGTGTCACTAGTATGCCTCTACTTGACTAGCTCGTTAATCGAAGATGGTTATGTTTCCTAACCATAGACATGAGTTGTCATTTGATTAACGGGATCACATCATTAGGAGAAATGATGTGATTGACTTGACCCATTTCGTTAGCTTAGCACTTGATCGTTTAGTATGTTGCTATTGCTTTCTTCATGACTTATACAAAGTTCCTACAACTATGAGATTATGCAACTCCCGTTTACCAGAGGAACACTTTGTGTGCTACCAAATGTCACAATGTAACTGGGTGATTATAAAGGTACTCTACAGGTGTCTCCCAAAGTATATGTTGAGTTGGCATAATTCAAGATTAGGTTTTGTCACTCCGATTGACGGAGAGGTATCTCTGGGCCTTCTCGGTAATACTCATCACCTAAGCCTTGCAAGCATTGTAACTAATGAGTTAGTTATGAAATGATGTATTACGGAACGAGTAAAGAGACTTGCCGGTAACGAGATAGAACTAGGTATTGGATACCGACGATCGAATCTCGGGCAAGTAACATACCGATGACAAAGGGAACAACGATGTTGTTATGCGGTTTGACCGATAAAGATCTTCGAGAAAATGTAGGAACCAATATGAACATCCAGGTTCCACTATTGGTTATTGACCGAGAATAGTTCTAGGTCATGTCTACATAGTTCTCGAACCCGTAGGGTCCGCACGCTTAACATTACGATGACAATTTTATGAGTATTGATGTACGAAGTTTGTTCGAGTCCGGATGTGATCACGGACATGACGAGGAGTCTCGAAATGGTCGAGAAATAAAGATTGATATATTGGAAGCCTATGTTTGACTTGAATAGTTCCGTGAAATCGGATTTTACCGAACACCAGGGGTTACCGGAACCTCCCGGGGTTAATGGGCCTTAGTGGGCCATGAGGGAGAAGAGGAGGGCGGCCAGGCAGGGGGCCGCCTCCCCTAGTCCGAATAGGACAAGGAAGAGGGGGGCGCCCCTTCTTCTTTCCTCCCCAAGTCCTAGTCCAACTAGGAAAATGGGGGAGTAGGACTCCTCCGTGGCGCCTCCTCCTAGGGGGCGGCCGCCCCCTTTCTCCTTTATATACGGGGCATGGGGCACCCTAGGACACACAAGTTGATCTACGGATCGTTCCTTAGCCGTGTGCGGTGCCCCCTCCACCATATTCCACCTCGGTCATATATCGTCGAAGCTTAGGCGAAGCCCTGCGCCGTGGAGCATCATCATCGCCACCATGCCGTCGTCTTGTGGAACTCATCCCGACACTTTGCTGGATCGAGTCCGGGATCGCCATCGAGCTGAACGTGTGCTGAACTCGGAGGTGCCGTGACGCTCGGTACTTGGATCGGTCGGATCGTGAAGACGCACGACTACATCAACCGCGTTGTTATAACGCCCGCCACGGTCTCACGAGGGTACGTGGACATGCACTCTCCTCTCGTTGCTATGCCATCACCATGATCTTGCGTGTGCGTAGGAATTTTTGAAATTACTACGCTCCCCAATGATGGCATCCGAGCCTGGTTTTATGCGTTGATGTCATATGCACGAGTAGAACACAAGTGAGTTGTGGGTGATATAAGTCATACCGCTTACCAGCATGTCATACTTTGGTTCAGCGGTATTGTGAGATGAAGCGCCCGGACCGACATTACGTGACGCTTACGCGAGACTGGTTTCACCGCTCGAGCACTCGTTGCTTAAAGGTGACCGGCGGTGTCTCTCTCTCACTTTAGTTGAACTGAGTGTGGCTACGCCCTGTCCTTGCGAAGGTTAAAACAACACCAACTTGACAAACTATCGCTGTGGTTTTGATGCGAGGTAAGAACGGTTCTTGCTCAGCCCGTAGCAGCCACGTAAAACTTGCAACAACAAAGTAGAGGACGCCTAACTTGTTTTTGCAGGGCATGTTGTGATGTGATATGGTCAAGACGTGATGCTATATTTTATTGTATGAGATGATCATGTTTTGTAACCGAAGTTATCGACAATCGGCAGGAGCCATATGGTTGTCGCTTATTGTATGAAATGCAAACGCCATGTAATTGCTTTACTTTATCACTAAGTGGTAGCGATAGTCGTAGAAGCAATAGTTGGCGAGACGACAACGATGCTACGATGGAGATCAAGGTGTCGCGCCGGTGACGATGGTGATCACGACGGTGCTTCGGAGATGGAGATCACAAGCACAAGATGATGATGGCCATATCATATCACTTATATTGATTGCATGTGATGTTTATCCTTTATGCATCTTATTTTGCTTTGATTGACGGTAGCATTATAAGATGATCTCTCACTAAAAATTATCAAGAAGTGTTCTCCCTGAGTATGCACCGCTGCTAAAAGTTCAGAGTGCCTGGACACCACGTGATGATCGGGTATGATAAGCTCTACGTCCATCTACAACGGGTGCAAGCCAGTTTTGCACACGCGGAATACTCAGGTTAAACTTGACGAGCCTAGCATATGCAGATATGGCCTCGGGACACGGAGACCGAAAGGTCGAGCGTGAATCATATAGTAGATATGATCAACATAGTGATGTTCACCATTGAAAACTACTCCATCTCACGTGATGATCGGTCATGGTTTAGTTTATTTGGATCACATGATCACTTAGATGACTAGAGAGATGACTATCTAAGTGGGAGTTCTTAAATAATATGATTAATTGAACTTAAAATTATCATGAACTTAGCACCTAATAGTATTTTGCTTATCTATGTTTGTTGTAGATAGATGGCTCGTGCTGTTGTTCCGTTGAATTTTAATGCGTTCCTTGAGAAAGCAAAGTTGAAAGATGATGGTAGCAATTACACGGACTGGGTCCGTAATTTGAGGATTATCCTCATTGCTGCACGGAAGAATTACGCCCTGGAAGCACCGTTGGGTGCCAGGCCTCGCCGCAGAAGCAACGCCGAAGTTGTGAACGTCCGCGAGCAAAGTGATGACTACTCTATAGTTCAGTGTGCCATGCTTTACGGCTTAGAACTGGGTCTTCAACGACGTTTTGAACGTCATGGGGCATATGAGATGTTCCAGGAGTTGAAGTTAATATTTCAAGCAAATGCCCGGATTGAGAGATATGAAGTCTCCAATAAGTTCTATAGCTGCAAGATGGAGGAGAATAGTTCATCGGTGAGCACATACTCAAAATGTCGGGTATAATAATCACTTGATTCAACCGGGAGTTAATCTTCCGGATGATAGTGTCATTGATGAATTCTCTAATCACGCCACCAAGCTACAAGAGCTTCGTGATGAACTATAATATGCAAGGGATGAACAAGACACTTCCCGAGCTCTTCGCAATGCTAAAAGCTGCGGAGGTAGAAATCAAGAAGGAGCATCAAGTGTTGATGGTCAACAAGACCACTAGTTTCAAGAAAAGGGCAAAGGAAAGAAGAAGGAACTTTAAGAAGAACAGCAAGCAAGTTGCTGCTCAAGAAAAGAGACCCAAGTCTGACCTAAGCCTGAAACTGAGTGCTTCTACTGCAAGCAAGCTGGTCCTTTGAAGCGGAATTGCCCCAAGTATTTGGCGGATAAGAAGGATGGCAAGGTGAACAAAGGTATATGTGATATACATGTTATTGATGTGTACCTTACTAGAGCTCGTAGTAGCACTGGTATTTGATACTGGTTCATTGCTAATATTTGCAACTCAAGCAGGGACTACGGAATAAGCGAGCATCGCAAAGGACGAGGTGACGATGCGCTGGGAAAGCGGTTCCAAAGTCAATGTGATCGCGGTCGGCACGCTACCTCTACATCTACCTTCGGGATTAGTTTTAGACCTAAATAATTGTTATTTGGTGCCGCGTTGAGCATGAACATTATATCTGGATCTTGTTTAATGCGAGACGGTTATTCATTTAAATCAGAGAATAATGGTTGTTCTATTTATATGAGTAATATCTTTTATGGTCATGCACCCTTGAAGAGTGGTCTATTCTTGTTGAATCTCGACAAGTAGTGATACACATATTCATAATGTCGAAGCCAAAAGATGCAGAGTTGATAATGATAGTGCAACTTATTTGTGGCAATCGCCGTTTAGGTCATATCGATGTAAACGATGAAGAAACTCCATCTGATGGACTTTTGGAATCACTTGATTATGAATCACTTGGTACTTATGAACCGTGCCTCATGGGCAAGATGACTAAAACACCGTTCTCCGGTTGTATGGAGAGAGCAACAGATTTGTTGGAAATCATACATACGAGATGTATGTGGTCCGATGAATGTTGAAGCTCGTGGCGGATATCATTATTTTCTCACCTTCACAGATGATTTAAGCAGATACAGGTATATCTACTTAATGAAGCATAAATCTGAAACATTTGAAAAGTTCAAAGAATTTCAGAGTGAAGTTGAAAATCATCGTAACAAGAAAATAAAGTTTCTACGATCTGATCGTGGAGGAGAATATTTGAGTTACGAGTTTGGTCTACATTTGAAGCAATGCGGAATAGTTTCGCAACTCACGCCACCTGGAACACCACAGCGTAATGGTGTGTCCGAACGTCGTAATCGTACTTTACTAGATATGGTGCGATCTATGATGTCTCTTACCGATTTACCGCTATCATTTTGGGGTTATGCTTTAGAGACGGCCGCATTCACGTTAAATAGGGCAACATCAAAATCCGTTGAGACGACACCTTATGAGCTATGGTTTGGCAAGAAACCAAAGTTGTCATTTCTAAAAGTTTGGGGTTGCGATGCTTATGTGAAAAAGCTTCAACCTGATAAGCTTGAACCCAAATCGGAAAAATGTGTCTTCATAGGATACCCAAAGGAGATAATTGGGTATACCTTCTATCACAGATCCAAGGCAAGACATTCGTTGTTAAGAATGGATCCTTTCTAGAGAAGGAGTTTCTCTCGAAAGAAGTGAGTGGGAGGAAAGTAGAACTTGATGAGGTAACAGTACCAGCTCCCTTATTGGAAAGTAGTTCATCACGTAAATCGGTTCTCGTGACACCTACACCAGCTTAGTGAGGAAGTTAATGATAATGATCATGAAACTTCAGATCAAGTTGTTCTTGAACTCAGAGATCAACCAGAATAAAATCCGCACTGAGTGGTACGGTAATCCTATTCGGAAGTCATGCTACTAGATCATGGTGAACCCACGAACTATGAAGAAGCGATGGTGAGCCCAGATTCCGCAAAATGGCTTGAAGCCATGAAATCTGAGATGGGATCCATGTATGAGAACAAAGTGTGGACTTTGGTTGACTTGCCCGATGGTCGGCAAGCAATAGAGAATAAATGGATTTTCAAGAAGAAGACTGACGCTGATGGTAATGTTAATGTTTACAAAGCTCGACTTGTTGCAAAAGGTTTTCGACAAGTTCAAGGAGTTGACTACGATGAGACCTTCTCACCCGTAGCGATGCTTAAGTCTGTCCGAATCATGTTAGCAAATCGCCGCATTTTATGATTATGAAATATGGCAGATGGATGTCAAAACTGCATTTCTGAATGGATTTCTGGAAGAAGAGTTGTATATGATGCAACGGAAGGTTTTGTCGATCCTAAGGAGCTAACAAAGTGTGCAAGCTCCAACGATCAATCTATGGTCCGTGCAAGCCTCTCGGAGTTGGAATAAACGCTTTGATAGTGTGATCAAAGCATATGGTTTTGTATAGACTTTTGGAGAAGCTCGTATTTACAAGAAAGTGAGTGGGAGCTCAGAGCATTTCTAATATTATATGTGGACGACATATTGTTGATTGGAAATGATATAGAATTTCTGGATAGCATAAAAGGATACTTGAATAAAAGTTTTTCAATGAAGGACCTCGGTGAAGCTGCTTACATATTGGGCATCAAGATCTATAGAGATAGATCAAGACGCTTGATTGGACTTTCACAATGCACATACCTTGATAAAGTCTTGAAAAGTTCAATATGGATCAGGCAAAGAAAGGGTTCTTGCACTGTATTACAAGGTGTAAGATTGAGTCGACTCAATGCCCGACCAACGCAGAAGATAGAGGAAAATGAAAGGAGTTCCTATGCTTCAGCCATAGGCTCTATCATGTATGCAATGCTGTGTACCAGACCTGATGTGTGCCTTGCTATTAGCTTAGCAGGGAGGTACCAAAGTAATCCAGAGTGGATCATCGACAGCGGTCAAGAATATCCTGAAATACCCGAAAAGGACTAAGGATATGTTTCTCGCTTATGGAGGAGACGAAGAGCTTGTCGTAAAGGGTTACGCCGATGCAAGCTTTGACACCGATCCGGACGATTCTAAATCGCAAACCGGATACGTATTTTTATTAAACGGTGGAGCTGTAAGTTGGTGCAGTTCTAAACAAAGCGTCGTGGCGGGATCTACATGTGAAGCGGAGTACATAGGTGCTTCGAAGCAGCAAATGAAGGAGTCGGATGAAGGAGTTCATTTCGATCTAGGTGTTATACCTAGTGCATCGGGACCAATGAAGATCTCCTATGACAATCTTGGTGCAATTGCCTTGGCAAAGGAATCCAGATTTCACAAGAGGACCAAGCACATCAAGAGACGCTTCAATTCCATTGGGACCAAGTCCAAGTGGGAGACATAGAGATTTGCAAGATACATACGGACCTGAATGTTGCAGACCCGTTGACTAAGCCTCTCTCACGAGCAAAACATGATCAACACCACGACTCCATGGGTGTAAGAATCATTCTTGTGTAATCTAGATTATTGACTCTAGTGCAAGTGGGAGATCAAGGAAATATGCCCTAGAGGCAATAATAAAGTTATTATTTATTTCCTTATATCATGATAAATGTTTATTATTCATGCTAGAACTGTATTAATCGGAAACATAATACATGTGTGAATACATAGACAAACAGATTGTCACTAGTATGCCTCTACTTGACTAGCTCGTTAATCGAAGATGGTTATGTTTCCTAACCATAGACATGAGTTGTCATTTGATTAACGGGATCACATCATTAGGAGAAATGATGTGATTGACTTGACCCATTTCGTTAGCTTAGCACTTGATCGTTTAGTATGTTGCTATTGCTTTCTTCATGACTTATACAAAGTTCCTACAACTATGAGATTATGCAACTCCGCTTACGGAGGAACACTTTGTGTTCTACCAAACGTCACAACGTAATCGGGTGATTATAAAGGTACTCTCAGGTGTCTCCCAAAGTATATGTTGAGTTGGCATAATTCAAGATTAGGTTTTGTCACTCCGATTGTGGAGAGGTATCTCTGGGCCTTCTCGGTAATACTCATCACCTAAGCCTTGCAAGCATTGTAACTAATGAGTTAGTTATGAAATGATGTATTACGGAACGAGTAAAGAGACTTGCCGGTAACGAGATAGAACTAGGTATTGGATACCGACGATCGAATCTCGGGCAAGTAACATACCGATGACAAAGGGAACAACGTATGTTGTTATGCGGTTTGACCGATAAAGATCTTCGTAGAAAATGTAGGAACCAATATGAACATCCAGGTTCCACTATTGGTTATTGACCGAGAATAGTTCTAGGTCATGTCTACATAGTTCTCGAACCCGTAGGGTCCGCACGCTTAACTTTACGATGACAATTTTATGAGTATTGATGTACTGAAGTTTGTTCGGAGTCCCGGATGTGATCACGGACATGACGAGGAGTCTCGAAATGGTCGAGACATAAAGATTGATATATTGGAAGCCTATGTTTGGACTTCGAATAGTTCCGGGTGAAATCGATTTTACGAACACCGGGTTACTGGAACCCTCCCGGGGTTAATGGGCCTTAGTGGGCCATGAGGGAGAAGAGGAGGGCCGGCCGGGGGCAGGCGCGCCCCCCCCTAGTCCGAATAGGACAAGGAAGAGGGGGGCCTTTCTTCCCTCCCCAAGTCCTAGTCCAACTAGGAAGGGGAGTCCTACTCGGTGGGAGTAGGACTCCTCCGCCGCCTCCTCTTAGGGCCGGCCGCACCCCTTGCTCCTTTATATACTGGGGGCAGGGGGCACCCTAGGACACACAAGTTGATCTACGGATCGTTCCTTAGCCGTGTGCGGTGCACCCTCCACCATATTCCACCTCGGTCATATCGTCGCGAAGCTTAGGCGAAGCCCGCGCGGTGGAGCATCATCATCGCCACCACGCTGTCGCGGTCGTGGAACTCATCCCCGACACTTTGCTGGATCGGAGTCCGGGATCGCCATCGAGCTGAACGTGTGCTGAACTCGGAGGTGCCGTACGTTCGGTACTTGGATCGGTCGGATCGTGAAGACGTACGACTACATCAACCGCGTTGTTATAACGCTTCCGCTTACGGTCTACGAGGATACGTGGAAATGCACTCTCCCCTCTCGTTGCTATGCCATCACCATGATCTTGCGTGTGCGTAGGAATTTTTTTGAAATTACTACGTTCCCCAACAATTTTCTCTCCAGTTGTCAAGCCCAACACTATTCACACTGTCCTTAGCATCGACGTCTCTTTTTCCTGGCCAATTCATCAACTAGATGTCAAAAATGCTATTCTTCATGGCTCTCTTCAAGAAACAGTCTATTGTCAACAACCTCTTGGCTTCGAACATTCTTCCTATCCTAATCATGTTTGTCTTCTTCAAAAACCCTTTATGGTCTTAAACAAGCACCACGTGCCTAGTTCCAACGCTTTTCTACTTATGCTCAAACCATCGGTTTTACCCCTTCCCGTTCTAACACTTCACTCTTCACCTTTCATCACAATAGCAACACTGCTTACCTTATTTTATATGTTGATGATATTATCCTCACAGCTTCCTCACAATAATTTTTAGATCATAATGTCTCTCTTCTTCGCCATGAATTCTCTATGACAGATTTAGGTCTTCTTCACCACTTCTTAGGTATTGCTGTTATCCGTGACTTCTCTGGTCTTTTCTTGTCTCAACGTCAGTACACTCTGGATCTTCTTTCTCGTGCTGGTATGCTTGATTGTCAAACTTCCCGTACCCCTATTGATACAGGTTCCAAACTCTCTGCCGACAGTGATCCTTTCTCTGATCCTTCTCTTTATCATAGTCTTACGGATGCATTTCAGTATCTTACTCTCACTCGTCCTGAAATTTATTTTGGTGTCCAACAAGCTTGTTTATACATGCATGATCCTCGTATTCCACACTACAATCATGTCAAACATATTCTTCGGTATCTCAAAGGCACACTAGACTTAGGTCTTCAAATCAACAAATCCTCTCCCACCTCCTTGACAGTTTACTCTGATGCAGACTGGGCTGGTTGTCCAGATACTTGTAGGTCCACATCCGGATTTTGTGTTTTTCTTGGTAACAATTTGGTTTCTTAGTCTTCAAAAAGGCAGGTTACGGTCTCCTTCGTCTGCTGAAACTGAGTATCGCATTTGTGGCTCATGCGGTTCTCGATACGGTTTGGTTGCGCCGATTCTTTGTCGGAGCTGCACCGTCCTATTGAGCAAGCTACCATTGTTTACTGTGATAATATTTCAGCTGTCAACATGTCAGGGAATCCGGTACAACATCGTCGCATCAAGCATATTGAGATCGACATTCATTTTGTTTGAGAGAAGGCGGCTCTCGGTCAAGTTCGCGTTCTTCATGTGCCTACTTCTGCTCAGTTTGCTGATATCTTTACTAAAGGCCTCGCGACTACTCCATTTCAAGACATTCGTTTCAGTCTCAACGTCGTCGAGCCTACCGTTGACACTGCGGGAGATGTTAGAATACAACTTGTATTAGGATTAAGACTCCTACTCGGTTTGTAATAAGGCTAGGCCAGGTGCGGCTTGGCTCTTATACATATTTCTTATACCAGCATAATATTGTATCAACAATTATTCAATACAATTCTACGGTTTTGCCCGATTCTGCTTATGATTTGCAGAGGGCTTCCGCATGAGCTTTCCTTTTACGGACGCCCAACCACTCAGAGCAGCAAGTGCTGAAGCAGGATTACTGACGGTGACCATTAGATTGACTGTTTTGCAGGTGTTTCTTTACAGGCGAATTAGGTTGCCGATGCATCGAAGTTTAGTATCCCATATTTCAAATTCTACAAAAGCATTTATATTTAGGAACGGTGGGAGTAGAATACAACACAAACCTCGCCAATCGAGCATCTCGTCTGACGGAGGAGGTGAAAGGAAATTAGTCTAGTAGTAAGGGCATGTACAATGGTGGCATATGGATACATATGCCCCATGATAAAAAGTAATTTGGGGCATCTACATCCATTTTTTCTCCCCAATGCAAGCTATCACTAGTGGGCCTCATTAAGAAATAGAAAATAAAGACTCTAGTACACATGCATCTCTACTTTTCACTCCAACCTTTTCAGCTTTTGTCACCAGACCACACTTTTTCTCTTTAAGCACCCGCCTCCTGGAGAGGATCCTGCTTCACTATCCGAACCTACTTTACGTCATATCCGATCCTACATGGCATGCAAGATATCACTTTAAGGCTATGCATTGTACATGCCCTAAGACTGAAAGAGACCGCGCATGAGCACAAGGAATCGTCAGCGAGCACGCTGCCTGTCAGGCAGCACCTATCTCTATGGGCGTGTTTGGTTGCCTGGGTGGCTCTAACCTGCATGGCATGAGGGATCCTGGGTGAGCGTGGCCTGGTTGAGTGGATGCAAAGATGAGCTCAGATGTGTGTTTGGTAGGCTGCATGATATGGGTGCATGAGAGATGCTATATACAAGAGATGTTGTTTGGTAAGCTGTATTTGAGCTTCATATTATGTGAACCTTTCTCTTCCAATTTCAATCATTCCAATTGATCTAGATCATTCCATGGACAGAAACAACAAGTAAAATAAACCTGAAATAAAATCTGGACCAAATCCCAAGTTTCAATTTTATTTATCAGAAATTTCTAAAGCCAATCAACGCCTAAACTGAAATCGGACCTAACAAAGCTCAAGCAGCGGACAAACGCAACGCCAGATGGTAACTCGATGGTAGTAGCGGCTCGCGGCGCTAGATGCTCCCCTCCTCCTATTTCCTCTCGATCGACGGCAGGTGGCCTGGCGAGCCCAATGAGCTCATCCACAGGCTGGAGCAGGCTGCTATGGAGGAGTTCGGCGGCAGAAACAGATGATGTTGAGGCGGGGAGGCGAGCCCCCGGCGTGGGCGTGGAGGAGCGCCAAGCCGCCGACAGCGGAGATTGGGCCGGTGGCGGGGCGAGCTCGTCCGGGGGGCTGGGTGTGCGCGGCTATATAGAAGTTCGGTGGCGTTGAGGCGGCTGCGGAAACCGGCGATGTCGAGGCGGGGAGGCGAGCGCCAAGCGCGGGCGTGGAGGAGCGCCGGCGACAGGGATTGGACCGGTGGCCGGCGAGGGTGCTTCAAGTTACGCTCGCGGGGATCTGACGACGGCGGCGGCGGGTTGGTTTCATGAGTCGATGCGTGAGAGAAAGAAAGAGGAAAGAGAATGAGAGGTTGCGGTTGAGGCGTGGATGCAGGCACGGGCCTGGCTCCCCGGTACGCCCGATTCCCGCGTTCCCCTCAGCCTGGCTGAGAGGGCTCATTATGCATGGATCGGGCCAGGCTGAGGAGGCCGCGCAGGTAACCAATCACGCTGACATTTGCATCGCGGATACGAGCTAGATTCGAGGCAGTCATCCAAACACGCCCTATCTGTACACGTTGACGCGTAGCGTATATGTATGCACAAGCGTATAGCTTCAATTGGTTGGGTGTCAGCAAAATATCGACCTGCTCCAATCGATCCGGATTCCCTGTCGGCCTCGTGCATGTGCCTCCATCGACCATGTAATTTAGGCGCAGATGCAATGCCTTGGGACGACGAGCGCATGTGAGCGGCAATTCCCTTGTTAGAGTCCAGACCAAAATGGAGCTCTCCCGTGCGTTTGGATTCTAGACTGTCGGATCAGAATCTCATCGCGACACAGACCGTCGGATCTCGATTCAAATTGTTGTGGGTCGTTGGATATTTACCCGATCAACCTCGGCCATCGGATAAAATTTCAATGGCAACAGAATGTAATATCCATGCCCCCACCGGGGTATTTTGGTCATTTCGCATGGGAGGGGTATAAAAAGGGACCGCTGCCATGGGATGACCTAGCCGCATCCTCCCTCCCGCACTCGCGCCTCCCCCGCGCCCAACTCCTCCCGCCTCGTCGCCTCCTCCTCTCCCCTCCCGTGCGCCTCTCTCCTCCCACCCACATCGCCGCCGCCGCCACCCACCGCCTCGAACCGCGCCGTCGGCGGCCAGATCCGCCGCAACAGATCCTCCTCGCCTCCCCCCTCGCACCGCTGACCTCGCTGACGCCGCCCCCTCTCGCGCCGCCCTCGCCTCCTCCCCTTCTCCTCCTCCCGTCCTCGCCTCCCCCTCGCACCGCCGACCTCACTGACGCCGCCCCCCCCTCGGGCCACCCTCGCCTCCTCCCACACCCCCCTCGGCCCGCCCTCTCCTCCTCCCCAGTCCTGGCTTCCGGGATCCCGAGCCCGGCAACAAAGGAGGTGGGCGGCCATCCCTTCCCACGCAGTGGTGGATGAAGGAGGTGCATGTATACGGCGAGGTCGACGTGCCTCCTGCCGCGGATCCGTGCTGGCCGACGACAATGGCCGTGCAGCAAGGGCGCCGTTGATCTCTCCTCGTCACAGCCTCCGCCCCGCTCCCCTGCTTGGCGGCGCTCCCTACAGCCGCTGCCGCATCGTCTTCTACTCCTCGACCATCGACCGCAGGCCACCGCTCCACCCCCCGCCGACCCTCTGGAAGAGCACCTGCTAGTGGTGGACGAGGATATCCAGCACGAACCACGCACCGAGAGGAGCTCAATTTCTGCTGCCTCTGCACGCCCCAGGTATAGCAGATCTACCTTTCTAAATCTTTTTCAATATAGTAGGCCGAACACCCATAGCTCATTCTTGCTTCTTAAATTGTGTTTTCCTCTCTAATGTTCTCTCTTTATGCTTCAATTGATTCAACTTAGATTTTTGCTTCCTATTGATTTGCAGGTTATACTTACTGAAATTCAGTTATCAAGAGTGTCACATATCTAGAAGCTGATTGGAGAGAGAAGATGATGCAAAAAGAAAAAAGTATATTCTTCCTATTACTTATTGGAAACATTATATCATTGTTATTTCATTAGGCTTATTTCTTCTCCTTTTGCTTCCAGTAATGTCATTTTTGCTTCTCACTTTGTAATAGTTATACTGCTGATAAGTTTATGTTGTGCGACTTTAGTATTTTGCAAGGTCAATCATATGTTTTTATCTTGCTACCAGGTCAAGAATACAAAGAATGTCAATGTGTTCTGATTTATTCCCACTGTTATTTGTTTTCTTCCCAAAAGTGTTGTTTCTGAAGGTGAAAATGCATTGTTGCTCTTTGTGCAGGTTAGTTTGCACAAGGTGGGGGTAGTTCCAAGATATATAATGTTGTCAAAGATTTCAATCAAAGGCTTATGTTGTATACCAAAAGAATCCTGAAAAATAAATAGAAGGTGGGTCCCATTGGAAATATGTTGAGCCTTTCTATTATGATCTTATCTTTTGCATGAACATTTGATGCCTCAAGTGAAAATTGTCATAGAAAGCTTGGTGTTTTCTGCTTTTATTTTTCTTGATTTTAAAGGTGACCTGGATTCCTACTTAGGATTATATTTGTTAGCCCAGACTCCAAGATAGAGATATATCAGGTGTTCAAAGATACATATATGTGTTCACATTTAGAAGAAACGAGCCATTTAGAAGAAACCGAGCATGCAGTAATTAAATGGACTATAGATGGACCTAGAGCACGTAGTAAATGGTAGGCATGATTTTAAGTTTTTTTTGTAAAATTTTCTTACATTAAATCATTGTATTGTGTTGTCCATTTCTGCTTATGTTGCAGTTAGTGTAAAATCTGCTTACATACAGTTTTGCTAAAGTGGATGCCATTGTGTGCCACCACTATGCGTCGGATCTCAAGGCTCGCTGGGGCGTCCACATCGTTCACTGCAGGGTCGAGGTCAGGGGTCTGAACATGAAGGTATCTCTTCTGTTTATGCTTGCAATTCTTTCCTTCTCTGCATTGCTAATGGTCGTTATATGATCTCAAGTCTGATTTGCTAATGGTGGTTATATGATCTCAATTTGTGATATAGTGTGTGATGGAAATTTCAGTTTTCCTGCCTTTCATCGCATTTATTGTATAGTTTTCCTCTTTTATATTCTTAGATTAGAGGCCTCTTGATCCATGGCACTGTCATGTGAATGCTCTATCTTTTTAGTTACATAGATTCATTATTCAGGCCTTAGGCCATATACTTGCTGGAATAGGCAACAAGTGGAGGAGTGTAGACTATAGAAACTGGTCTTAGGCTGCAAAAATAGTGGGATGAACATCCAGTGAGCACTATGTAACTTTGTGACCTATTCTTAGGTTTATGCTTGATTATTTGTGTAATTTTGGTTGCTCCCAACTCCGTTCTTAGCTGAAGATTATTTATTACAATTTATGGAAATTGGAGGACATATGTATATGTATAGCCTTTTATTTTCTGGTTGACATATGTATAGTATCATCAAGGTGCTTATATATTTTTTCAATACATTGGATTATATTTTTCTGGGTGACATATGTACAGTATTGCTCCTCGGGTGAGCACTTCCCCCTATGACCTCGACCCCCTATCTCTGCGTCTCCACTGCGACAATTTCTTATCTACATTGGCCATAGTGCCCTCTGTTTTTACAACATATTTTTGGATCTTTATGCAGTTATGGTATCTTCTATGAGATAATTTGGTTCATCGTGTTGGTAGAACATTCTCTTAGTTGACCATTTGTTTGAGTTTTGGTTTTGGTTGAGATACTAAAGGCATAGGGTACTATGCATTTAGTAAAAGACCCTTCATAGACCATTATCTATGAAACTAAAAGACACTTCATGTTTTGTATGCATGAGTTGGTGTGTGCCCCCTGTAAGTGCATCTAGTGCCCCTTAGTGATTTGGTGTATTGAAGACTTATAGGTTAAGGGACTAATGTGTTTATGAGTGTACACAGGTCTATAAGTCTATGAGGAATTTGATATTTACAGAGAAAGTCGACCCCTAAAAATGAAGTTCTTCGTCTGAAGACTTTCTGAAGTTCTCAAGACGTGGTCGCTTTGGAAAATCCTCAAGGAGCAGTGATTCCTCATCCAGTGACTATAAGAGAAGGCTATGCCACGAATGCAAGAAACCTGGTCACTATATTCAAGATTGTCCTCAGTGGGAAAAGGAATTAAAGAAGAAGAAATACAAGGATTACAGTTCTGATGACGCTAAGAAGAAGAAGAAATCGTCAAAATCTTCATCATCAAAATCCTCAAAGTCTTCATCTCACAAGAAGAGCAGCTCCAAGAAGGCTCGGGCATTCATTGGCAAGGAAATGGACTCAAGCTGAATCGAGGAACATGAGGAAGAGGAGGCATCGAGAGTCTCGAGTCCGTGTGGCGAGTCGGCTCTCGCCATCTGCATTAATCGACAAGTCCATCTTCAACTCAAGAAACTGACCTCACCAACAAGGCTGATGAAGATAATGATGACTATGCTCCCACCTATTGCTTCATGGCAAAGGGTGCCAAGGTACTCAAATATACCTCCTCTGAATCTAGTGAGAATGAATCTGATGAAGATCTCAAGCCCAGCTACTCTATACTTGCTAAGATTGCTGTAAAACAACAAAGGGCTTTTGAAAAGGTTCAAAACATGCTAGACAAAAGTGATGATATGTTGGGTGAAGAAATGTATCGCACTAAAGCCCTGACTGAAAATCTTCGGAGACTTCAGTCTAGGTTTGACAGCCTTCAAGGTCATCATAACACTCTCTTATCTGATCACGAGAAGCTTTCTTATGAATTTCTTCAAAGAAAGCAAGATCTTGAGAAGCTAAGAGTGAGTTATGAAGATCTTCAGAAGGAGCGCGATTCATTACTTGCTCAACAAATCAGCGCTTCTCAGGAAGAATTTGTTCCTCCGTGCTTAAAGTGCATTGAACGTGAATCTGCTAATTCTTCACCTGAATGTTCAAATGCTTCAACTGTTAAAAATTCTTCACCTGTCCCTGCTTTCACTAATTCCTCATCTGAGGACATTGCTAGTATCACTAACAATGCATGGCTGAAGGAATTGTACATGACAAGCATGTACAAAAGCCTCAAAGGGCATCAGACTCTTTGTGATGTGCTTAAAAAGCAGATCCTCAACAGAAACCCTAGGAAAGAGGGTATTGCCTTTGAGAGGAAACTCAATGCTGATGGAGCATATTGGAAGCCTGAGCAGTACCCCAAAACCTCATGGGTTGCTGCAAAGGGACCTCAAGTTGATCCATCTAACTTATCTGGCTTTACATGTGAATCTCCTCATTCTTCTGATGAGTCATTTGACTCCAACTATAAACTGTTCAAAAATCAGAATCGTGAAGTATTTGCTAGATATGTTGGCACTAACTGCAGGAACGGTTCTCCTATGAAGAAAATCTGGGTTCCCAAGAAGTGCCTTGAAAGTCTTCAGGTGAATGTCCTCATGACACCACCTGTGAAGAATAGGAACCCCAGATCAAAAACTTCATATGGACCAAATTCTTCATATGGATCCAAGTCCTCATACGGACCAAATTCCTCACGTGGATCAAATTCCTCAAAAGGATCAAAGTCCTCATATGATTATCATCGTGCTAACAACTCAGTTTCGCAGGGTAGAGCTCAGGGCTATGAATATGTGCATTATTCTTCAAACCATTATGTTCACAAGTCATCGAAGAATTTCTCTGCTTATTCATATGCTTACCCTAACCCCTCTTATGTGAAACGAAATGGATTGGCTTCTATGCCACCATTCTCATATGGAGCTCGTAGAGTGATGAATTCTTTGCCACCCCTTCAGATGTGGGTGGTGAAGAAAAAGAACTAATCTCTTCTGTAGGGTCAGGTCTCCAGACGAGCTTTAACGTATGAAGAATTTGCTGGGGACCTGACAAAATTGACTGAAAGGACACAGGCTAATCATGAAGAAATGAATTTTCATTTCACACGTCCACATACTGCTATATCTGTTTTAATGCTTGATGAATACAAAACGCCTCGTCGTTTTTGGATTGATGCAATTGATCCCGCGTGCCACATCATCAACAGAGTATATCTTCACAAATTCTTCAAGAAGACTGCCTATGAACTCCTCACTGACAAGAAACCCAATGTGAGTTATTTCATAGTTTTCAGTGCTAAATGTTGGATTAGAGATCCTCATCACAATGCTAAATTTGCACCGAAAGCACATGAAGGTTTATGCTTGGTTACGGAAAGGACTCGCACACCTACAGAGTCTTCAACATCGCTCTTCACAAGATTGTTGAAACTGTAGATGTGCGGTTCGATGAAACTAATGGCTCGCAAAGAGAGCACTTACCTTCTGTGATAGATGAACCAACATCTGAGGAATCTATCAAGTTCAAGGGAACTGAGGATGTCATTCCTACTGAAGAATCTGCTAAAGAATTCATTCCTGAACGTGAAGAACGTTGAGCTGATGCACCTGAAGATAATGCTGAAGAAAATGCTGATCAAATTCCTCGACGACAACCAGCTCATCCTCGCGTTGCAAAAGAAGTGCAAGTTGACAAGATCATCGATGACATTGAAGCACCAGGTCCTCTCACACGCTCAAAAGCTTCACATATATCTAACTTTTGTGGGCACTATGCTTTTGTCTCTATCACAGAGCCCACTAAGGTAGATGAAGCATTTCTAGAGCCTGAGTGGATTCAGGCCATGCAAGAAGAATTACATCAGTTCGAGCTCAACAACGTCTGGGAACTGGTCAAACGTCTAGATCCTCGTAAGCATAATATCATTGGCACAAAGTGGATCTACCGCAACAAGCAAGATGAAAATGGCCTTGTGGTGAGGAATAAGGCACGACTTGTAGCTCAAGTCTACACACAGGTTGAAGGAATTTATTTTGATGAAACGTTTGCACCTGTTGCTAGACTTGAGGCTATTCGCATATTGCTTGCTTATGCTAACCATCATAATATCACTTTATATCAAATGGATGTGAAAAGTGCATTCCTCAATGGTAAGCTTGAGGAAGAAGTATATGTTGCTCAACCCCCAGGTTTTGAAGATCCAAAGAATCTTGACAAAGTCTTCAGACTCAACAAGGCCCTCTATGGCCTCAAGCAGGCCCCTCGGGCGTGGTATGAGACTTTGAAGGAATTCTTCGTGAAGAATGGCTTCACACCCGGTTCACTCGACCCTACTCTCTTTACTAAATCATATGATGGTGAACTGTTTGTGTGCCAAATATACGTTGATGATATTATCTTTGGTTGTACTGACCAACGTTATAGTGATGAATTTGCCTATATGAAGAGTGAAGAATGTCAAATGTCTATGATGGGAGAGTTGAAATTCTTCTTAGGTCTTCAAATTCATCAACAGCGCAATGGCATATTCATATCTCAGGAGAAATACCTCAAGGATGTTCTGAGGAAATTCGGCATGCAAGATTGCAAATGCGTCAAAATTCCTATGCCCACAAATGGTCATCTATGCACTGATGAAAATGGTATTGACTTTGATCACAAGGTATACCGCTCCATGATTGGTTCTTTATTGTACTTATGTGCATCTAGGCCAGATATAATGCTTAGTGTTTGCATGTGTGCCCGATTTCAAGCTACACTGAAGGAATCACACCATAAGGCTGTGAAGCATATTCTTCGATATCTAGCTCACACACCAACACTAGGATTATGGTACCCCAAGGGCTCTGCTTTTGATCTCATTGGATATTCGACTCGACTATCTTTGGTGATCGTGTGGACCGCAAGTCAACATCTGGTACTTGTCATTTCCTCGGACGATCCTTGGTCTGTTGGTCCACGAAGAAACAGAACTGCGTATCACTATCTACTGCGGAAGCCGAATACATTGTTGTTGGCTCTTGCTGTGCTCAATTGCTGTGGATGAAGCAAACTCTCAAGGACTACGGCATCAACGTTAAGAATGTGCCTCTCTACTGTGACAATGAGAGTGCCATCAAGATTGCTCACAACCCAGTTCAGCACTCGAAGACAAAGCACATTCAGATTCGTCATCATTTTCTTCGTGATCATGTGTTGAAGGGCGACATCTCCATCGAGCATGTGAAGACTGAAGAACAGCTAGCCGATATCTTCACAAAGCCCTTGGATGAGAAGAGATTTAGCAAGTTGCGGTGTGAGCTAAATATCTTAGAATCTTTGAATGTTCTTTGAAAAGGACACACATCCTGACACTTGTGCAAAATTGATGACTTAGATGTGCAACACATGAAGAAACGTTTTTCTTCAATCAATGAAGAACAACATTCTAAGTGTGAAGAAATTAATGACGAATTTGATTCTCAGAACCCTACGACAATTGTATGCGGTCTCTGAAATCATCATTCTTATACGGTGGGACACGCCACCACCAAAGTTGAAAATCTTCAATTTGAGTTTTTTTTCAGTTTTGAAATTCTTCAGTTTTTCAAATTCTTCAACTTTGCAAAATCTTCACTATTTCCGTCGTTTTTCTTCATTGGATATATATTCTTCATGTTGCATTTCTTATCGCTATTTCTTCAAGTTGCATTTTGCTAAGTGAATGTGATCGGACCCTTCCCCCTCTATGCTATACTCAACCCAATCTATTCACAAATTCTTCATGTGCGTTCTATTTGAAACTCGTTCAAAATCTTCACAGTGTCCTTGTCAGCTGAAGAAATTGCGAAAGGAACTTTTAACTTATCTTATCCAAATTTTTGGTTTTGCCGCTCAAACCATTCCGCTTCCCACGATAGACTTATCTATTCACCCACGATCTAACACGATCTCCACTTTTCAGTGCGTGGGTGACACATGTCAAGTGAATGAGAAGGGTCAGGGGCACGTTCGTCCAAAATCTTCGGGCGAACAGTTTTTCACCGTGGCTATATATACCCCCTCTCCCCTTCCTCACTTCCTTTACTCCGCTCGACCGCTCTCTCTCTCGCTCGAGCTTCTCAAACCCTAGCGCCGCCGCTACTCCATCGTCGCCGGTGAGGAAGAGCTTCACTGCCTCGACCTCGTCGTCGTCGTACTCGCCCGGACCACAGAAATCTTCACTCCGCCACCGCCGTAGTTGTCTTCCTCCGCCGAGTTAGGGCGTGGAAGATCTGAACTGACGAACTTCTAATCTACACCTCTCAGTTCGTCGTGTTCTTCACTTCGGGTAATTAAAAGTTACTTTTATTGATCGCTTTGATTCTCAAGCCTTCCTGAAAATCTTTAAAGGTGTTTATTCTTCAAAATCTTCACACATATGAACACCTCACAAGTAATATGCTCTTGATTCGTTTCCCTAAGCATCTTTTTCTTCAAGGTTCCTCAATTGTGTGGATTTTCGATCTATACAACTCTGGAACCTAAGACAAAGGAACGCTTAGTGAAATTCTTCAAGGCTCATCTGGTCAAATTCCTCAAACTTGTTCTTTTGAAAACCTTACGAGAACATATGACCTCTCCAAATTCCTCGCAACTATATTCTGTTCACAGGTACTCATTTCCGCTGCTGAATCACTAGGTTCTCATCAACTTAACTCATTTGCAGCGTTCCTCGATGAAAAGTTGCATACTTCTTCAGAGAATTCGATTGTTCAAATTCCTCATCTGAAGACGATGGCTGACGGTAAGAAGCCACAAAAAGGAGGAAAGAGGCCTGAGGTCATGACTGCTTTTGAAATACCTGAGGACATCTATGCTGACTATTGCACACCTGATGAGGCCAAGTTCGGAAAGGAGAACAAAAATCAGCGCAAGGTGCGCATACAGAGGATTGAAAGGAGATGGGAAAGAGAATGGAGGGAGTACAGGTATGTTACTCCAAAGTACATGAAGAAATTCACACTGAATCCTCCATGCCCAAGAGCTCCATTGGCACCTGGCCAAGAAGCTGGCCCCACCTGCATCAAGCGTGGTGAGGATTTTCCTGAAGAATGGGCCAAGCGCCAAGCCAAGTTGGCAAGACAAGCCAAAGAAGCAGTAAGGAAATTCAATGAAGACACTGCTACTGCTGCTGCCACTGAGGCCCCTGTCAAGCCTAGAAAATCAATGGCAAAGAAGCCCGCTCACAAGCCAAGTGCTTCACCAACTGTGCCCTCACGGCCAAATTCCTCAGCAATGCCCTCACGGCCAGAATCTTCAAAGCCCTCACGGCAAGTTCCTCATGCTGCTCCTGCTCCTCCAAAATCCTCAGCTCATCCTCCAAAGTCCTCAGCTGCTCCGGCAAAGTCCTCAGCACCTGTGCATCTGGCCACGTGCCAAAGGACTGCATGCATCTCCATTCCCTCTGGTGTCTCAAAGAAGTTCCTCTCTGCACCAAATTCTTCATCAGCCCCACTTTCTTTGAAAAAAAAGGCAACGGCTGGTCGAGGTCCTCGGCCAAGTCTGAACAAGAAACAGGTCGCCTTCCAAGTGCCATCTGATGATGAAGCTGATGATGATGAACTTGCAGAAATCATCAGAGACACACAAGAAAGGGCTGCTAGAGCCAAAGACACACCTGTGCCACTGATTTTGGATCCAAGGGAGATCCTCGAGTACATTGATCTCTGGCACAAGGATCCAGACACCCCTATGCCTGATTTTCATCTGACTCCTGGTCAAAGTCACATGCTGACCCATTTCATCTCTGAAGAGAAATGGAAATTTGAGAAGGCTAGGCAGATCAAAAAGGCTTAGTTCAGGAAAGAGATGTTCCTGAGGAAAAATGTTGTCAGAATGACACCTGATGATCTCCTCAAAATCCAATCTGAAATCAAAGCACTCAGCGATGACTTTGATGCCTACTATGCTGATTGGCAAGGAGCCGAAGTCAGATTTGTAAACCTGACCAAGAAGTTCACAAATGTTGCAGCTCCAACGCAACAAGAAGTTCCTCGGTGGAGCCTCTGCTCACCTCTTGAAGAACATGCCAAGACACTGATGATTTTCAACTGCTGAAGACAATGCTAGTTCTAGGGCTGATGACTCCATTCCAGCCACCGAAGAAATTGCGTGGCATCCACTAGTGGTGCGCCAAGAAAGCCCGAAGAAGTCAGGCAACTGCATCGGTTGTGCCTGAGGAAATTCAAACAGATTCCTCAGCTCCTCCCGCGCCTACACCAACTCCTATCCTTCCATCTGCATCAGATGTGAAGAAGACCAAGGCTGCAGAGCGAGCTGCAGTGAAGAAAAGGAAAGCATCAACTGCTTCAGAATCTTCAGCCCCAAAGAAGATGAAGCCTATGACAAGCTCGTTTGAAAATCCGATTGATGCTGTTCCAATTTCCTCCATTCCATCAAAGGACCTTGTTCCTTTTGGTGAAGAATATGAGATCCCAAGCGGATCTGATGAAGAAAATCATTCTGCTGCTTCGTCAGAGCAGATTGATGAAGAAATTGAAGTGGATGCGATAACTTCAACACCAATCATTTCCTCGCCTATGCCTCAGTTCACAGCTGAAGAGGCTGGCGTTGAAGAAATTGAAGAAGATGTGGATATTGGAAGCACAACGCCAGTGATGAACGATGACTTTTGGGACAGTCAGCATCCAAATTCTCCACTCTTCACCCCAATACAACAATTTCCTCAGTCCCCTGCACCAACAGTTCAAATGGGCTCTGAAGAAACTCATCCCACCTCGTCCGTGCATGAAGAAATTCCAGCCCCTAGTGCTGAAGAACCTGCTGCAGCTACTCCTTTGAACACGCAGGCTGCATACGAAGAGGAACCAGAAAATCCTCAGCCTGAAGAACCTGAGATTGCGATTCCTGAGGTAATGATGCAACTCACTGACACTCCTCTGCCAAAACCAAAGGATACATTCTCGCGCAAGCAAAAGTTCAAGGCTTAAGACTTCTTTGGCGAGCATGTTTTCTTCATCGATTACAATCCTTATGATTACGCTGCGCATAAGGAGGAGGCGTTTACGGACTGCTAGTAAAGCCAATTTATATTCCTCGGTGCTATTCAACAAAGACAAAGTCTTGATCACGCACATATTCCTCACGTGGACATGGAATCTCTGCCGCCAGCTTGAGCGGTCCTCGGTGTTCTTCACGATCTTTGGTTTGCTGAATTTCTGACCGACATATGTGATTGGAATGAAGAACTCATTCTTCAATTCTATGCGACGCTGCACATCACCGGAGATTCGAAGATGTGAGCTCATGGGTGCTGGATGGATGATGAAAATACTCACTACAAGGCACCAAAGAATCGAATTGCTTCGTGCCCTCCCACTCAGTCCTCCCCTTGATGGTGCTCGTTGCATCTACAACGAACCTGACCTTACAAATCATTACATGCAAGTGCTAATGAAGCCTTTGAAGCCAGGGCAGGCCCCACGAACCAAATTCCTCGTCAAGGAATTACTATATGTGCCTCGGACTGTCTATCGCATTCTGTCGAAGACAATGAGTCCTATCAAAGGCCACGACTCAAATGATGAAGAAGTCGTTGGCATCATGAAGAATATGCTCTTCAATATCATTCATGGCGTTCCCGTCAACTTCCATGATTTCTTCATGAGGACTCTGGCAAACATTGCTATGTCACCTTTTGAGCTGAAGCCTTATGCACCATGGATTATGAGGTTCATCAAGACAAGGTGTTCACTCAATTACAAGGCTGATACTCTGAACCACTGCAGCTACTTGCCACCAATTGAAGTCCTCAAACGGACATTTTCCTCAGCTGATGACAAAGGCAAGGCAACTGCTGTGATAGATGAAGGCATTCGTCCATTGGATGGTCAATTTCGCAAGGCTGCATCCTACTCCACCAATGATGACTCTGCCACACATGACTCTGCCGCCAACAACTATGCCAAGCAAAATCCTCAAGCCACAGCACCCAGGGTGATGACTGATCGTGAATTACTCCTCAGTCTTCATCAGAAGGTTGATCGCAACCATAAATGGCTCAAGTGTCAGTTTGGTTCAATTCTTCACAACATGACCTCAGCACAAGATGCAGTGAAGAAAAACCAATACTACCTCCATGAAACCTTCAACCGTACCTGGGCTGTTCTGTCTCATGTCTACAACGCAGAAGATCTGAAGAAAATGGGTCTCAAGGAAGAATTTGACTGGTCTGCACCTCCGCCGAAGAAATTCAAGAAGGTCAAGGTTCCTTCCTTGGTGGCTAGCTCCTATTCTTCGTCGCGCGACACTGATGAAAATGAAGACTTGGACGACACTGCGGCAGGCCCTACTACGACAATCGACCCCGACAACGCTGGCGCTCCTCCATCAACTTGATATTCTTCAGGGGCGTTAGTCCTCAGGTTCGATCCTTTTGGTCATTCGATGACAAAGGGGGAGAAATTCGAGTTAGTCTTCAAACAGGTCTATTATATGGGCATTTTTTTGCTAAGTTACAACTCTCGCTCTTTTGAAACTTTTATTGGATCGAGTTATAATGTTAAACCCGATGGTGCTCTGATACTTTTGATGTGTTCCTCTGCATGCTTATTCTTCGTTATATGTTAATACACGCATGCTGAATTACATCAGTCACCATATTTCATCATGCATTTCAAATTCTTCATATTATATGTCAAATGCGTGTATGAATTACAAGATATAGGGGGAGATCCCTATGATTCAACTCTTCAAATGTGCATTGCCTCAAAAGCAAATTCCTCACTATGCACATCTTCAGGGGGAGTTCTTCTATATCTTGCAATCAAATTCCTCAATATCAGTATTTACACTTCATATGTTTATCCCCGTTGAAAACTTAACCTATATTGTCATCAATCACCAAAAAGGGGGAGATTGTAAGTGCATCTAGTGCCCCTTAGTGATTTTGGTGTATTGAAGACTTATAGGTTAAGGGACTAATGTGTTTATGAGTGTACACAGGTCTATAAGTCTGTGAGGAGTTTGATATTTATAGAGAAAGTCGACCCCTAAAAATGAAGTTCTTCGTCTGAAGACTTTGGTATTCTGAAGACTTCCTGAAGACTTTGAAAGTGAAGAAATTGGTATGACCTTGAAGACTTGGTATTCATTTGAGGAACATGAAGCGTGAAGACTTTTGTTTTCGTAGTTTCGTTTTCTCTTTCTTGACTCATAGGAAACACCGTGATTGTTAAAGGGGTCAAGAAATACTAAGGAAAAATTTCCATGTGATGCTCAACTCAAAATCCTACACCTACCAATCCCTTCGAGTGAAGCCATTGAAATCTCATACATTCAGTAAATTTCTTGATGGATGAGATGAAGTTCTTCCGTCACGAGGAATTTGTTCGACCGAGGAGTTAGGAATTCGCCAAGTCGGATTGCATACACAGCGAGGAACATGATAGCCCCGAGGAATTTGAGAGTCAAATTTCCGACCGTTCTTTGTCTTCTTGCGCGCCACTGTCCCAAAATATCTTATCCACCTAACGGTCATATCATTGAAGGGCATTTATGTCTTATCATGTCGGGCTGCTCCCTAGGCTATAAATAGCCGCCCCCTACAACCACTAGCTGGCTGGCTGCTCCGAGAGAACTTGACAATTGTCATTTGAGAGCAACCCATCCTGCGAGGACTTTGAGCGAAAATCATCGAGTGAGGAAAATCCAAAACCAAACCCCTACAAACCCAAAGTTATTGAGCATCACTGAAGAGATTGATCCTGCGTGGATCCGACGCTTGTTACCTTTGAAGAATGTGCTTCTTCCAGACGGTTAGGCGTCATGGTCTAGAGCATCCAAGAGGAATTGTGGATCGCCGAGTGACCGAGTCTGTGAAGGTTTGGAAGTCGCGTGAAGACTTATCACGAGGATCGGACGAGGTCGAGTCATGTGACCTTAGTTCAAGGAGAATACGGTGAGGACTTGGTGTCTGAGCTGCGTGCTCAGCGATCGGGTGTCCGGACTGTGTGTCCTCGAGTTTAAATACTCAGCCGCTCCAACCAGACGTACAACTGAGACAACAGTTGGAACTGGTCTACCCAATCATTGTCTTCACCAACCCTACTGGTTCTATTTCCTCAACTCTTTCATTTCCTCATTACTGTGTTGAGTGATTGTTCATATCTGTGTTTGAAGACTTTGACTGAAGACTTTCTCAATTTCCTCAGTTCAATTTCTTCGGTCTATTTGTCTTCATCTTGTGTTATCCTGTGATTACGCTTTCTGTACTCTGTGATTGTCTTCTTTTCATCATGATGACCATGCCTGTATTCTGTTATGCTTACTTCTGAGTACTTATTCCGCTGCAAGTAGTTCTTCGCTTAGGAATTTCCTCACCGGCAAATTCCTCAGTGAAGAATTCATAAAAATCGCCTATTCACCCCCTCTCTAGTCGATATAACGCACTTTCACCTCCATTGCGGCTTAGGATGTTTACGGTGGTTCGTTCTTTTTTATCTATATGGAGAGGGCCACTGGTTCTTGTTCTTAAGGTTAACCAAATTTTTTATGTTGCGTGCTCATGCTGCTCTATGTTTTCTTTCTTGATCTGAATGGAGAGAGTGCCACTGGTTCTTGATCTTAAGGTGACCCAATTTTTTTATGTTGTGTGCTCATGCTGCTCTCTGTTTTCTTTTAATGCTTATTGCTTGCTATTTTATTGTTGTTAGGAATGCAGTGTTAATTTAGTTTCCTACTATTTTGATCTGTCAAGTATATTAAAAACTTTGTAAGTTCTAATGTATCAACAAGAATCTGCGGATGCTTCTTTTCTTCTTGGGTTCTTGAAAAAGCACAAAGGTGGTCCATCTTGAACTGTAATCTGTTCGATGCTGTTTTTCTAATTCCCTAGGAAATTATTAGTCATTTTGGTGTTTGGAGGTACACTAATAAACTTTTTTTCCTTTTACAATGTACAATGCATATATAAGTTAATATTATGTACTTTTGTGTTAGGAAAGTGCGCTTTTGCTTTGGTCTTGCTGTTGTTATGAGGTCCATTTGTAAAGAGCACGGTCCCATCCTTCTATTATCATGGTCCCATTCGGTAAATGAAGATACTATAGTTGAGAGCATGGATATGGCCCTTCCAAAGCTCTATGCAGCAGAGAACGACGGGCATAGCGGAGCGGGACCATGGGAGGACACGTCGGCCTGCTGCTACGAGTAAGGTCCATACTGTGCTTTTAGTCTCACACCGCAAATTTGATAGAATTTTCACGCTACATGAACGTTCGCCTCAGGAATGGTCTCACTAAGTACCAATAGAGTAGGTTAGGACTCGATTATGCCTGCGGGGACAGTGTACAAGGTTGACAGTATCCACTATGTACAAGATTGATCAGTTTTGCCTAATTATTTAGTGGATATTTGCATCATGGTCATGAAACGATGTTGTTAGTGGTGGATTGGTAGGCAGATGCAAATCAAATCATCATTTTTGTTGATTCGATAGAATGACAGTATTAAGATCTGCGTACCACGCTTCTGTATCCATTTCCATGAATGAAACATCAAGTAGAAGAATTTTCTATGAAGTCCATGTTCATGAGATGTAGGGCAATTTCAACTGTCTGTTTAGGGAATGTACCAAAAATTCGTGTCACAATTCAGTAAGAACAAGCACAATTATTTTCTTTTTGGCTTTTGGTTCTAAGCAAGTCCAAACCCTTTAAGCTATGAAACACATGGGAGTGATGTCTGAAGCATACAATACCAGTTGTTAGCTATTCAGTTCATTGATGGCGGCGAGCCATTTGATCTGCAAATCTCGGAAGTGCAGAATTACATGACCTGCAGAATAATTTTGGTGTTTTTGGTGATTAGTTAACTTGGGTTGATGTACAATTTCTGAATTAAAGTTGAAGGTGTTTGGTCTTGCTGACTTGTGCCCTCTTGTGATGACAGAAAAAAATCCAATGGTCCAAAGGATCAGCTCAGGGGACTCAAGGCAGGTTTGGCAGAAGCTCTGTGTCTCAAGTAAGCATTTCAAGCATTTCTTCATTTGTGCACCTCGCAACAATAGCATATAGATTATATTTCAGTTGTTTCTTTTCATTATCAATGGTTCAACACATGCACTACTTAGTCAATGTTTGATTTCATACTGGTCTCCTTGCCTTTCACTGGATTTAATGGAAGAGCTAAAATATTGTAAACTATCTCGGCAGCCCAACTAAAGAAAGGGTCAGAAAGTAAGCTCACCAGCGAGTCAATTTCAAATTCCACTACAGCAAAACGAGTAGCTCAGGAGCTTGATCTTCGATCAGAGGTCTAGGACTAGGAGAGATGAGTTTGCAGGTGTAATATCACATCGCCTTTAAGGTAAAAATATACATTCCACTTAAACCAAGTGCTTCTCAGAATTATTCAAAGTTTTGAATAGCGGGCTAAGCCTCTTAGCAGCGGCTCATGCTGCCAATGTATATATTTAAGTCCACTATTTCAGTGGAATAATCTATCAATAACTCACATAGTCTGTTAATGTACCAGTACTTTGTCAGCCAAATAACTCGCATAGGATTTAAAATTATGCTTTTGGTTGGTTTAGTTTATTAATACTACTTGAGGTAGCCTTTTGAAAATATATGTAAGCAGACCCGAGTACTCATTCAAAGTGTTTTGTTATTAACATTCATATATATGTAGCTCTGATAAGTGTTGGTGGGTTTAGTTTTCCAATATAATAGATGATGTTTTCTGTATAGAATAAGATGGAACTAAACATATCCAGTGGAGCATTTGGAATTACTCAACTTTGACAAGCTTCAACAGATATAACTTTACAATACTCCCCCCGTCCCAAAATAAGTGTCGCTGATTTAGTACAAAGTTGTAGAATAAGTGAGACTTATTTTGGGATGGAGGGAGTACCATATAGTTCATCTTGCTTTCTCAGGATAGCATGCAGATCACCATATTTCCTATTTGATAAGCATATGATATTTACTGTCTAACTCTGAACTATAAATAATATGATTGCAGGTCGTTGTCTATCATCTCTCTCTCTCTCTCTCTCTCTCTCTCTGACTACCCCTCCTCCCATTAATATATCAATAACTCACATAGGCGTTTGAATTTATAGGAACGGACATGTTATCTTGCAAGTACATATGTATACCATTTTTGGCTTAAGAAGCATGGACTATATTTTGATCGCTTTGTTGCCTGCTAGATGGTTTTTTGTAAACGAAAAAGTTACCAAATATCTTCCGGCTATCTCTTGAGTGATTCTGCTTGTTAGTAATGTTTACACTACCTAAATCCTAAGCTAGGGTTTATCAGTAATTAGATATACTTAGGTAAGTATAACTGTAGAAGTCTAATAATAAAGGTTCATCAAAATGGGTATTATTTCATGTACATGATCACATTTTTGTAGGGATTCTTTTCTTATTTTCCTCCCCTGAACCAAGACATCACAGCCTCTGTTCGCTTGATTAAGTGGTTCGCTTGATTAAGTGGTTCGCTTGATTAAGTGGCTTTGATCAGTTGGTGTAAATATTAAGGTTTTTTTATCAAGAACAAATCATAAATTCATATATTGTAGATTTATAGACTAAAATAGCCGTTCATCCTCACTATTTGATTTTGGATGTCCCTCTTTAATGTTTCTCCAGCAGACTACAAAGTTGTTGTTTTAGTTGCTACTGCATATTTTTATTTTGTTGAATGTGGGAGAATAGCGAAAGGGGTACATTTCAGTTATCATATGATTAGAAATATACCTTGCTCCCTATCTTTTTGGATATGCACTTTTGTTAGTTATGTGAGCTATGGTTGTCCTGTTACATGTACTTCTTGGGGCAGTAGAACTACTCATCTGCATGCACAATGTTTATTTATATACAAGACAGAATGACTGCAGACTTGGTTTATATTAGGTCTCCTTTCCAAATATGGTTCTAATTTTTTTCTTTGATGCCAGGTGCAACATTGTGCGAAACAAGGAGATATTGTCGAGGCGGAGCCGTGACGGTTGTGGAGGTCATGATCATTAGTTCATCATCATGAAGCAGAAGAAGTCGGTATAGCTTTGCCATGGCGAGGTTCTCACCTGCTTTGCGAGTACTTATTTTAATATGCTCGGGCTTAAAATTGGTTTTGTGGCATCATGGATAAGGCAAATATAACAACTGTCTCTACTGTTATGTTTTTTGGGCAATTTATTTTCCACTGCCCATTATAACCTCTGTTAGATATTTGCAACATCTTCACATGGTAAGGGTGTCCTAAACTGACGATTCATGTTTCTTTGAATTGTAAGGGTGTCAACAGTTCTTTCGGACAACGCCTCGATGAGCAAGATCTTATAGAGCTATCCAATACACTACATTCACTGTATGTCATAGAAGAACTACTAGCTATTCGCGCGCGGCGACAAGCCACACCAAGTGGATAAATCATGCTTATGTATGTTGTCTTTGTTTTATCAACTAAATTCAACTTAAAATAAAACAACTACATGGATAAGCTTGTAATTACGAAAAGAGAAGTCGTGCATAGAGGCAAATTGAAAAGTACACATTTATTATCACCTTAGGTGTGTCTATGTAATTTCCACACCGGCTATATAAACTCCATTTTTTTCTTTTATGTGTTTTTTTTAAATGAATAATATGAGGAATGCATTATATAGATAAGTAGTAGTTGTCACGTATACGGCATACCATCAGAGTTCATAAAATCAATCCATCAATTAGCCAAAAAGAACCTTTGGTCTAAGAAGCGGCCGACTTTATTAAACAAAACAGAAAACCCTACACGTCACATACATGCAAAACAGAAGCTAACAAACCCTCAACCACTAAACACTCATCACAACCTACACATGCAAAACGGGAAAAATACTTCAGAACCGCCTATGCGTAGTCACATCAACTCCTAATACTACCAACTGATCAACTCCTAATATATTGTAGATTTATAGACTAAAATAGCCGTTCATCCTCACTATTTGATTTTGGATGTCCCTCTTTAATGTTTCTCCAGCAGACTACAAAGTTGTTGTTTTAGTTGCTACTGCATATTTTTATTTTGTTGAATGTGGGAGAATAGCGAAAGGGGTACATTTCAGTTATCATATGATTAGAAATATACCTTGCTCCCTATCTTTTTGGATATGCACTTTTGTTAGTTATGTGAGCTATGGTTGTCCTGTTACATGTACTTCTTGGGGCAGTAGCACTACTCATCTGCATGCACAATGTTTATTTATATACAAGACAGAATGACTGCAGACTTGGTTTATATTAGGTCTCCTTTCCAAATATGGTTCTAATTTTTTTCTTTGATGCCAGGTGCAACATTGTGCGAAACAAGGAGATATTGTCGAGGCGGAGCCGTGACGGTTGTGGAGGTCATGATCATTAGTTCATCATCATGAAGCAGAAGAAGTCGGTATAGCTTTGCCATGGCGAGGTTCTCACATGGCGAGGTTCTCACATACATGCGAGTACTATACATACACCTGGCCAAGTCATCCTCGGAGATCACGCCCAACTTGGAACATGTACCATCCAGCAACAAAATCGGAAACTACCACCCCCATTCCGTCTGACCTAGCTTGCTACGTGCACTCAGGCAGTGCAGCCCGCCATAACCCCCAATTATACAACATGGATACACCCATTATTCCATTTTAGGCTGCAAAAAAATAAAAAGTAAATATAAATGCAGGAGTCCTGAAAGCATGAAAGCATCGAATTTTTCCACGGAAGACAACAAGTGAATACACCAAAAAATAAGTCAAAAAATGTGAAGGGAAAAATAGCAGGCTAGATAAACTTGTAAGAAGACCCATAGGGAGTAATCCCTCTCCGGTGTAGAGTTTTTTTTTCAAGAAAGCATAAAAAAATGGATGTAAATATGAGAGCATATACAGAAAAATTGCACACGTCCATGTTTTACACACACCGCCATTGAGCTGAATTAATCGAAGTGAATGAGTTTCTTTATGAGCAAAAATACTAAGCATTTGTTAAATGCATGCTTATATTTTTAGACAATAATTTAATCGAACTGAGTAGATGATATTGCCTACTGGTAAATGCATGCTTATATTTTTCTTACATTAAAAAAACAGATTAGATAGAACAAATAAAGCATTTGTTATTCTATATCCTTTCTTCACTTCTTTTCTCTTCTCAAGAAACGCTCCAATTCTGCAACACGATCTCCCATCGAACCACGAACCAAGCAGCCCAATCGATGCTCTCACAGCATCAGATTCCTGCTTGCACGTGATCATGGCATCATGCAAGAAATGTCACCGATAACATCACTACGAAGCATCCAAGAAACATTACTGTTCCAAATATTCCAACTACCTAATATACATAATCATACAGTAAGCACTGTAGTAATTAATTAAGAACTGTTTAAGATAATGGGATGAATATACCTCAATGAAGCAAGGAACTGGTCATTATCTCCAGAAAGCATCAAAGCAACGCATTGAGTTCTTTATGCTTAGCACCTCTTCTCACGGGACACGCTCCTCTGAGCATTAACACCAGTACAAATTCCAGTGCCAATGCCGATCGTAGTATACTAATAACATGCAGAAAGAATGTGCAATTGGTGAACCGGCCGGTGGGATGCATGACTAAATATCTCACTAGGATGTTTAATGAGGTACGCGAGAGCAATCAGAGGTCGGCCATGCACGGCTGGGCGAGAATGGAGCAGACGATGCCGTGCTTTAGTAGGGAGGACATGGAGATAGGCAGCTGCGAGAAAAAAAACATAGCTCGGCGACCACTGGGGAGACGGTCGATGGCCAGAGGCAGCAGTTGCAGTGGTGGCGACCTCTACGGTCATCAGCCGCAGACCATATCAATTCCTCACCTCCCTGCGGCCTTGTTCGGTTACACCCTGCCTAAAGGGGATTGGAGGAGATTTGGGCGGGATTTGACTTACAGGGGATTCAATCCACTTCAATCCCTATCAAACCCCTTCCAATTCCCTGTCAACCGAACGCAGCCTGCAGGAAGGATAAGAGAAGGGGATTGGGTATGTACCTATGACGCCGGCGTGGTGGCCGCAAACGCCGTGCCCTCGCAATCATCCTCTTGCAGTTCACATGGAGGTGGAGCGGCAGGGAGCTTGAGTGCGTCCTTGCGTCGTCTTCGGCGGAGCGCCGGCGGCCTGGCGGGCATGAGATCGAGGCGGCGGGGCGAGCTCGAGCCCCGGCAGGTTGGATGACCTCAAGGCGCCGACGGGGTAGGCTAGTTCTCCATGACGTCCTTGGGTAGGCTGATGGACACCACGATGCCCTCTTCTAATGCTGCCGTCCAGGACGTGCAGCGACGAAGGCTGAACACATATTTATGGGAACGAAGGCCACCAGAACCATCCGCGACCAGAACAGCCGAGAAGAGCGGCTTCCACATATTACGGGAAGGGCGGCACCGCCTTGATTCAAGGGTGTCTAGAATTAACACAATATGCAGAATTTCATGCACACACGTGGTCACATCACGCGTCAATTCAGCATGCAACAACCGACTACAACAAACGAATCTACTCACGGCAATTTAGTCAACATCAATGTCCTCACAAACAATCGCTAGTTACACCCGAGCAGCGTACCTGCCCAGGTCCCCCAGTAATTAATGTGTCGCGTCCTGATTGGTTGGTTTTTTTACTGATAGAAAAAAGTCAAAAAAACCTGGTAAAAGAAACCTAGCCAGATTTAGTATATTTAGAATATATATATTGGTTCTCTGAGGCTATTTTGTGGACTTGCTTTTGGTATATCATGTGACATTTTCTATGACATGCTCAAAGTGATGTAATTAACCAAACCAATATTGTTATTAGTGCTTAGTTCCTCCTTTATCTTTCTTTCAAAAATTCAAATGATGGAATCAATGGTCTATATTTTCTCCGGTCTCTCGAATATGAATAGTGGACTGATGGGTGATGCCATTGTGTAACAGCTTGAATCAAATATGAATAGTGTTCTATCAAGTTGGATATAATGTCTTTGCATTGTAAATTAGTTATTGTATGCTGTAATTCTTCTTTGTTTTTGATATACTGTTGTAAACCTGCATACTTTTCCCTTTCATCATGTCAATCTATCAAATTTGAAGTGTGACCTACTGTGTTGGATGGTCGCCGGGTTGGGTATGACTGCACCCGACAGGGGTGCGGGGTGCGGCAAGCCGCACTTTCCATCTAGTTTTAGAGAGGAGGAGGGGGACCGGCCAGCCGATGCCGATGGACCTGGCCGGCCCTGGTCAATGGAGGTGCTACGTAGCTCCCTGTGCACTTTTGTCATTCCTTTTACGGCGGTGATGTTTAAGCTATAAATTTTTTTACATGCACATCCATCCCAAACAAAAAATTACATGCGCATACTTGTAGTCCTTTACGTGCACGATTGTTTTCATTTTTGTTTAACATAAACATTGTGTTTCTCGGTCGCATACGTCCTTGGCCCATACTTCTTGTAGATAGACTATGCATATAGAAATGGACAATCCCATTTTCTATCATCCTTCCGTCACGTCAAGTCTTCAACCATATAAGACAAACGTCCAGGTGGCAGACACGGCAGTTGGTTTGGAAGGTCCGGTCATGGGAGGCTGCGTCCCCGACCCGACCGTCCCTGTTCAGGGGCTGATGGAGCCGTGCAGAGCCGCTTCATCGTCGACGACGACGACCTCTTCTACACCGACCACTACGACACCAACATTCACGTCTTCGACGGTTGCTGCTGGAGAGGGGATTTCTACACCACCATCATCCTCTCCGTCTGCAGCCACGAACTCTCAACAACCATCGTCCGAGGTAACGCCGGTCCCTAACACGCTTCTAACGGCGGCCTCGTCGCTAGAGCCGGCGGTTGAGACTCTCGGGGAAAGGGTTGCTACTTCACCATCATCCCCTCCTTCGGCAGTAGAGTCGGCGCCACGACCACAATTAGGGTTGACTCCTACACGCCGAAGTTGTCGGCATACGGTTGCCGAAGATGGTTCTATGGACACAGATGAGGACTCCTTAGCCAAGGCTATGCGGCATAAAGCAGCACACAACCTCGACAATCGAGGTATTACGTCGTCATCCAAATCATTTTTAGCCTTTTCCAATACCACATCATTTTTAAGTTGAATAATGTGGGTGTTAGTATTGGAAAGAATCAGAAGGAGATTTCTATTTCGACTAACGCTTTGAAATATTTGGAATATGACCGATTAAAAGTTACTCCACGTGTTTGTAGCAAGTCTTATGTCTCTCGTACTGATGAGGAGGAGCTGCATGCCACATCAGATGGTCAACTACTCTCTCATTTAGTAGGGGCGGTATCGAACGTTGGTCTAGATGAACCCGGGCTTAGTTCATTGATTGAGCTTACAGCATCCGGACGTAAATCAAAGACCGCACGTTCGAAAAAAGGTAGTAAGTCCCATAAGAGGGCAAAGTGTTCTAAATCTCCTATTGTTTCCTCATGAATGAATGTTTTTTAATAGCAGAGGTCTTCGTGACTTGGCTAAACATTTATTCATTGCAGAATGTAATAGGGAGTACAATTTAGATTTTTTGGCTATCTGTGAAACGGGGAGACATGATTTCTCAGTAAGTCTGCTTAACCGTCTTTCTGGCGGGATAGACTTTACTTGGGTTTCGCGACCGCCTAGAGGTCGTTCTGGGGGCATTTTACTTGGCGTAAATACAGGAACTATGGATGTTTTGGCTAGTTCGAATGGTGAGTTTCACGTTAAACTCCATATTTGCAACAAGGCCGACAACTTCACATGGACCCTCGCTGCCGTGTATAGGGCAGCCCAGGATGAGTTCAAGACCGATTTTCTTCGTGAATTGGTTAATCTGGCGAAAGATAATCCCTATCCCATTTTTATAGGTGGGGATTTCAACTTGCTTGGATTTCCAAATGAGAAAAGCCGCGGTAGGTTCGATAATCATTGGCCTTTCCTTTTCAATGCTGTCATCGATAGTCTAGATTTGCGAGAGGTTTCTATGATTGGAAGACAATTCACATGGGCGAACAGTCTTCCGGAACCGACATATGAGAAACTAGATCGCGTTTTAATGGATACCGACTGGGAATCAAAATTTCCTATGGTTTCTGTTCGTGCTCTACCTCGTATCGAGGCTATATCAGACCACACACCCATTCTTCTAACTACTGGGTTGTAACACCCCGGAAGTAACTTTCCATATTTGTAACTCCAACTCTTGCCATTTTCGGCATTGTGATATGATATTCCCTCCGTGGTTGGGTTTTTCTCCTTTTTGCATTTTGTCCATGTCATGCATTTTATATTATGTCATCATGTGCATCGCATTTGCATACGTGTTCGTCTCATGATTCCGAGCATTTTTCCCGTTGTCCGTTTTGCAATCCGGCACTCCTATCTTCCCCGCGGCCCCTTTCACGCTTTTTCCATGTGCGGGTACTAAACCTTCTCGAAATGGACCGAGGTTTGTCTAGTGGCCTTGGTATACCACCGTAGACCACCGGTCAAGTTTGGTCATTTGGAGCTCGTTTGGTACTCCAACGGTTAACCGCGACTCTCGTTGAGGCCTCTTTTAAGTTGCAGCCCAACACCCTTCAAAACAGCCCAATAACCCATCTAAGTCACTTCCATGCTCTCCGTCGCTCGATCACGATCGTGGGGTAAAACTACACCTCATTTGGACTCTCCTAGCTCCTCTATGCCTATTTAAACATCTCCCGCCCAAATCCGGGTCTTCTTCCTCCCTAACCCTAAAATTCCGTCCCTCGCGCGCGCCGGACGTGTCCGCCGCCGCGGACACTTGCAGCGCCGCGCCTGCCACTCGGGACGCGACACGTGGCCTGCGCCTCCAGCCAAGGCTTGAGCCCATGAGCCACGGCCCGCCCCGCCTGCTCTCTGCCGCCTGCCGCCTTGCCATGGCGCCCGCCCGCGGCCGGCTGGCGCCGCCCGCCGCCGCCTCCGCCGCCGCCCGCCGCCGCCCCCGCCGCCGCGACCGCCCTCCGCCGCCGCCTCGTCCGCCGGCCGTCCGCCGCCGGCCATGACCGCCTCCGGCCACCGCCCTCGGCCGGCCCGACCCAACCGCCTCTTCGGCGCCCGCCCGCTTCGCCGTCTTGCCGCCGCCGAGCCCACGGCGCCGCCTCGCCCGATCCAAATCCGGCCTCGGGCCGCGCGCAGCCCGTTGACTTCTCCTCTCCCTCTCCATTTTTTCCTCCAAGTCTTTTATATCAATGCTATTTTGTGTCATTTTGTTCATGCTATATCTTTGCATCTGTAGGTCCATTTTGCGCGTATAATATGTTAAAATGTTCGCCTCGAAGAGTAGATCATTTCCTTCCATTGCATCATTTTCATTTGAGCTCATCTTGATGCCCGAAATGCTGTTAGAAGAGTGCTATGTGTTGTTAGTTTCTGTTTCTTAACAGAACTTGCACTTTTGTTATTTTTGCCATGATTGATGTGTGCATCCTATGAAGTTGAGTCCTACATGTGTTTTGTAATATGCCATGCCATCTTTCCAGGGGTGTATGCCATGTATTTTTGTGATATATGTGGTGACTAGCACAAGCATGCAAAGTAGGTGTCCTGCTGTTGCTGATTTCAGCCCTGTTTTAGCTGATTTTGATGCCATGTTAACTTGATGCTACCGAGAGATCTATGCATATTTTGGGATACTTAAGTAAGGATGTTTTGTAAAGCATGTATTGCTTTATCTATCCATCCCTTTGTTTGCAATTATGGAGTGCCATAGCTTGAGTCAATCGAGCTTTACTTTTGCTATCAAATGTTTCCTGGCAGATTGTTTACATGTTATTCAATTTTGCCAAGCTTGTTGTGGTTGATCCATGTATGCTATGTTATTGTTCTTGCCATGTATGTCTTCTATGCCATGTCTTATTGATGTATGTATGCTTAGTTTATCATATAAGGCTCTGTAGTGAGTGCATTGAGCTTGTAAACATGCCTACTTGTTATCAGTTTTTGACATGTCATGTTGCTGAATCTGTTAACGAAACTTTCAATATTGACATGGGTGTTACTATATTTTCTGATCCTTTTTGGCTTATGGTCAGTAAGGGACTTTTGTTCTATGCTTTGAGTAGATTCATGCCATGCCTTGTTTTGCTATTTTAAGTTCCTGTAGCATGTAGTTTTGTTGCTCCGAACATTGCAACCTGATGCTGTTTTTGCCATGTCCAGCCTGATATTTTGTGCACTTTTTCCATGCTTGTTTGAACCTGTTATGATGTGAACTAGCCGTAGCTCAGTGCTCATCTTTTGTCGAGCATCTGGTGTAGATCACTGCCATATACTTTGTTGATACGTTTGGGTGCAGTAGCTTAATTAATTGTTGCTTGCTAAGTGGCATCATGCTGTAAATGGCAGATTTGCGCCATTCTTGTTTTGCTTGTCATTTGCGAACCGTGCATCCGTTTCCGGTGATCTTTATATCGATTTCAACCGAAATCATCTCATCTTTCCAGTGGAATACTTGGTTTGCCAAGTTGATGCCTGGTTCATCATTTACCTTCCGGAGCGCACATACGCATTGCATATCACATCCCGCATATCATGTCATGTTTTGCATCATGTTGATTGTGCATTGCACCGTGATTTATTGTGGATCCTTTGTTTGTGTTGTTGCTTTGGGTAGAGTCGGGAGACGAGTACGTGAACGAGGAACCTGTTGAGAACGCTTACGAGGATCAAGTTTTCGACAACTCTGAGAACATTGCAGGCAAGATGACCATACCCTCGAAATCACTTCTATCTTTGCTATGCTAGTTGCTCGCTCTTTTGCTATGCCTATGCTGCGATGCCTACCACTTGCTATATCATGCCACCCATATTGCCATGTCAGCCCCTAACCATCTTTTCCTAGCAAACCGTTGATTGGCTATGTTACCGCTTTGCTCAGCCCCTCTTATAGGGTTGCTAGTTGCAGGTGTAGTTGAAGTTTGTTCCTTGTTGGAACATGGAGATGTTGTTCCTTGTTGGAACATGGTTACTTGTTGGGGATATCACAATATATATTTTCTATATTTAATACATCTATATACTTGGTAAAGGGTGGAAGGCTCGGCCTTATGCCTGGTGTTTTGTTCCACTCTTGCCACCCTAGTTTCTGTCATACCGGTGTTATGTTCCTTGATTTTGCGTTCCTTACACGGTTGGGTGATTTATGGGACCCCCTTGACAGTTCGCTTTGAATAAGACTCGTCCAAAGATGGCCCAACTTTGGTTTTACCATTTGCCACCTAAGCCTTTTCCCGGGTTTTCATGAGCCCGAGGGTCATCTTTATTTTAACCCCCGGACCGGTGCTCCTTCGAGTGCTGGCCCAAACGAGTAGATCGGGGCCACCACGGGAAACTCGAGGCTTGGTTTTACTCGAGGATGTCTCATCCGGATGTGCCACGAGAACGAGATATGTGCAGCTCCTATCGGGATTTGTCGGCACAATCGGGCGGCTTGCTGGTCTTGTTTTATTGTTGTGAAATGTCTTGTAGTCCGGGATTCGAGATTGATCGGGTCTTCCGGTAGAAGGAATATCCTTCGTTGACCGTGAGAGCTTATAATGGGCTAAGTTGGGACACCCTGCAGGTAATATCTTTCAAAGCCGTGCCTGCGGTTATGAGGCAGATGGGAATTTGTTAATGTCCGGTTGTAGAAAACCAAGTTGACCTCAAATAAAATACACATCAATCGCGTGTGTAACCGTGATGGTCTCTTCTCGGAGTCCGGAAGTGAACACGGTGTTGGAGTTATGTCCGACGTAAGTAGTTCAGGATCACTTCTTGATCGCTATTAGTTTCACGTCCGTGCTTTGCTCCTCTTCTCGCTCTCTTTTGCGATGTAGCCACCATATATGCTAGTCGCTGCTGCAGCTCCACTTTACTACTCTGTCCTTCCTATAAGCTTAAATAGTCTTGATCTCTGGTGTGAGATTGCTGAGTCCCGTGACTCACAGATACTTCCAAAACAGTTGCAGTGCCGACGAAGCGGTCAGGTGACACATCCGAGCTCACGTGGGAGTTCGACGAGGAACGTGGTCGTTACTATGTGTCTTTTCCTCGATGATCGTAGTGGTGCCCAGTTGGGACGATTCGGGATCTGTGTAGCATTTGGGGTATCTTCTTTTATTTTGGTTCCGTAGTCGGACCTTGAGTGTACTCTGAATGATGGATTTTATTTATGTATTGTGTGAAGTGGCGATCGTAAGCCAACTATGTATCTCTTTCCTTATTTATTACATGGGTTGTGTGAAGATTACCTCACTTGCGACATTGCTTTCAATGCGGTTATGCCTCTAAGTCGTGCCTCGACACGTGGGAGATATAGCCGCATCGAGGCGCTATGTTGGTAATCGAGCCTTCCCGACTTAGGAGCCCCTACTTGATTGTTTGTTGGCATTGTTGAGTCTAGAATGGAAAATGTTTTGAGTCTTAGGATTATATATATCGGAGAGTAGGATTCTTTTACTCCCCAGTCCTTCGTCGCTCTGGTGAGGTATCCCGACGAGAGTTTTGACTCTTCTCTCCTCAAATTTCACTAAAAATTTTTAGGATCACGTGGGTATCTTGGAATCGTTCGATGGTTTTGTGACGAGAACATTGTTCTTGGTGCCTCCCGACATTTAGGGGTTGTGGCGGTGTCCCGGGAGTTGAGCTCCGAGGTGTTGTCGCCACAATTTTATCGTTGCAGATTCTCGAATACGAGTTTTACCGACATCGAAATCTCTTTTGTGCAGTTGTTGGTGAGATAACCCGATAGCCCAAAGATCTTGTGGCGAAAAGGGAGTATTGCCATGACTTGCATAACGGATGTTTTTCAAGGTCGAGGTACACGATTTCCGAGGATTTCTTGGTTATGTGTTGACGGATGGATACAAATGGATCTAGGTATTGTTAGTTTGGGTGATATATTTTGTGTCCCTGTATCCCCAACACCAGATTGCATAACCGAAAGTTTGGGAGTTTATAGGTGGGAATTCTAGTAGCTTACGGGATATTCTTTCCGATGATGTATGATTTGAGATTGGGGTTCAACGTCTCAGTGGTCCGCCCATTCACGGTCGATTTACTGAGTGGTCGCGAGACGCCTTAAAGAATCCTTGGCTATGCTGATTCGGGACGCCTTGTTTGTCATTCGTGACGTCCGCTATACGTCGTGTCCGTGTGGGCCCCACCACGAACACTTTGGGCGTAAATCTCTATCATGTGTTTGTTCCGCTCATTCTAGCGATCAATCTTTTGTTTTCAGTTGTGATATTCGATTTGTTTCTAAGATGATGTTGTTTCCATATCTTTATCTAAGTGGCTTCTCACCTTAATGGACGGTGATGATTAACCTTGGGATTCATTCGTTCATTCTTGTTCGAATGTTTATTGTGAAGACTATATGTTGCAATTTCTATCCGTTGATTCTACTTATCTATTTGTCTATCAAAGGACTAACGGATGTCACCCTCTTCAGGATGGCTCCGCCAACTCGTCAGAATCCGGAACGGAATGATGGGAATCAGTCGAACCCTCCACCTCCACCTCCACCTCCGCCTCCAGAGGCCTGGCAAGCTATCATGGCAGCCACCAATGCCAATGCTCAGATGATTTTGCAGCTCTTGCAAGAACGTACTCAGGGGCAAGGCAATCAAGGAAATCAAGGTCAAGGCAACAATCAGCCGCACTTTGCTACTCTCAGTCAGTTCCTCGCTAATCAGCCGAAGTCTTTCAGTTTCTGTGTTGAGGCCACAGACGCTGACGATTGGTTAGTGGACATCTGCAAGCATTTTGAATGTAGCAATGTCGGACCGAGGACTTTGTCAAGTTTGCATTGTTTCAACTCAAGGATCAAGCTGCTGAGTGGTACCAGAATACAAAGATTCCAGAGGAGGTCGTGTCATTACAGGATGAGTTCCGCCGTGATTTTGAGCTCATCACATTCGAAAAGTGTTGTTGAGAGCAAGCGTGAGGAGTTCCGCAATCTCAAGCAAGGCAACATGTCTGTCTATCAATACAATATCCAGTTCCAGAAGCTCGCTCGTTTTGCTAAGCAAGACGTACCTGATGAGAAGAGTATGATCTATCAATTCAGAGGTGGTCTGAGAGAAGATCTGCAATTAGCTCTTGTGCTTTTTGAGCCAGATAAGTATGATGATTTCTACAACATGGCATGAAGCAAGAAGCTGCCCAGCTCAAATGTGAGGCTTCTAAGAAGAGAATCAGGATGCAGTTCAGTCTTCTTCTTCCTCTCAAGTGGCAGCTAAGCAGCAGAAGTTCTACCTTCCTCCTCCTCCGCTCCGTCGGCCTTACCAGCAGAAGAACTCAGGTGGCCGTGGATCTTCCCACCCACCCAACCCAAGCTATCGTAACAAGTCTAATTCTCAAGCTCCAAGGTCAAGTGCTCCTTACCACCGTCCGCTCTCGAGGTGACTTGCAACAAATGTCGCAGAAGGTCACTATGCGAACAAATGCTTCAACCAAAGGCGCCTTCCGCCTCCTCCTCTGTGAAATCTTCCAGAATGCAAAGTGGTCAAGCATAATCCAAAGTATGCCAAGGTCAATATGATGAATGCAGCTCAAGCAGAGGAATCTTGATGTGATAATGGGTAATCTCTCGATTAATGATATTCCTGCAAAAGTCTTATTTGATCTTTGGTGCATCGCATTCTTTCATGTCATATCCTTTTGCATCAAGCACAATGTTGACACAGAGATTCTGTCCAAAGTTATGCAAGTTGTTTCTCCCGGAAGGCTTATGAATTCTAGTTTGTTGCTCCTAATGTCTCTATCAAGATGGGCGATTATAGATTTCTTTCTAAACCAATTGTTCTTGGTGACTCGGATATTGATCTTATTCTCGGAATGGATGGCTTTCTCAAAGACAAAGCTCAGCTTGATTGTGCTGCTGGAAATTCAATTGACTCACTCTTCTAATGATGTGATCATCTATGCCGCTCGTGATGAAACCATTGGTTGTTTTCTCTCAATGAGAAGGGCGAACTGAATGCTATCTCTCGATTCCGATCGTTTGTGAGTACCAAGATGTCTTTCCGTAAGAGCTTCCGGTATGCCTCCTCATCGGCCGCTTGAGTTCGTTATCGATCTTGAGCCCGCATCGAACCCGTTGTAAGCGCCCATACAAGCTTGGACCTGATGAGCTGAAGGAATTGAAGAAGCAGCTCGATGAACAAGAGCGTCTGGTTTGATCGGACCGAGTTCATCTCCTTGGGGTTGTGGTGTTCTTTTGTCCAGAAGAAGGATGGCACGGACCGACTTTGCGCCGACACCGTCCATTGAATAAGAAGACAATCAAGAACAAGTATCCACTTCCCAACATCAATGAGCTTTTCGAGCAACTCAAAGGTGCTAAGTGTTCTCTAAGCTTGACCTTCGTATGGGTTATCATCGATTCGCATTCGTGAACAAGATATTCCCAAGACAGCTTTCGTAACAAGTTTTGGTTCTTATGAATATACTTGTCATGTCTTTCGCCTTGTCAATGCTCCTCCTACTTTCTCTCGGATGATGAACTTCATATTCAACCCCTACACCAATGAATTCGTCTTGGTCTATCTTGATGATATTTTGGTCTTTCCAAGAATAAGAAGGATCATGCCAAACATTTGCGATTGGTGCTAGACAAGCTCGAGAGAGTATCAATTCTATGCTAAGTTCTCCAAATGTGAATTTTGGCTTGATGAAGTGCTTTATCTTGGTCATATCATCTCCGCCAAGGGCATCGCTGTTAATCCCGAGAAGGTGTCCGCAATTGTGAATTGGGAACCTCCTCGAATGTCAAGCAGACTCATGAGTTTTCTTGGTCTTGCAAGCTATTGTCAAGATTCGTTGAGAACTTCTCCAAGATTGCAAAACCTCTTTCCAACCTTCTCCAGAAGCATGTGAAGTATGTCTGGTCTCCCGAGTGTGACGTTGCTTTCAATACCCTCAAAGAGAAACTCGTCACAGCTCCTGTCTTGACTCCTCCCGATGAATCCAAGCCATTCAAGTTTTCTCGTGATGCTTCTCTTCAAGGTCTCGGTGCTGTGTTAATGCAAGAGAAGAGAGTTGTGGCTTATACCTCTCGCCATTGAAGCTCAACGAGAAGAACTACCCCACTCACGATCTTGAGTTGGCGGCGTTGTCCATGCATTGATAACATGGAGACATCTCTTGTTGGGAAGGAAAGTGGACATTTTCACCGATCACAAGAGTCTCAAGTACATCTTCACTCAGCCCAACCTCAACCTCAAAGCAGACTCGATGGGTCGAAATGATTCAAGAGTACAACCCAAGTATTGAATATACTCCGCAAGGCCAATGTCATTGCAGATGCTTTGAGCAGGAAGGCTTATCGCAAGCAGCCTAATCCTCAAGCCCTTTCACCGGATCTCTGTGAAGCTTTCCAAGCTGAATCTTCAAGTTGTTCCTCAAGGCTTTCTGGCCAACCTCATAGTCTCTCCTACTTTGGTAGCTCAGATTCGTGAGGCTCAACTTCTGGATGCCATGGTGAAAAAGGTGAAACGTGGTATCGACAAGGGCATTTCCAAGTATAAGTGCTTCCACATTGATGACAAAGACACTCTTTTCTTTGAGGACCGGATTGTGGTTCCTAAGGGTGATCTGAGAAAAGTCATTATGAACGAGGCTCACAATTCGCTTCTATCCATTCATCCTGGAAGTACGAAGATGTACCATGACCTCAAGCAGTCATATTGGTGGACTCGAATGAAGCGAGAAATTGCTCAATTCGTGAATGAGTGTGATGTCTGCAAAAGAGTGAAAGCAGAACACTAAAGACCAGCTGGTCTCCTCCAACCTCTTGCTATTCCGGAATGGAAGTTTGATCATATTGAAATGGACTTCGTGACTGGCTTTCCAAAGTCCAAGCGTGGAAATGATGCTATCTTCGTTGTCATTGACAAGCTTACTAAAGTGGCTCATTTTCTTCCTATCAAAGAATCCATCACAGCAGCTCAGTTGGCAGAGCTATACACCTCCAGAATTGTCTCCTTGCACGGCATTCCACAAGTGATCTCTTCAGACCGTGGCAGCATCTTTACCTCCAAGTTTTGGGATTCTTTTCAAGGCCATGGGCACCAACATTCGTTTCAAAGACAGCTTTCCATCCTCAAACAAGTGGCCAAGTTGAGCGAGTTAATCAAATCCTTGAAGATATGCTCAGGGCTTGTGTCATTTCTTTCGGTATGAAGTGGGAAGATTGTCTTCCATATGCCGAGTTCTCTTACAACAACAGCTTCCAAGCGAGTTCGGGCAAGGCCCCATTCGAAATTCTCTATGGCAGAAAGTGCCGTACTCCTCTCAATTGGTCTGAGACAGGTGAACGCCAACTCCTTGGCAATGACTTGATCACAGAAGCAGAGGAAATGTGCAAAGTCATTCGTGAGAATCTCAAAGCCGCGCAATCGCGCCAGAAGAGCTATTATGATGATAAGCACCGTGATGTGGCTTTTGAAATCGGAGACCATGTCTACCTCCGCGTCTCTCCAATGAAAGGCACTCGCCGCTCGTATCAAAGGAAGCTTGCACCTAGATACGTGGGTCCTTTCAAAATCATTGGCAAAAGAGGCGATCTCGCCTATCAACTTGAGCTTCCATCTAACTTTGCAAACGTGCACGATGTGTTTCACGTGTCACAACTTCGCAAGTGCTTCAAGACTCTGAACGCACTATCAACTTCAAGAAATTGACCTTCAAGAAGATCTCTTATCATGAGCACCCGCTGCTATTCTTGAAGTAACCGAGCGCAAGACTCGCAACAAGTCAATCAAATTCCTGAAAGTGAAGTGGTCACACCATTCCGACCGAGAAGCTACCGGGAGCGCGAGGATCACCTCCGCTCTGAATATCCGGAGTTCTTTCAGTCCTAGATCTCGGACGAGATCCTATTGTAGTGGTGGAGTGTTGTAACACCCGAAGTAACTTTCCATATTTGTAACTCCAACTCTTGCCATTTTCGCATTGTGATATGATATTCCCTCCGTGGTTGGGTTTTCTCCTTTTGCATTTTGTCCATGTCATGCATTTTATATTATGTCATCATGTGCATCGATTTGCATACGTGTTCGCCTCATGATTCCGAGCATTTTTCCCGTTGTCCGTTTTGCAATCCGGCACTCCTATCTTCCCCGGCGGCCCCTTTCATGTTTTTCCATATGCGGGTACTAAACCTTCTCGAAATGGACCGAGGTTTGTCTAGTGGCCTTGGTATACCACCGAGACCACCGGTCAAGTTTCGGTCATTTGAGCTCGCTTGGTACTCCAACGGTTAACCGTGACTCTCGTTGAGGCCTCTTTTAAGTTGCAGCCCAACACCCCTTCAAAACAGCCCAATAACCCATCTAAGTCACTTCCATGCTCTCCGTCGCTCGATCACGATCGTGGGCGAAAACTACACCTCATTTGGACTCTCCTAGCTCCTCTATGCCTATTTAAACATCTCCGTCCAAACCGGTCTTCTTCCTCCCTAACCCTAAAATTCCGTCCTCGCTTGCCGGACGTGTCCGCCGCCGCCGGACACTTAGCGCCGCCCGGCCACTCGGGGACGCGACACGGCGCTCGCGCGCTTCCACGCGGGCTGGGTTCATGAGCCCACGCCGCCCGCCGCCTTGCCCTGCCTCGCCCGCGCCGCCAGCCGCCGCTGCGCCGCCGCCGCCGCGCCGCCGCCGCCGCCCGCCGCCGCGCCCGCCGCCGCGCGCCGCCGCCTCCGCCGCCCCCGTCGTCCCCGCGGCCACTTGCGCCGCGCCCCCACCGCCCCTCGGCTCTGCCCGACCCAACCGCTTCTTCGGCGCCCGCCCGCTTCGCGTCAGGCGCCGCCTGAGCCCACTGGCGCCGCCTCGCCCGATCCAGATCCTGCCTCGGTCATGCAGCAGCCCGCTGACTTCTCCTCTCCTCTCCATTTTTTCCTCTTAAGTCTTTTATATCAATGCTATTTTGTGTCATTTTCTTCATGCTATATCTTTGCATCTGTAGGTCCATTTTGCGCGTATAATATGTAAAAATGTTAGTCTCGAAGAGTAGATCATTTCTTTCCATTGCATCATTTTCATTTGTGCTCATCTTGAAGCCCGAAATGCTGTTAGAAGAGTGCTATGTGTTGTTAGTTTCTGTTTCTTAACAGAACTTGCACTTTTGTTATTTTTGCCATGATTGATGTGTGCATCCTATGAAGTTGAGTCCTACATGTGTTTTGTAATATGCCATGCCATCTTTCCAGGGGTATATGCCATGTATTTTTTGTGATATATGTGGTGACTAGCACAAGCATGCAAAGTAGGTGTCCTGCTGTTGCTGATTTCAGCCCTGTTTTAGCTGATTTTGATGCCATGTTAACTTGATGCTACCGAGAGATCTATGCATATTTTGGGATACTTAAGTAAGGATGTTTTGTAAAGCATGTCTTGCTCTATCCATCCATTCCTTTGTTTGCAATTATGGAGTGCCATAGCTTGAGTCAATCGAGCTCTACTTTTGCTATCAAATGTTTCCTGGCAGATTATTTACATGTTATTCAATTTTGCCAAGCTTGTTGTGGTTGATCCATGTATGCTATGTTATTGTTCTTGCCATGTATGTCTTCTATGCCCTGTCTTCTTGATGTATGTATACTTAGTTTATCATATAAGGCTCTGTAGTGAGTGCATTAAGCTTGTAAACATGCCTACATGTTATCAGTTTTTGACATGTCATGTTGCTGAATCTGTTAACGAAACTTTCAATATTGACATGGGTGTTACTATATTTTCTGATCCTTTTTGGCTTATGGTCAGTAAGGGACTTTTGTTCTATGCTTTGAGTAGATTCATGCCATGCCTTGTTTTGCTATTTTAAGTTCCTGTAGCATGTAGTTTTGTTGCTCCGAACATTGCAACCTGATGCTGTTTTTGCCATGTCCAGCCTGATATTTTGTGCACTTTTGCCATGCTTGTTTGAACCTGTTATGATGTGAACTAGCTGTAGCTCAGTGCTCATCTTTTGTCGAGCATCTGGTGTAGATCACTGCCATATACTTTGTTGATACGTTTGGGTGTAGTAGCTTAATTAATTGTTGCTTGCTAAGTGGCATCATGCTGTAAATGGCAGATTTGCGCCATTCTTGTTTTGCTTGTCATTTGCGAACCGTGTATCCGTTTCCGGTGATCTTTATATCTATTTCAACCGAAATCATCTCATCTTTCCAGTGGCATACTTGGTTTGCCAAGTTGATGCCTGGTTCATCATTTACCTTCCGGAGCGCACATACGCATTGCATATCACATCCCGCATATCATGTCATGTTTTGCATCATGTTGATTGTGCATTGCACCGTGATTTATTGTGGATCCTTTGTTTGTGTTGTTGCTTTGGGTAGAGTCGGGAGACGAGTACGTGAACGAGGAACCTGTTGAGAACGCTTACGAGGATCAAGTTTTCGACAACTCTGAGAACATTGCAGGCAAGATGACCATACCCTCGAAATCACTTCTATGTTTGCTTTGCTAGTTGCTCGCTCTTTTGCTATGCCTATGCTGCGATGCCTACCACTTGCTATATCATGCCACCCATATTGCCATGTCAGCCCTAACCATCTTTTCCTAGCAAACCGCTGATTGGCTATGTTACCGCTTTGCTCAGCCCTCTTATAGCGTTGCTAGTTGCGGTGTAGTTGAAGTTTGTTCCTTGTTGGAACATGGAGATGTTGTTCCTTGTTGGAACATGGTTACTTGTTGGGGATATCACAATATATATTTTCTATATTTAATACATCTATATACTTGGTAAAGGGTGGAAGGCTCGGCCTTATGCCCGGTGTTTTGTTCCACTCTTGCCACCCTAGTTTCGTCATACCGGTGTTATGTTCCTTGATTTTATGCTCCTTACACGGTTGGGTGATTTATGGGACCCCTTGACAGTTCGCTTTGAATAAGACTCGTCCAAAGATGGCCCAACTTTGGTTTTACCATTTGCCACCTAAGCCTTTTCCCCGGTTTTCGCGAGCCCGAGGGTCATCTTTATTTTAACCCCGGACCGGTGCTCCTTCGAGTGCTGGCCCAAACGAGTAGATCATGGGGCCACCACGGGAAACTCGAGGCTTGGTTTTACTCAGAGGATGTCTCATCCGGATGTGCCTCGAGAACGAGATATGTGCAGCTCCTATCGGGATTTGTCGCACAATCGGGCGGCTTGCTGGTCTTGTTTTATTGTTGACGAAATGTCTTGTAGTCCGGGATTCCGAGATTGATCGGGTCTTCCGGTAGAAGGAATATCCTTCGCTGACCGTGAGAGCTTATAATGGGCTGTTGGGACACCCCGCAGGTAATATCTTTCAAAGCCGTGCCTGCATGTTATGAGGCAGATGGGAATTTGTTAATGTCCGTTGTAGAAAACCCGAAGTTGACCTCAAATAAAAATACACATCAACCGCGTGTGTAACCGTGATGGTCTCTTCTCGGCGGAGTCCGGGAAGTGAACACGGTGTTGGAGTTATGTCTGACGTAAGTAGTTCAGGATCACTTCTTGATCGCTATTAGTTTCACGTCTGTGCCTTGCTCCTCTTCTCGCTCTCTTTTGCGATGCAGCCACCATATATGCTAGTCGCTTGCTGTAGCTCCACTTTACTACTCTGTCCTTCCTATAAGCTTAAATAGTCTTGATCTCGAGGGTGTGAGATTGCTGAGTCCCCGTGACTCACAGATACTTCCAAAACAGTTGCAGGTGCCGACGAAGCCAGTGCAGGTGACACATCCGAGCTCACGTGGGAGTTCGACGAGGAACGTGGTCGTTACTATGTGTCTTTTCCTGATGATCAGTAGTGGTGCCCAGTTGGGACGATTCGGGGATCTGTGTAGCATTTGGGGTATCTTCTTTTAGTTTGGTTCCGTAGTCGGACCTTGAGTGTACTATGAATGATGGATTTTATTTATGTTTGTGTGAAGTGGCTAATCGTAAGCCAACTATGTATCTCTTTCCTTATTTATTACATGGGTTGTGTGAAGATTACCTCACTTGCGACATTGCTTTCAATGCGGTTATGCCTCTAAGTCGTGCCTCGACACGTGGGAGATATAGCCGCATCGAGGGCGTTACATGGGTAGCCACGACCACAACATAGACGCAAGTTCAAGTTCGAACTTGGGTGGTTGCTTCGGGATGGCTTCCATGACATGGTCAAGGAGGTATGGGAGAAACCAGTCGCCGGGCCTACCCCAATACACAGATGGAATAACAAAATGCGTGCATTACGTAAATTCCTTGATGGTTGGGCCAGGCATACGACGGGTATCCTCAAAAGGGAGAAGCTTCGTCTTTCATCTATCATTGATGAATTAAAAGCTTTAGCAGAGGTTAGACCTCTATCTGAGCATGAAATCGAGATCAAGAATCATTCGAATGCACAGATGGCTATTATGTTGCGTGAAGAGGAACTCAAATGGTACCAACATTCTAACTCTCAATTTATCTTAAAAGGTGATTCAAATACTAGATATTTCCATGGAGTCGCCAATGGCAGACACCGGAAGAAAATTATTCATTCCCTACAACAGGATGAGGCAGTGATTTAGGGGCATGAGCAACTTAAATCTTATATCACTAATTATTATTAAAAAAAATCGGAGCCCCAAAGAAAGGAAACTTCTCGATGGATGAGACCCGAACAGATGACATCCCTGAGGTCTCTGATGAGGAAAACAACCTTCTAACAACCCCATACTACGAGGAGGAAGTTAGAAAGGCGGTTTTCCTAATGGAGCATAACAAAGCCCCGGGTCCGGATGGTTTTCCCGCTGAGTTCTATTAGAAATTCTGGGAAGTCATCAAGCCGGATCCCCTACTTTTGTTTACCGACCTACATGCTGGCCAACTAGAATTGTTCCGCTTAAACTTCGGTGAGATTATTTTATTACCTAAGGTTAATGAGGCTGAAAGGATACAACAATATAGACCTATTTGCCTCCTTAATGTTAGTTTTAAAATATTTACGAAGGTTGCGACTATTAGGCTAAATTCGGTTGCTGAACATGTGGTTCGGCCTTCACAGACAGCTTTTATGCAAGGCAGACACATCCTAGATGGAGTTGTTATCCTTCATGAAACAATCCATGAATTACACCGGAAAAATTTAAATGGGGTGGTACTCAAAATAGACTTTGAAAAGGCTTATGACAAAGTCAAGTGGCATTTTCTTCAATGACTCTCGTAATGAAAGGATTTTCTCGCAGAGTGGCGCTATGATCCATAGCTTCGCTTCTGGAGGTAGTGTTGCCATTAAGGTCAATGATGACGTTGGACACTATTTCCAAACGAAGAAGGGATTGCGACAGGGTGACTCGGTATCTCCCATGCTATTCAATATAGTGACGGATATGCTAGCGATCATGATTGAGCATGCCAAGGTTGATGGCCAAATTGATGGGTAGTAAATCATCTAGTTGATGGTGGTCTCTCTATACTTCAATATGCTGATGATACGATTCTCTTCATGGATCATGACCTTGAGAAAGCAAGAAATCTGAGACTGATTTTATCAGCATTCGAGCAACTCTCGGGTCTAAAGATCAATTTTCATAAAAGTGAATTGTTTTGCTTTGGCGAGGCTCAAGACGAGGCCCACTTATACGCTAAACTGTTCGGATGCGGGTTGGGTTAGTTTCCGATCACATATTTTGGATACCGATACATTATCAGAGACTCACAAATGGTAAATGGAAACACGTCGAGGAGAGACTGCAAAAAAGACTTAGCAGATGAAAAGGTAAACTGCTGTCTCTGGGTGGAAGATTGGTCCTCATAAATTCAGTACTTAGTAATATGGTACTATATATGATTTCCTTCTTCCAGTTACCGAAAGGAGTTTTACATAGATTGGATTACTTTCGATCAAGATTCTTTTGGCAAGGAGATAGCGAGAGAAAGAAATATCGACTGGCTAAATGGAGTGTGGTTTGCCGTCCCAAAGACCAAGGCGGGTTGGGCATTCATGACCTTGAGGTTAAGAATAGGGCCCTCCTCGGCAAATGGTTGTTTAAATTACTGATGGAAGATGGTGTATGGCAAACCCTTCTAAGGAGAAAATATGTGGGTTCCAAGGCGGTATCCCAAGTATATTGGAAGCCTGGGGATTCCCACTTTTGGGCAGGTCTAATGGCTACGAAGAAATATTTCTTCTGCTATGGATCCTTCTCGATTAAGGACGGCTCGAAAATTAGATTCTGGGAGGACAAGTGGCTAGGAAATGCCACACTCCAGGAACAATATCTGGCTCTATACAACATTGTGCGCCACAAAGGTGATACTTTCGCCACGGTAATGGAATCATTTCCGCCAAATGTGACGTTCATAAGAGACTTAATTGGACCCAGACTCCAATCATGGAATATCCTGCTCCAACTGTTGTCCATGGTGCAATTTCCATATGGGTCTGATGTATTCCGATGGAACCTCCATGGGAATGGACAATTCTCAGTGGATTCTATGTATAGAGCGTTAATCCAGTCCGATGTGCCAGTTGTTAATAACAAGAAGATCTGGAAGATGAAGATACATCTAAAGAATAAAACCTTTGCATGGTATCTTCGTCGCGGAGTCATTCTTACTAAAGATAACCTTATTAAGAGGAATTGGCATGGAAGCCCGTAATGTATATTTTGTCACTATGGGGAAACAATAAAACATTTATTCTTCCAATGCAAATTGGCTCGTTCTATATGGCCAGTCATCCAAATAGCTTCTGGATTGTATCCTCTCTGTAGTGTTGCTAATGTATTTGGCAACTGGTTACATGGGATTGATCACAGATTTAGAACTCTTCTCAGGGTGGGAGCGCTTGCGGTTATTTGGTCGCTTTGGCTATGTAGAAATGATAAGGTTTTTAACGATAAATGTATTTCTTTGTTGCAGGTTATCTACAGATGTATCGGGACTCTTCATTTATGGTCCTCTCTACAACGCGTGGAGAATCGAGGCTTGTTTACGGAGGTGTGTACATGATTGGAGGCTACGGCGAGGGATACTTTTACCCAACATGGGTGGCAGCATGATCTAAGGATTGGCCCCCCTCCACATTAGGCGTTATACGAACTTGTTTCGTTGTAATTCGCCTTTTTATTTTTATTTTGTGTGAGAGGATCTTATTTGGCTGTGTGCATCTTAGTTATGCAAAGGCCGGGTGTAATGCTTAAATCTTTTAAGTAACAAAGCGCCTGAAAAATCATATAAGAAAAACAGTATGCCACGTTTATGTGCTGGGAGTACTATTTATAGATATCTGGCATGATGCACGCCCATTCCAGTATAATTCTATAATGTGCCCTCCATCTTCCTCCCTTCCCCATTGTACCTACCCAACGGCAAAGATCCCTAGAGCTAGGGCTCGATGCTTATCACAAGTATTATCCCGAGAGAAATATCGATGTTCCTCAGAGAGAGAGAGAGAGAGAGAGAGAGAGAGAGAGAGAGAGAGAGAGAGAGAGAGAGAGAGAGAGATGGACATGATATGGTGACACAAACAGAGCACCATTCAAATCCAAGTTGAGTAGTATTACCTCGGTCATGGTTTTTTTACTTCCTCTCCTATTTAGGGTTACATTTTAATCAGTCATTTTAACTAAAGTAAAATATAAGTTATACATAGAAAAAATAGTGTTGTCAAAAATCATGTACAAATACGAATCGAACGATGCTTTTTAATAACGGGCATTAATATTCGGTTAGTTAATTGTTGTAAAAAACTTTTGGTTAGTTACATATACGGTTAAATTTTTGACACAAATTATGAAGGGAACTAGTAACTGGCAAAGTGGTGGCCACTTAGAGCATCTACAATCGGGCTCCTCAAACTCGCCTCATACGCCCGGGCGGTCGCCCGGTCACTAACCCGTCCCGAAATTTTGAGCCAGACGGGCTCCTTAAACAGGCCTCAAATGCCCGGGCTGACCGGCACCCCTCATATCCAGGCCAAATAAAAGGCGAATATGGGGTGTGCCTGGGCACGCCCACCTTGTCTGGCCCAACAGCCGGACCCTACCGCAAAATTGCACCAAATCCACCAAACATTTCCTCCTCCCGCCGTCCTCCAACCTTTCCCGCGCCTGAGCCCTCGCTGTCGTCCACCCTTGCTCCCCATCCTCACCACTGGTCTCGATCCACCGCAGGAGATGTCGTCCAGCCCGTCCCCGACCGCCGCGACGGAGAAGAAGCTCAAAATTGAGTGGGAGAAGATCGAGTTGGAGAATCAACATGCGGCGATCAGATGGGAACTCTAGAAGGCCAAAACATTTGGCGAGATTGAGCTTGAGAAGGAGAGGTTGCAACTCGCATGGGATGCAGAGGATGCGAAGAACATGTTGGCGGACGAAAGCCTTTTGGATGAGCATGCAAAGAAGTGGCTTGCGGACAAGAAGAAGGAGATCAACGACCGTAGGGAGTACAAGACGGTGAGGGCGTCAGCGGATCATGCGGCCAGGATGCACGCGGAGCAGGCAGCCCGGATGCAGGCCGAGCAGGATGCATTCCGCCTGGAGCAGGACGCATTCCGGTTGGAGCAGGCGCCCGGCCAGTGATCCGTACTCATCCGTCACGCTCGGACATTGATTTCATTTTGTCTTGTTCGGTTTGTTGAACTATGATTTGGTTTGCTTTGTTTCGAACTGTTTAATTTGGACAATTTGTATCGTATGATCGATGTGCATGGATTGCATGGAATTGATGATCGATATTTAAGGTATGTGGATGTGCGGCGCAATGGGTGATGGCGTATAGGGGCCGGATTTGGCAATTTCGCACGTGTGTTCCAATCCGCCGGTAGTACGATAGCGGCGTGTTTGTTCGCTTTAGGTCCATCCGCCAAGAGTTGCTTTCACTCGCCGGCGCTATCACCCTCACCTCACTCACCCTTCCTTTCGTCAGTGCATTAATCAGGCTAGGTTAGCGGCGATAAGAAAGATCAACTACACGAACCAGCAGATTCCAGGACTCAAAGCGCCACGCGTGGGTGGCCCCTTGGCCATCCATGGACGGCGGCGGCGAGAGCGAAGACCCTGACCACGTCGTCTCCCGATCAGTTGGATTGGGCCGAGGATCCCCATGGCCGTATACTCATGGGCCAGTCCGGACAGTCGCCGCGTACAAGGAAGATTCCACAAGACTTGGCGATCAAGACAAGGACTCCTCCCCCACCGGCGTATTCGGCTAGGACTCTTGTTATCCTAGGCCTCTGGTGCATTATATATACCGAGGCCAGGCTAGTCGATATACAATGAACAACAATCATACCATAGGCTAGCTTCTAGGGGTTAGCCTCTCTGATCTCGTGGTAGATCCACACTTGTAACACACATCATCAATATTCATCAAGCGGGACGTAGGGTTTTACCTCCATCAAGAGGGCCCGAACCTGGGTAAAACATCGTGTCCCTTGTCTCATGTTACCATCCGCCTAGACGCACAGTTCGGGACCCCCTACCCGAGATCCGCCGGTTTTGACACCGACACCTCCTTTGCGTATATGAAAAGCGCAGTCGAGCATACAATAGCCCGCGCCGATCGACCGCCCGGTGCGGTGCATGCACCTGCACCTACCACAGTGCGAGCAATGTCCTCTCCCTGCCTGGGTTTGGTTGGCCTCGACGCGCGTAGTTAGGCTGGTCACAATGGAGAGGAACTTAGGAGTAACATCACACACTCCAATACAACTTTGCTTATGTGGCACATATTTAATGAAGAGAGAGGTGCTTGTGGGAACTAGCTAAGTTACCGGAACATCACACACTCCAAGAAACAATGAGTCTATAACCTAATAAATACATCGTTGCATGACACTACATAGATATTCCTACCCACTATGAAGGTAGTAACATAGTCTAGGGAAGTTTGTAAGTTACTAGCTTATGTTCTTGCCCATTGTGACCAGCCTTAACCCGTTGATGCCGATTGACGCGAACCCCGGCGGGCGTTATCATTTCATTGGCTCCTTGGATCGGCCTGGATACACGCGAGCGATGCGCAATGATGATTGGATGGGCTCATTAGCCCGTGTGTAATACGAGAACAACCTTGTGTCGGAGTAGCTGCCTAGCCGGAGTCTTGGTCAGTGTGGGATAGTACACCGTTTGTGTGTCGGTCTGATACTCTTACGGAAATAAATTAGGCTAGTCATAGTGGGGAGTAACTTAGACTAGTAACGTACATATGTTACTAGTCCATGTTACTCCCTTCATAGTGAGAAGTGTCATAGGTGTAGTAACATACATATCTTCATTTATTACTTTATAGACTCATTTTGTATTGGGAACCACTATGTGATGGTAACATATTATGTTACCCTATTTGTCTCTCTCCTCTTTAATTACATGACACATCATCTTCTTTGCTTATGTGGCATCTATGTTACTACTTAAGTTACTCCCACTATGACTAGCCTTATACTGTAGGCTAGCTTGGACTTTGCCAGCTACAATTTGACATTTTTGTAATTGAGCAGTGTGTTGTTGTTTGGTGAGGTGACCCACGAACTTGCTGTGGCATAACGAGTCCATCTATTTCGAACCTTATATTCTCTATCAGTCTATCACTTACTGTAGTATACACAAAGTAATTTTATCTAGTTCTTGAAAGATGAAAGTGCCATTAGTATGTTCGAAATATGAGCAATTTATCAAATGATTTTATTAACAGAAATACTAGATAAAGCATGAATAATATAGTAGAGATAAAAGAAGTCATGCGTTCTGACAGAGAGAAGGTAAATAGCATCTGCATATATGAACTTGAACTAAACACATCTAGAACAGACACTAGATGAAGTTGCATATATGAAGTAGAACTTAACATATGTAGGGCAAACAACAGAATAAGGAACTGTGGTAGAACCTCGAACAGAAAGGAGAAGGACACATACGGGACAGCAGCAGCAGTTGCACTGGACTTGGGGTCGATGTCCTCGCCGGCCATGTCGTCGAGGAAGTTGTCGACGTCGGGGAAGAAGTCGTCATCGGGGAAGTAGTCGTCGGAGTCCGTGATGAAGAAGTCGAGTCGTCATGAGCGCCCCCCAAAACCTTATCACCCTTCTCGTCACAGGACTCAAAGAGGTGCGGTTTCGAGGCCATCGTGTCCCGACTTCATGGTGCACGCCGCCAGCCGGGATGAGGAAGACAGCAGCAGCTCAGAGATTGGAACCGGTGGCGAGAGGAAGAAGTAGTTCTTGTTGAGGAACATTGCAGAAAATTAAAATTTTTCCTACGGTTTCACCAAGATCCATCTATGAGTTCTACTAAGCAACGAGTCATGAGAGAGAGTTTGCATCTACATACCACTTGTAGATCAAGTACGGAAGCGTTCGAGGGAGTGGTGATGATGAAGACGTTCCCAACGTGATTCCGATCACCGATGACCAAGTGCTGAACGGACAGCACCTCCGCGTTCAACACACGTGCGGGACGGATTTACGGCGTCTCCTTCGTCTTGATCCAGCAAGGAGGAAGGAGAGGTTGAGGAAGACAACTCCAATGGCAGCACGACGGCGTGATCACGGATGGAGTGGCTGTTCTCCGGCAGGCTTCGCCAAGCTCACGCGGAGGAGGAGAGGTGTTGGGAGGGAGGGCTGCGCCTTCAATGGTGTGTGCAGCCCTCCCTCCACCCCTCTATTTATAGGGGAAGGAGGAGGGCGGCCCCTCTAGATGCATCTAGAGGGGGGGGCGGCGACGAGGGAGGGCTTGCCCCCAAGCAAGGGCGCCCTTTAGGGTTCCCTTCAACCCTAGGCGCATGGGCCAAGGGGGGGTGCGCCCAGCCCACTAGGGGCTGGCTGCCTCCCACGCAGCCCAAGTGGCCCCGAAAGGTGGCCCCTCCGTGGTCCTCCGGAACCTTCCGGTGGACCCTCCATAAACCGATATGATCCAAACTTTTCCGGTGTCCGCTTGACGACTTCCCATATATAAATCTTTACCTCCGGACCATTCCGAACTCCTCGTGATGTCCGGATCTCATCCGGACTCGAACAACATTCGGTAATCACATACAAGTCTTCCTATTAACCCTAGCGCCACCGAACCTTAAGTGTGTAGACCCTACAGTTCGGGAGACATGTAGACATGACCGAGACGCCTCGGTCAATAACCAATAGCGGATCTGGATACCCATGTTGGCTCTACATGTTCCTCGATGTTGTCATCGGATGAACCACGATGTCAAGGGTTCAAGTAACCCGTATTCTATTCCTTTGTCGACGGTATGTTACTTGCCCGAGACTCGATCGTCGGTATCCCAATACCTCGCTTAGTCTCGTTATCGGCAAGTCACTTTACTCGCATCCGTAATGCATGATCCCGTGACGGACACTTGATCACTTTGAGCTCATTATGATGATGCATTACCGAGTGGGCCCAGTGATACCTCTCCGTCATATGGAGTGACAAATCCTGCCTCGATCCGTGTCAACCCAATGACACTTTCGGAGATACCCGTAATGCACCTTTATAGTCACCCGATTCGTTGTGACGTTTGGTACACCCAAAGCATTCCTACGGTATCCGGAGTTACACGATCTCACGGTCTAAGGAAGAGATACTTGACATTGGAAAAGCTCTAGCAAAACGAACTACACGATCTTTGTGCTATGCTTAGGATTGTCTTGTCCATCACGCCATTCTCCTAATGACGTGATCCGTTGTCAATGACATCGATGTCCATAGTCGAAACCATGACTATCTGTTGACCAACGAGCTAGTCAACTAGAGGCTTACTAGGGACGTATTGTAGTCTATGTATTCACACGTGTATTACGATTTCCGGATAATACAGTTGTAGCATGAATAAAAGACAATTATCATGAACAAGGAAATATAATAATAATGCTTTTATTATTGCCTCTAGGGCATATTTCCAACAGTTCTGGTGTGCGCGACCTCCCTTTTATAGGCGCAAGAGAAGGAGGCGAGAGGGCAGCGACGGGAGGCGAAACGAAGAGACGGAGATGAAGCGAACAGCCAGCAGCCGAAGGGCTGCACCGTTCACATCCGAACTCCACTTCCGCAAAAATCTTTTCAGCTTCCGTGTGACCTTTCGTATACCCATAGTGCGTGGCAAAAATTTAGATCGGCTCGGCTCATTCCCGTAACCCACGGTGCGGCGCATCGTGACGAGGCGGGCGACGGAGGAGGAGCGCGCGTGGATGTCTCTCTTGTTCTCATGCTCATACAAGTGGAGAAAGAACCTCCCTTATAAAGAGGTCCAACTCCCTCTAAACTAGCAATGTGGGACTAAACTTTAGTTCCACCTCTTGCCTTGTATGAATGGGCTGCGTGGGCCTCTAAGAATTATTCGGAATTTCTGAAACTGCTTATTGGGCCTGGCCCAAAATAAATAAAATTCCAGCAATCCCCCACCAGATCCGAGAGGCACACAAAATTTGCCTTTGGTTCCAAAACACTGTTTTATATAACGGTACTGCAGTGGAGACTGTTAAGTTGAACTTCCACCTAGAACTCTATGCTACACTAGTAAGCAACTTGAACAGTGGACTGTGCCTTGAACTGCAAGTTTTCTGCGAATCTAGCTTCATATAAAGCCTTGACCGATACGTGGCTACCGTGGGTCTTCCTCGCGGGTGGAGCTTATGCGTCATACTCCGAGACCTTTCATGAGTTTATTAGAGAGAACCCTACTCTCATAGATTGCGACGTTTAACAATCAGACTCATATAGGTGCGTTCTTCAAAAGACGTTCTGCAGGACGACATCTCTGCTTCAATGAGTCACTTAGAACACATTAAGATATACATCAACCTGCCATGCAGATTAGGAGAGTATTGCATCTTCATGGAGTGGTATTGTTAATAGTAAGGATACTCTCCTCTCAGTTGATCAACAGCTTGTCTTCCGCATCTAATTCACGGGATCTCCGGTCACAAAGAATAGGTTATCACTGTGAACAACTCATATTGTGGGTCTCATACCCATCTCCCTCGATGCATTATCTATCACATAACGTGATAGACCCCTATTAAAAGGATCTGCCAGATTTTTAGACGTTTGGATATAATCCAATGCAATAACTCCGGAGTTTCTCATTTTCCTGACAGACTTTAACCTTCTCTGAACGTGTCTTGATGACTTCATGTTATCCTTTGAGATGCTCACTTTCGTGATCACAGTTTGATTGTCGCAGTACATAAGGATGCCCGGTACAGGTTTCTCAACAACCGGCAAGTCATTCAAGAGTTGGCGAAGCCAATCTGCTTCGACTGTAGCTGTGAGTTCTGCTTCCATTGTTGACCTCGTTAAGATGGTCTGCTTGCAAGACTTCCAAGAAACATTGCCACCTCCATGAGTGAATACATAACCGCTCGTGGCCTTTATATCATCAGCATCTGAGATTCAGTTTGAGTCACTATACCCTTCAAGCACCATTTGGTGCCCGGTGTAATGAATTCCATAATTCGCAGTGCCTTTCAAATAACGCAAAACTCTCTCTAGAGCTTTCCAATGCACATCTCCTGGTTTTGAGACAAACCTACTCAGTTTGCTAATAGCAAAAGAGATGTCAGATCTTGTAGCACTGGCTAAGTACATAATCTGAGAATACTTCAATTGGTCTCTAGCAATTCTTCGATTCTTTCGAAGCAACACACTAGCATCATATGGTGTTGGAGAGGGCTTGCAGTCACTCTAGTCAAAGCGACTCAAGATCTTTTCCACATAGTGAGATTGAAGCAATGTGATCCCACCATCATCGTCTCTCAACAACTTGATGTTTAGAATGACATCAACCACTCCTAAATCTTTCATCTCAAAACAGCGAGATAGAAAATCCTTGACCTCCTTAATAACATTCAGATTTGTTCCGAAAATCAGTATGTCATCAACATACAAGCAAAGGATAACTCCCTCGCCCCCACCATGGCGATAGTACACACATTTGTCAGCTTCATTTACAACAAAGCCTACAGCTATTAAAGTTCTTTAAAACTTCTCATGCCACTGTCTGGGTGCTTGCTTGAATCCATACAAAGACTTCGGCAACTTGCACACTTTTCTTTCCTGACCATCTAGTACAAACCCATCTGGTTGTTCCATATAAATTTCCTCGTCCAACTCTCCATTTAGGAAAGAAGCCTTAACATCCATTTGATGAACGAGAAGACCATGCGAGGCAGCTAGTGAAAGTAGAACTCGAATAGTGGTCAGTCGAGCCACAGGTGAGTAAGTAGCAAATAAGTCTTCACCTTCTGTAGGATCTTGAGAAGAGGTGTCTAGAGGGGGGGGGGGTGATTAGGCACTAAGTACCAAAGTTGCAGTTTTTAATTTCTTTTAGGTTTAAGTGGAGTTTAGGCACAAATTTAACATTCTCACTCGATAACAAGAAAGCATGCAAAGAGTATATAGGCAGCGGAAAATAAAGCATGTAACTTCCAAGAATGTAAAGGGAAGGGTTTGGAGAAATCAAACGCAATTGGAGACACGGATGTTTTTGTCGTGGTTCCGATAGGTGGTGCCATCGTACATCCATGTTGATGGAGACTTCAACCCACGTAGGGTAACGGTTGCGCGAGTCCACGGAGGGCTCCACCCACGAAGGGTAACTAGTGCATGTTAGTCGGTGGAACCGGTCTCACGTAAGCGTACGTGTAAGGTTGGTCCGGGCCGCTTCATCCCACAATACCGCGGAAGCAAGATAAGACTAGTAGCGGCAAGTAAATTGACAAGATCCACGCCCACAACTAAATTGTGTTTTACTCGTGCAATAGAGAACTACGTATAGACCTAGCTCATGATGCCACTGTTGGGGAACGTTACTAGGGGCTGGCTGCCTCCCACGCAGCCCAAGTGGCCGCCCCAAAGGGGTGGCCCCTCCCGGTGGTCCTCCGGAACCTTTCCGGTGGACCCTCCATAAAACCGATATGATCCGAAACTTTTCCGGTGTCCGTTTGACGACTTCCCATATATAAATCTTTACCTCCGGACCATTCCGAACTCCTCGTGACGTCCGGGATCTCATCCGGACTCGAACAACATTCGTAATCACATACAAGTCTTCCTATTAACCCTAGCGCCACCGAACCTTAAGTGTGTAGACCCTACGGGTTCGGGAGACATGTAGACATGACCGAGACGCTCTCCGTCAATAACCAATAGCGGGATCTGGATACCCATGTTGGCTCCCACATGTTCCTCGATGTTGTCATCGGATGGACCACGATGTCAAGGGTTCAAGTAACCCCGTATTCTATTCCCTTTGTCAGACGGTATGTTACTTGCCCGAGACTCGATCGTTGGTATCCCAATACCTCGTTTAGTCTCGTTACCGGCAAGTCACTTTACTCGTACCGTAATGCATGATCCGTGACCAGACACTTGATCACTTTGAGCTCATTATGATGATGCATTGCCGAGTGGGCCCAGTGATACCTCTCCGTCATATGGAGTGACAAATCCCTGTCTCGATCCGTGTCAACCCAACAGACACTTTTGGAGATACCTGTAATGCACCTTTATAGTCACCCAGTTATGTTGTGACGTTTGGTACACCCAAAGCATTCCTACGGTATCCGGGAGTTACACGATCTCACGGTCTAAGGAAGAGATACTTGACATTGGAAAAGCTCTAGCAAAACGAACTACACGATCTTTGTGCTATGCTTAGGATTGGGTCTTGTCCATCACGCCATTCTCCTAATGACGTGATCCCGTTGTCAATGACATCGATGTCCATAGTCGAAACCATGGCTATCTGTTGACCAACGAGCTAGTCAACTAGAGGCTTACTAGGGACGTATTGTAGTCTATGTATTCACACGTGTATTACGATTTCCGGATAATACTGGTTGTAGCATGAATAAAAGACAATTATCATGAACAAGGAAATATAATAATAATGCTTTTATTATTGCCTCTAGGGCATATTTCCAACAGTCTCCCACTTGCACTAGAGTCAATAATCTAGTTACATTGTGATGAATCGAACACCCATAGAGTTCGGTGTTGATCATGTTTTGCCCATGAGAGAGGTTTAGTCAGCGGATCTGCGACATTCAGATCCGTGTGCACTTTACAAATTTCTATGTCTCCATCTTGAACATTTTCACGGATGGAGTTGAAGTGACGCTTGATGTGCTCGGTCTTCTTGTGAAACCTGGGCTCCTTGGCAAGTGCAATAGCTCCGGTGTTGTCACAGAAGAGTTTGATCGGCCCGACGCATTGGGTATGACTCTAGGTCGGTGATGAACTCCTTCACCCAAATTGCTTCATCGCTGCCTCCGAGGCTGCCATGTACTCCGCTTCACATGTAGATCCCGCCACGACGCTCGCTTGCAGCTGCACCAGCCATCGCTCCACCATTCAACATATACACGATCCGGTTTGTGACTTAGAGTCGTCAGATCGTGTCGAAGCTAGCGCCGACGTAACCCTTACGACGAGCTCTTCGTCACCTCCATAAACGAGAAACATGTCCTTTGTCCTTTTCGGTACTTCAGGATATTCTTGACCGCTGTCCGGTGTTCCTTGCGGGATTACTTTGGTACCTTCCTACCAAACTTACGGCAAGGTTTACATCAGGTCCGGTACACAGCATGGCATACATAATAGATCCTATGGCTGAGGCATAGGGATGACACTCATCTCTTCTTTATCTTTTGCCGTGGTGGGGCATTGAGCTGAGCTCAATCTCACACCTTGCAATCTGAGCAAGAACCCTTCTTGGACTGATCCATTTTGAACTTCTTCAAAATCTTATCAAGGTATGTGCTTTGTGAAAGACCTATGAGGCGTCTCGATCTATCTCTATAGATCTTGATGCCTAATATATAAGCAGCTTCTCCAAGGTCCTTCATTGAAAAACACTTATTCAATTAGGCCTTAATGCTGTCCAAGAATTCTATATCATTTCCCATCAGAAGTTTGTCATCTACATATAATATGAGAAATGCTACAGAGCTCCTACTCACTTTCTTGTAAACGCAGGCTTCTCCATAAGTCTGCATAAACCCCAAACGCTTTGATCATCTCATCAAAGCGAATGTTCCAACTCCGAGATGCTTGCACCAGCCCATAAATGGATCGCTGGAGCTTGCATACTTTGTCAGCGTTCTTAGGATCGACAAAACCTTCCGGCTGCATCATATACAGCTCTTCCTTAAGATAACCGTTAAGGAACGATGTTTTGACGTCCATCTGGAATATCTCATAATCATAGTATGCGGCAATTGCTAACATGATTCGGACGGACTTAAGCTTCGCTACGGGAGAGAAAGTCTCATCGTAGTCAATCCCTTGAACTTGCCGATAACCCTTAGAGACAAGTCGAGCTTTATAGATGGTGACATTACCATCCGCGTCCGTCTTCTTCTTGAAGATCCATTTGTTTTCTATCGTCGCCGATCATCGGGCAAGTCACCAAAGTCCACACTTTGTTTTCATACATGGATTCTATCTCGGATTTCATGGCTTCTAGCCATTTGTTGGAATCTGGGCCGCCATCGCTTCTTCATAGTTCAAGGTTCACCGTTGTCTAACAACATGATTTCCGAGACAGGGTTGCCGTACCACTCAGTGCGGAACGTGTCCTTGTGGACCCACGAAGTTCAGTAGCAACTTGATCAAGTACCTTGATCATCATCATTGATTTCCACTTGGTTGGTGTAGGCATCACAGGAAAATTTTCCTGAGCTGCACTACTATCCTGTTCAAGAGGTAGTACTTCATCGAGTTCTACTTTCCTCCCACTTACTTCTTTCGAGAGAAACTCTTTTTCCAGAAAGGATCCGTTCTTGGCAACAAAGATCTTGCCTTCGGATCTTAAGTAGAAGGTATACCCAATGGTTTCTTTAGGGTATCCTATGAAGACGCATTTTTCCGACTTGGGTTCGAGCTTTTCAGGTTGAAGTTTCTTGACATAAGCATCGCATCCCCAAACTTTTAGGAACGACAGCTTAGGTTTCTTTCCAAACCATAATTCATACGGTGTCGTCTCAACGGACTTAGGCGGTGCCCTATTTAAAGTGAATGTAGCTGTCTCTAGAGCGTATCCCCAAAATGATAGCGTAAATCAGAAGAGACATCATAGACCGCACCATATCCAATAGAGTGCGATTCGACGTTCGGACACACCGTTCTGTTGAGGTGTTCAGCGGCGTTAGTTGTGAAACGATTCCACATTTTCTTAAGTGTGTACCAAATTCGTGACTTAAATATTCTCCTCCACGATCGATCGTAAGAATTTTATCTTTCGGTCACGTTGATTCTCTACTTCATTCTGAAATTCCTTGAACTTTTCAAAGGTCTCGGACTTGTGTTTCATCAAGTAGACATACCCATATCTACTAAAGTCATCTGTGAGAGTGAGAACATAACGATATCCTCCATGAGCCTCAACGCTCATTGGACCGCACACATCGGTATGTATGATTTCCAACAAGTTGGTTGCTCGCCCATTGTTCCGAGAACGGAGTCTTGGTCATTTGCCCATGAGGCATGGTTCGCATGTGTCAAATGATTCATAATCTAGAGACTCCAAAAGTCCATCAGCATGGAGCTTCTTCATGCGCTTGACACCAATGTGACCAAGGCGGCGATGCCACAAGTATGTGGGACTATCGTTATCAACTTTACATCTTTTGGTATTCACGCTATAAACATGTGTAATATTACGCCGAGATTCATTAAGAATAAACCATTGACCATCGGAGCATGACCATAAAACATATCCCTCATATAAATAGAACAACCATTATTCTCGGATTTAAATGAGTAGCCATCTCGCATTAAACGAGATCCGGATACAATATTCATGCTCAAACTTGGCACCAAATAACAATTATTAAGGTTCATAACTAATCCCGTAGGCAAATGAAGAGGTAGCGTGCGACGGCGATCACATCGACTCTGGAACCATTCCCGACGCGCATCGTCACCTCGTCCTTTGCCGCCTCCGCTTATTCCGCAGCTCCTGCTGTGAGTTACAAATATGAGCAACGGCACGGTATCAAATACCGGGAGTTACTATGAGTCTTGGTAAAGTACACATCAATTACATGTATATCAAATATACCTTTGGTGTTGCCGGCCTTCTTGTCCGCTAAGTATTTGGGGCAGTTCCGCTTCGAAGGACCCTCCTTACAATAAAAGCACTCGGTCTCGGGCTTGGGTCCATTCTTTGACTTCTTCCGGCAACTTGCTTATCGGGCGCGGCAACCTCCTTGCCGTCCTTCTTGAAGTTCTTCTTACCCTTGCCCTTCTTGAACTTAGTGGTCTTATTGACCATCAACACTTGATGTTCTTTCTTGATTTCAACCTCGGCTGACTTCAGATAGAGAACACTTCGGAATGGTCTTTACCATCCCCCGCATGTTGTAGTTCATCACAAAGATCTTGTAGCTTGGTGGGAGCGATCGAGGATTCATCAATGACCGCCTCATCGGGGAGGTTAATATTCATTTGGGTCATACGGTTGTGCAACCTGGACATCTTGAGATGTGCTCACCGACAAAACTGTTTTCCTCCATCTTACAACTATAGAACTTGTCGGAGATGTCATATCTCTCGACCAGGCGTGAGCTTGAAAAACAAGTTTCAGCTCCTCGAACATCTCATATGCTCCGTGATGCTCAAAACGCTTTTGGAGCCCGGTTCTAAGTGTAAAGCATGCCGCCTTTGAACGAGGGAGTAATCATCAAGACGAGACTGCCAAGCATTCATAATGTCTTGGTTCTGCAGGACGGAGCGTCACCTAGCGGTCCTTCTAGGACATATTGTTTCTGGCAGCTATGAGGATGATCCTCAAGTTCGGACCCGATCCATATAGTTGCTGCCGTCTTCTTTCAGCTTGGTTTTCTAGGAGCGTTGAAGTTCAAGTTGACATGGCGTTGGCCATTTGATCTACAAGACATATCATTCAAAAGTTTTAGACTAAGTTCATGATAATTAAGTTCATCTAATCAAATTATTTAAATGAACTCCCACCAGATTAGACATCCTCTAGTCATCTAAGTGTTACACGATCCGAGTCGACTAGGCCGTGTCCGATCATCACGTGAGACGGGCTAGTCATCATCGGTGAACATTCTCATGTTGATCGTATCTTCTATACGACTCGTGTTCGACCTTTCGGTCTCCGTGTTCCGAAGCCATGTCTGTACATGCTAGGCTGGTCAAGTAAACCCTACGTGTTTTCGCGTGTGTAAATCTGTCTTACACCCGTTGTATGTGAACGTAAGAATCCATCACACCCGATCATCACGTGGTGCTTAGAAGCGACGAACTTTAGCAACGGTGCACAGTTAAGGGAAACACTTCTTGAAATTGTTGTAAGGGATCATCTTATTTATTACCGTCATTCTAAGTAAACAAGATGTATAAGCATAATAAACATCACATGCAATTATATAGTAGTGACATGATATGGCCAATATCATAAAGCTCCATTGATCTCCATCTTCGGGGCTCCATGATCATCTTGTCACCGGCATGACACCATGATCTCCATCATCATGATCTCCATCATTGTGCCTTCATGAAGTTGTCACGCCAACGACTACTTCTACTTCTATGGCTAACGCGCTTAGCAATAAAGTAAAGTAAGTTACATGGCGTTCTTCAATGACACGCAGGTCATACAAAAAAATAAAGACAAGTCCTATGGCTCCTGCCGGTTGTCATACTCATCGACATGCAAGTCGTGATTCCTATTACAAGAACATGATCTCATACATCACAATATGTCATTCATCATTCATCACAACTTGGCCATATCACATCACATGACAATTGCTGCAAAAACAAGTTAGACGTCCTCTAATTGTTGTTGCATCTTTTACGTGGCTGCAATTGGGTTCTAGCAAGAACGTTTTCTTACCTACGAATAACCACAACGTGATCTTGTCAACTTCTATTTACCCTTCATAAGGACCCTTTTCATCGAATCCGCTCCAACTAAAGTAGGAGAGAGCAGACACCGCCAGCCATCTTATGCAACTAGTGCATGTTAGTCGGTGGAACCGGTCTCACGTAAGCGTACGTGTAAGGTTGGTCTGGGCCGCTTCATCCCACAATACCGCGGAAGCAAGATAAGACTAGTAGCGGCAAGTAAATTGACAAGATCCACGCCCACAACTAAATTGTGTTTTACTCGTGCAATAGAGAACTACGATAGACCTAGCTCATGATGCCCTTGTTAGAACGTTATTAGGGCTGGCTGCCTCCCACGCAGCCCAAGTGGCCCCGAAGGGGTGGCCCCTCCCGGTGGTCCTCCGGAACCTTTCCGGTGGACCCTCCATAAAACCGATATGATCCAAAACTTTTCCGGTGTCCGTTTGACGACTTCCCATATATAAATATTTACCTCCGGACCATTCCGGAACTCCTCGTGACGTCCGGGATCTCATCCGGGACTCAACAACATTCGGTAATCACATACAAGTCTTCCTATTAACCCTAGCGTCACCGAACCTTAAGTGTGTAGACCCTACGGGTTCGGAGACATGTAGACATGACCGAGACGCTCTCCGTCAATAACCAATAGCGGGATCTGGATACCCATGTTGGCTCCTACATGTTCCTCGATGTTGTCATCGGATGAACCACGATGTCAAGGGTTCAAGTAACCCGTATTCTATTCCCTTTGTCGACGGTATGTTACTTGCCGAGACTCGATCGTCGGTATCCCAATACCTCGCTTAGTCTCGTTACGGCAAGTCACTTTACTCGCATCAGTAATGCATGATCCCGTGACGGACACTTGATCACTTTGAGCTCATTATGATGATGCATTACCGAGTGGGCCCAGTGATACCTCTCCGTCATATGGAGTGACAAATCCTGTCTCGATCCGTGTCAACCCAATGACACTTTCGGAGATACCGTAATGCACCTTTATAGTCACCCGATTACGTTGTGACGTTTGGTACACCCAAAGCATTCCTACGGTATCCGGAGTTACACGATCTCACGGTCTAAGGAAGAGATACTTGACATTGGAAAAGCTCTAGCAAAACGAACTACACGATCTTTGTGCTATGCTTAGGATTGGGTCTTGTCCATCACGTCATTCTCCTAATGACGTGATCCCGTTGTCAATGACATCGATGTCCATAGTCAGAAACCATGACTATCTGTTGACCAACGAGCTAGTCAACTAGAGGCTTACTAGGGACGATTGTAGTCTATGTATTCACACGTGTATTACGATTTCCGGATAATACTGATTGTAGCATGAATAAAAGACAATTATCATGAACAAGGAAATATAATAATAATGCTTTTATTATTGCCTCTAGGGCATATTTCCAACAGTTCTGGTGTGCGCGACCTCCCTTTTATAGGCGCAAGAGAAGGAGGCGAGAGGGCAGCGACGGGAGGCGAAACGAAGAGACGGAGATGAAGCGAACAGCCAGCAGCCGAAGGGCTGAACCGTTCACATCCGAACTCCACTTCCGCAAAAATCTTTTCAGCTTCCGTGTGACCTTTCGTATACCCATAGTGCGTGGCAAAAATTTAGATCGGCTCGGCTCATTCCCGTAACCCACGGTGCGGCGCATCATGACGAGGCGGGCGACGGAGGAGGAGCGCGCGTGGATGTCTCTCTTGTTCTCATGCTCATACAAGTGGAGAAAGAACCTCCCTTATAAAGAGGTCCAACTCCCTCTAAACTAGCAATGTGGGACTAAACTTTAGTTCCACCTCTTGCCTTGTATGAATGGGCTGCGTGGGCCTCTAAGAATTATTCGGAATTTCTGAAACTGCTTATTGGGCCTGGCCCAAAATAGATAAAATTCCAGCAATCCCCCACCAGATCCGAGAGGCACACAAAATTTGCCTTTGGTTCCAAAACACTGTTTTATATAACGGCATGCGGTGGAGACTGTTAAGTTGAACTTCCACCTAGAACTCTATGCTACACTAGTAAGCAACTTGAACAGTGGACTGTGCCTTGAACTGCAAGTTTTCTGCGAATCTAGCTTCATATAAAGCCTTGACCGATACGTGGCTACCGTGGGTCTTCCTCGCGGGTGGAGCTTATGCGTCATACTCCGAGACCTTTCATGAGTTTATTAGAGAGAACCCTACTCTCATAGATTGCGACGTTTAACAATCAGACTCATATAGGTGCGTTCTTCAAAAGACGCTCGCGGGGCGACATCTCTGCTTCAATGAGTCACTTAGAACACATTAAGATATACATCAACCTGCCATGCAGATTAGGAGAGTATTGCATCTTCATGGAGTGGTATTGTTAATAGTAAGGATACTCTCCTCTCAGTTGATCAACAGCTTGTCTTCCGCATCTAATTCACGGGATCTCCGATCACAAAGAATAGGTTATCACTGTGAACAACTCATATTGTGGGTCTCATACCCATCTCCCTCGATGCATTATCTATCACATAACGTGATAGACCCCTATTAAAAGGATCTGCCAGATTTTTAGACGTTTGGATATAATCCAATGCAATAACTCCGAGTTTCTCATTTTCTGACAGACTTTAACCTTCTCTCGAGCGTGTCTTGATGACTTCATGTTATCCTTTGAGATGCTCACTTTCGTGATCACAGTTTGATTGTCGCAGTACATAAGGATACCCGGTACAGGTTTCTCAACAACCGGCAAGTCATTCAAGAGTTGGCGAAGCCAATCTGCTTCGACTGTAGCTGTGAGTTCTGCTTCCATTGTTGACCTCGTTAAGATGGTCTGCTTGCAAGACTTCCAAGAAACAGTGCCACCTCCATGAGTGAATACATAACCGCTCGTGGCCTTTATATCATCAGCATCTGAGATTCAGTTTGAGTAACTATACCCTTCAAGCACCATTGGGTGCCCGGTGTAATGAATTCCATAATTCGCAGTGCCTTTCAAAAAACGCAAAACTCTCTCTAGAGCTTTCCAATGCACATCTCCTGGTTTTGAGACAAACCTACTCAGTTTGCTAACAGCAAAAGAGATGTCAGATCTTGTAGCACTGGCTAAGTACATAATCTGAGAATACTTCAATTGGTCTCTAGCAATTCTTTGATTCTTTCGAAGCAACACACTAGCATCATATGGTGTTGGAGAGGGCTTGCAGTCACTCTAGTCAAGGTGACTCAAGATCTTTTCCACATAGTGAGATTGAAGCAATGTGATCCCACCATCATCGTCTCTCAACAACTTGATGTTTAGAATGACATCAACCACTCCTAAATCTTTCATCTCAAAACAGCGAGATAGAAAATCCTTGACCTCCTTAATAACATTCAGATTTGTTCCGAAAATCAGTATGTCATCAACATACAAGCAAAGGATAACTCCCTCGCCCCCACCATGGCGATAGTACACACATTTGTCAGCTTCATTTACAACAAAGCCTGCAGCTGTTAAAGTTCTTTAAAACTTCTCATGCCACTGTCTGGGTGCTTGCTTGAATCCATACAAAGACTTCGGCAACTTGCACACTTTTCTTTCCTGACCATCTAGTACAAACCCATCTGGTTGTTCCATATAAATTTCCTCGTCCAACTCTCCATTTAGGAAAGAAGCCTTAACATCCATTTGATGAACGAGAAGACCATGCGAGGCAGCTAGTGAAAGTAGAACTCGAATAGTCGTCAGTCGAGCCACAGGTGAGTAAGTAGCAAATAAGTCTTCACCTTCTGTAGGATCTTGAGAAGAGGTGTCTAGAGGGGGGGGTGATTAGGCACTAAGTACCAAAGTTGCAGTTTTTAATTTCTTTTAGGTTTAAGTGGAGTTTAGGCACAAATTTAACATTCTCACTCGATAACAAGCAAGCATGCAAAGAGTATATAGGCAGCGGAAAATAAAGCATGTAACTTGCAAGAATGTAAAGGGAAGGGTTTGGAGAAATCAAACGCAATTGGAGACACAGATGTTTTTGTCGTGGTTCCGATAGGTGGTGCCATCGTACATCCATGTTGATGGAGACTTCAACCCACGTAGGGTAACGGTTGCGCGAGTCCACGGAGGGCTCCACCCACGAAGGGTCCACGAAGAAGCAACCTTGTCTATCCCACCATGGCCGTCGCCCACGAAGGACTTGCCTCACTAGCGGTAGATCTTCATGAAGTAGGCGATCTCCTTGCCCTTACAAACTCCTTGGTTCAACTCCACAATCTTGTCAGAGGCTCCCAAGTGACACCTAGCCAATCTAGGAGACACCACTCTCCAAGAAGTAACAAATGGTGTGTTGATGATGAACTCCTTGCTCTTGTGCTTCAAATGATAGTCTCCCCAACACTCAACTCTCTCTCATAGGATTCGGATTTGGTGGAAAGAAGATTTGAGTGGAAAGCAACTTGGAAAGGCTAGAGATCAAGATTCATATGGTAGGAATGGAATATCTTGGCCTCAACACATGAGTAGGTAGTTCTCTCTTAGAACTGGTAAGTTGGAAGTGTAGGTTTGTTCTGATGGCTCTCTCCACGAATGAAGAGGAGGTGGAGGAGTATATATAGCCTCCACACAAAATCTAACCGTTACACACAATTTACCAAACTCGGTGGGACCGAATCATCAAACTCGGTCGGACCGATTTAGTAAACCTAGTGACCGTTAGGGTTTTCGCTGGGACTGACATGCATCTCGGTAGGACCGATTTGGTTAGGGTTAGGGCATAACATAATCTCGATGAGACCGATTACACAAACTCGGTGAGACCGAATTTGGTAATTAGCTAACGAGAGAGTTGGTCGAGCAAACTCGGTGAGACCGACACTCAAACTCGGTGAGACCGATTTGGGTAATAAGTTAACGAAACTTTGCATTGTAATCTCGGTAGTACCGATTGCACAAACTTCGGTGAGACCGATTTTGGTAATGGACATACACAGAGATTATAATCCCATCTCGGTGAGACCGAGATCCCTATCAGTGAAACCGATTTGCCTAGGGTTTGTGGCAGTGGCTATGACATCTGAACTCGGTGGCGCCGGATAGAAAGAATCGGTAGGGCCGAGTTTGACTTTAGGTTTAGGTCATATGTGGATGTGAGAAAGTAGTGGAGGGTTTTGGAGCATATCACTAAGCACATGGAGCAAGAGGCTCATTAAGCAACACCTCATCCCTCCTTGATAGTATTGGCTTTTCCTATACACTCAATGTGATCTTGGATCACTAAAATGTAAAATGAAGAGTCTTGAGCTTGAAGCTAATCCTTTGTCCTTAGCATCTTGAAGGAGTTGCCACATCCTTTAGTCCATGCCACTCCATTGTTGAACTTATCTGGAACATACTAGATAAAGGTGTTAGTCCAACAAGAGATTTGTTGACATTAATTACCAAAACCACCTAGGGAGCACTTGTGCTTTCAATCTCCCCCTTTTTGGTAATTGATGGCAACATACATCAAAGCTTTAGGTAAGGATATAAAGAATAGCAAGTAAAGCTTCGGAAAGACATGTAACAAGCATAGGCTCCCCCTATATGTATGCAATCATGTGAGTATGGAATAGAGAAGCATGTGAGAGCAGTAACCATGATAGAGTAGGCAATATGTTACATGTATCTTGGCTATATGCATCAGAGCAAAGAATATTAAAGAAGATACCTTCATGCTCATGAGTCCTTCTTGCAAAACAGTATGTACATCAGCAAGAATTCCTCATACACATGAGTGTGATGCATATACTTAGCTTGTAGTCTTGAGTTGGCTTAGGGTGAAATGAACCTGCACAAACAAGGTTAGATAACACAGGTACATCTACTAGCCAGAGCAAACAGAAGAAACCACAAGAGTACCAAGACTGGGATGACACGTAGAGAGTGAGTACGGAGTACCACATTTGATTAGACATGTCCCCAAGAGTAAAGATATGCAATGAATTTAAATGATTCCTTTCCCTTAGATGTCTTGCTCCCCCAGAATCTAGCATGGGATACTGGGAGAAGATAGGGAACAGAAAATCAAAGGTAAAAGATACAAATGGACAGAGCTTAGTGCAAATAAGCACATATGAGCATGTCTTTCCCCCAAAAAGACATGTGGCATCTCTCCTCTTGAATACCAAGCATCTGGGATCCTTGACAAATACTTTCTACTTGAGTATTCTCTCCCCCTGGAGATCTCTTTCCCCCCCTCAATACTCTCTCTGATGTGATCTCTCTAAGTGATAAGCTTTGTTGTGATCTCTCTCTCCCCCTTTGACATCAATTTCCAAGAAGGGTCTTCTCGAACTTGTTGTGTATGGGTTTGGTCCTTGAGGCACAACACAAAGCACTGAATAAAATTTGTGATGCTTGTAGAGGACAAGATTCATTGAGTGGAGCTGGATTTAAAAGAAACACAGAATAAGTGGCAAACTGTTTTTCCTGTTGTGAAATCGGTGGCACCAAGTGGTATGCTTCGGTTGTACCGAAGAGATTCGGTTGAACTGAAAACAACAAATCGGTGAAACCAAGTGCATCGCAGAGAAAACATTTGTCACCTCAGCTCACTAAACTAGAAAGGTCTCACAAAGATTTGCAAGGAATTAACTGAAGGATGTGCAATGAGTTTAATGCAGGAAATGCAAAGCAACTGAAAAGACAGAAACAAATCTAGATGAAGTTTTTTTTTGAAAGGGGAAACAAATATGCATGAGACAAATGCAGAAATACAGATAAGAACAGAGAGAACTTCATCTAGAGATGGTCGATGACAAAGTCACCTATGTTAGAGTATATTGACTTAGGAGTCAAGTGAGATCACTTGATCATGGGTCATACTCATCGTTTAAGCTCAAAATGGGGTTACCATTTTTCGTTTAAGCATCTTGATGTATTCACATCTTGTCGAGTTGCTTTAGCTCATGACTTGGAGTAAAGCTTCTCTAAGATGGGATGCATTACAAGTGGGCCCGATGATACCTCTCCGTCATATGGAGTGACAAATCCTGTCTCGATCCGTGTCAACCGCAGACACTTCGGAGATACATAATGCACCTTTATAGTCACCCGATTCGTTGTGGCGTTTGGTACACCAAAGCATTCCTACGGTGTCCGGGTTACACGATCTCACGGTCTAAGGAAGAGATACTTGACATTGGAAAAGCTCTAGCAAAGCGAACTACGATCTTTGTGCTATGCTTAGGATTGGGTCTTGTCCATCACGTCATTCTCCTAATGGCGTGATCCGTTATCAATGACATCGATGTCCATAGTCGAAACCATGACTATCTGTTGACCAACGAGCTAGTCAACTAGAGGCTTACTAAGGCGTATTGTAGTCTATGTATTCACACGTGTATGATTTCCGGATAATACAGTTGTAGCATGAATAAAGACAATTATCATGAACAAGGAAATATAATAATAATGCTTTTATTATTGCCTCTAGGGCATATTTCAACAGTTGGTGTCTTGTGACCTCCCTTTTATAGGCGCCAAGAGAAGGAGGCGAGAGGGCAGCGGCGGGAGGCGGCGAAGAGGCGGAGATGAAGCGAACAACCCGGTAGAAGGGCTGCACGTTCACATCGAACTCCACTTCATAAAAATCTTTTCAGCTTCCGTGTGACCTTTACATATACCCATAGTGCGTGGCAAAAATTTAGATCGGCTCGGCTCATTCCGTAACCCATGCGGCGCGCGTGTGACGAGGCGAGCGGCGGAGGAGGGCGTGGATGTCTCTTTGTTCTCATGCTCATACAAGTGGAGAAAGAACCTCCCTTATAAAGGGTCCAACTCCTCTAAACTAGCAATGTGGGACTAAACTTTAGTTCCACCTCTTGCTTGTATGAATGGGCTGCGTGGGCCTCTAAAATTATTGAATTTCTGAAGCGCTTGTTGGGCTGGCCCAAAATAAATAAAATTCCACAATCCCCACAGATCGAAGGCACACAAAATTTGCCTTTGGTTCCAAAACACATTTTATATACTTGATACTGCAGTGGAGACTGTTAAGTTGAACTTCCACCTAGAACTCTATGCTACACTAGTAAGCAACTTGAGCAGTGGGTATGCCTTGAGCGCAAGTTTTACTGCGAATCTAGCTTCATATAAAGCCTTGACCGATCGTGGCTACCGTGGGTCTTCCTCATGGTGGAGCTTATCGTCATACTCGAGACCTTTCATGAGTTTATTAGAGAGAACCCTACTCTCATAGATTGCGGCGTTTAACAATGGACTCATATAGGTGCGTTCTTCAAAAGCGTTACGAGGGGCTGACATCTACTTCAATGAGTCACTTAGAACACATTAAGATATACATCAACCGCCATGCAGATTAGGAGATATTGCATCTTCATGGTGGTATTGTTAATAGTAAGGATACTCTCCTCTCGATTGATCAACAGCTTGTCTTCGCATCTAATTCACGGGATCTCGGTCACAAAGAATAGGTTATCACTGTGAACAACTCATATTGTGGGTCTCATACCCATCTCCTCGATGCATTATCTATCACATAACGTGATGAGCCCTATTAAAAGGATCTGCGGATTTTAGGCGTTTGGATATAATCCAATGCAATAACTCGGAGTTTCTCATTTTCTGACAGACTTTAACCTTCTCTGAGCGTGTCTTGATGACTTCATGTTATCCTTTGAGATGCTCACTTTCGTGATCACAGTTTGATTGTCATGATACATAAGGATGCGGTGGGTTTCTCAACAACCGCAAGTCATTCAAGAGTTAGCGAAGCCAATGCTTCCATTGTAGCTGTGAGTTACTTCCATTGTTGACCTCGTTAAGATAGTGCCTTGCAAACTTCAAGAAACATTGCCACCTCCATGAGTGAATACATAACCGCTTCGTGGCCTTTATATCATCGGCATCGAGATTGGTTTGAGTCACTATACCCTTCAAGCACCATTTGGTGCCGGTGTAATGAATTCCATAATGCGGTGCCTTTCAAATAGCATAAAACTCTCTAGAGCTTTCCAATGCATCTCCTGGTTTGAGACAAACCTACTCGGTTTGCTAATAGCAAAGAGATGTGAGATCTTGTAGCAGCTAAGTACATAATCAGAATACTTCAATTGGTCTCTAGCATTCTTGATTCTTCGAAGCAACACACTAGCATCATATGGTGTTGGAGAGGGCTTGCGATCACTCTAGTCAAAGCGACTCAAGATCTTTTTCACATAGTGAGATTGAAGCAATGTGATCCCACCATCATCGTCTCTCAACAACTTGATGTTTAGAATGACATCAACCACTCCTAAATCTTTCATCTCAAAACAGCGAGATAGAAAATCCTTGACCTCCTTAATAACATTCAGATTTGTTCCGAAAATCATATGTCATCAACATACAAGCAAGGATAACTCCTACGCCCCACCATGGCGATAGTACACACATTTGTAAACTTCATTTACAACAAAGCCTACAGCTATTAAAGTTCTTTAAAACTTCTCATGCCCTTTAATAAGGTGCTTGCTTGAATCCATACAAAGACTTGACAACTTACACTTTTCTTTCACGACCATCTAGTACAAACCCATCTGGTTGTTCCATATAAATTTCCTCGTCCAACTCTCCATTTAGGAAAGAAGCCTTAACATCCATTTGATGAGCAGAGAAGACCATGAGGGCAGCTAGTGAAAGTAGAACTTCGAATAGTGGTCGATCGAGCCACAATTGAGTAAGTAGCAAATAAGTCTTCATACAGCAGGATCTTGAGAAGAGGTGTCTAGAGGGGTGATTAGGCACTAAGTACCAAAGTTGCATTTTTAATTTCTTTTAGGTTTAAGTGGAGTTTAGGCACAAATTAACATTCTCACTTTCGATAACAAGAAAGCATGCAAAGAGTATAGGCAGCGGAAAATAAAGCATGTAACTTCCAAGAATGTAAAGGGAAGGGTTTGGAGAAATCAAAGCATAATTGGAACCGCGATGTTTTTATCGTGGTTCCGATGGGTGGTGCCATCGTACATCCATGTTGATGGAGACTTCAACCAATGAAGTATGATTGCGGCGAGTCACGGAGGCTCCACCCACGAAGGGTAACTAGTGCATGTTAGTGGTGGGCGGGTCTCCGTGGCGTGCGTGTAAGGTTGGCCGAGCCGCTTCATCCCACAATGGAAGCAAGATAAGACTATGGCGGCAAGTAAATTGACAAGATCCACGCCGCGCTAAATTGTGTTTACTAAGTGCAATAGAGAACTACGTAGACCTAGCTCATGATGCCCTTTGTTGGGGAGCGTTACTGGGGCTGGCTGCCTCCCACGCAGCCAAGTGGCCGCCCAAAGGGTGGCCCCTCGGTGGTCCTCGGAACCTTTCGGTGGACCCTCCATAAACCGATATGATCGAAACTTTTGGTGTCGTTTGCGACTTCCATATATAAATCTTTACCTCCGGACCATTCCGGAACTCCTCGTGGCGTCAGGGATCTCATCAGGACTCGAACAACATTCGGTCATACAAGTCTTCCTATTAACCTAAGCGTCACCGAACCTTAAGTGTGTAGACCCTACGGGTTCGGGAGACATGTGACATGACGAGGCGCTCTCGGTCAATAACCAATAGCGGGATCTGGATACCCATGTTGGCTCCCACATGTTCCTCGATGTTGTCATCGGATGAACCCGATGTCAAGGGTTCAAGTAACCCATTCTATTCCCTTTGTCGAGGCGGTATGTTACTTGCGAGACTTCGATCGTTGGTATCCCAATACCTCGTTTAGTCTCGTTACCGGCAAGTCACTTTACTCGTGCCGTAATGCATGATCCGTGACGGAACTTGATCACTTTGAGCTCATTATGATGATGCATTGCCGTGGGCCCGATGATACCTCTCCGTCATATGGGTGACAAATCCATCTCGATCCGTGTCAACCCAACTTCGGAATACACATAATGCACCTTTATAGTCACCCGGTTATGTTGTGACGTTTGGTACACCAAAGCATTCTCACGGTATCCGGAGTTACGCGATCTCACGGTCTAAGGAAGAGATACTTGACATTGGAAAAGCTCTAGCAAAAGCGAACTACGATCTTTGTGCTATGCTTAGGATTGGGTCTTGTCCATCACGTCATTCTCTAATGGCGTGATCCGTTATCAATGACATCGATGTCCATAGAAACCATGACTATCTGTTGACCAACGAGCTAGTCAACTAGAGGCTTACTAGGGACGTATTGTAGTCTATGTATTCACGTGTATTACGATTTCGGATAATACTGGTTATAGCATGAATAAAGACAATTATCATGAACAAGGAAATATAATAATAATGCTTTTATTATTGCCTCTAGGGCATATTTCCAACAGTCTCCCACACACTAGAGTCAATAATCTAGTTACATTGTGATGAATCGAACACCCATAGAGTTACGGTGTTGATCATGTTTTGCCGTGAGAAGGTTTAGTCAGCGGATCTGCGACATTCGGATCCGTGTGCACTACAAATTTCTATGTCTCCATCTTGAACATTTTCACGGATGGAGTTGAGTAACTGATGTACTGTGGTCTTCTTGTGAAACGGGCTCCTTGGCAAGTGCAATAGCTCGGTGTTATCCGAGAAGAGTTTGATCGGCCCGAGCGCATTGGGTATGACTCCTAGGTGGTGATGAACTCCTTCACCCAAATTGCTTCATCGCTGCCTCGAGGCTGCCATGTACTCCGCTTCACATGTAGATCCACCCGACGCTCTGCTGCAGTACACCACTCTTGCTCCACCATTCAACATATACACGTATCCGGTTTGTGACTTAGAGTCATCAGATCTGTGTCGAAGCTAGCGTCGGCGTAACCCTTCTGAGAGCTCCGTCACCTCCATAAGCAGAAACATGTCCTTTGTCCTTTTCGGTGCCAGGATATTCTTGACCGCTGTCGGTGTTCCTTGCGGGATTACTTTGGTACCTTCCTACCAAACTTGGCAAGGTTTATCATCAGGTACAGCATGGCATACATAATAGATCCTATGGCTGAGGCATAGGGATGACACTCATCTCTTCTTTATCTTTTGCCGTGGTGGGCATTGGTGAGCTCAATCTCACACCTGCAATCTGAGCAAGAACCCTTCTTGGACTGATCCATTTGAACTTCTTCAAAATCTTATCAAGGTATGTGCTTTGTGAAAGACCTATGAGGCGTCTCGATCTATCTCTATAGATCTTGATGCCTAATATATAACTTCTCCAAGGTCCTTCATTGAAAACACTTATTCAAGTAGGCCTTAATGCTGTCCAAGAATTCTATATCATTTCCCATCAAAGTATGTCATCTACATATAATATGAGAAATGCTACGAGCTCCCTCACTTTCTTATGTACGAGCTTCTCCATAAGTGCATAAACTAAGCTTTGATCATCTCATCAAAGCGAATGTTCTAACTCGAGATGCTTGCACCAGCCCATAAATGGATCGGCTGGAGCTTGCATACTTGTCGCATTCTTAGGATCGACAAAACCTTCCGTGCATCATATCAGCTCTTCCTTAAGATAACCGTTAAGGAGCGATGTTTGGCGTCCATCTGCCATATCTCATAATCATATATCGGCAATTGCTAACATGATTGGACGGACTTAAGCCGCTACGGGAGAGAAAGTCTCATCGTAGTCAATCCCTTGAACTTGCCGATAACCCTTAGCGACAAGTCGAGCTTTATAGATGGTGACATTACCATCCGCGTCCGTCTTCTTCTTAAAGATCCATTTGTTTTCTATATTTCGCGATCATCGGGCAAATCGGTCAAAGTCCACTTTGTTTTCATACATGGATTCTATCTCGGTTCATGGCTTCTAGCCATTTGTTGGAATCTGGGCCATATCGCTTCTTCATAGTTCGAAGGTTCACGTTGTCTAACAACATGATTTCGGAACAGGTTGCCGTACCACTGCAGTGCGGAGCGTGTCCTAATGGACCCTGAGTTCATTAGCAACTTGATCAAGTACCTTGATCATCATCATTAATTTCCTCTTGGTGTAGGCATCAGGAACATTTTCTGAGCTGCACTACTATCCTGTTCAAGAGGTAGTACTTCATCGAGTTCTACTTTCCTCCACTTACTTCTTCGAGAAAACTCTTTTCGAAAGGATCCGTTCTTGGCAACAAAGATCTTGCCTTCGGATCTTAAGTAGAAGGTATACCCAATGGTTTCTTTAGGGTATCCTATGAAGATTTTCCGACTTGGGTTCGAGCTTTTCAGGTTGAAGTTTCTTGACATAAGCATCGCATCCCCAAACTTTTAGAAGCGCAGCTTAGGTTTCTTTCCAAACCATAATTCATACGGTGTCGTCTCAGCGGACTTAGCGGTGCCCTATTTAAAGTGAATGTAGCTGTCTCGTATCCCCAAAATGATAGCGGTAAATCGGTAAGAACATCATAGACCGCACCATATCCAATAGAGTGCGATTCGACGTTCGGACACACCGTTCTGTTGAGGTGTTCAGTGGCGTTAGTTGTAAACGATTCCACATTTTCTTAAGTGTACCAAATTCGTGACTTAAATATTCTCCTCCACGATCGATCGTGAAATTTTATCTTTCGGTCACGTTGATTCTCTACTTCATTCTGAAATTCCTTGAACTTTTCAAGGTCTCGGACTTGTGTTTCATCAAGTAGACATACCCATATCTACTCAAGTCATCGTGAGGTGAGAACATAGATATCCTCCATGAGCCTCAACGCTCATTGGACCGCACACATCGGTATGTATGATTTCCAACAAGTTGGTTGCTCGCTCCATTGTTCGGAGAGCGGAGTCTTGGTCATCTTGCCCATGAGGCATGGTTGCATGTCAAATGATTCATAATCTAGAGACTCCAAAGTCCATCGCATGGAGCTTCTTCATAAACGACACCAATGTGACCAAAGGCGGCGTGCCACAAGTATGTGGGACTATCGTTATCAACTTTACATCTTTTGGTATTCACGCTATAAACATGTGTAATACTACGCTGAGATTCATTAAGAATAAACCATTGACCAGACATGACCATAAAACATATCTCTCATATAAATAGAACAACCATTATTCTCGGATTTAAATGAGTAGCCATCTCGCATTGCGAGATCCAGATACAATATTCATGCTCAAACTTGGCACCAAATAACAATTATTAAGGTTCATAACTAATCCGTAGGTAAATGAAGAGGTAGCGTGCGGCGATCACATCGACTCTGGAACCATTCCCGAGCGCGCCGTCACCTCGTCCTTTGCCGGTCTCCGCTTTTCGCAGCTCTGCTGTGAGTTACAAATATGAGCAGCGGCACGGTATCAAATACCGGGAGTTACTATGAGTCTTTAAAGTACACATCAATTACATGTATATCAAATATACCTTTGGTGTGCGGCCTTCTTGTCGCTAAGTATTTGGGGAGTTCGCTTCGGTGACCCTCCCTACAATAAAAGCACTCGATCTGGGCTTGGGTCCATTCTTTGACTTCTTCGGCAACTTGCTTGCGGTAGCGGCAACCTCCTTGCGTCCTTCTTGAAGTTCTTCTTACCCTTGCCCTTCTTGAACTTAGTGGTCTTATTGACCATCAACACTTGATGTTCTTTCTTGATTTCAACCTCGGTGACTTCAGCATAGAGAACACTTGGAATGGTCTTTACCATCCCTGCATGTTGTAGTTCATCACAAAGCTCTTGTAGCTTGGTGGGAGCGGCGGAGGATTCATCGATGCCGCCTCATCGGGAGGTTAATATTCAGCTGGGTCATACGGTTTGTACAACGGACATCTTGATATGTGCTCCTTGTGAACCTGTTTTCCTCCATCTTACAACTATAGAACTTGTGGGAGATGTCATATCTCTCGACCAGGCGTGAGCTTGAAAAACAAGTTTCAGCTCCTCGAACATCTCATATGCTCGTGATGCTCAAAAGCGCTTTTGGAGCCCGGTTCTAAGCTGTAAAGCATGCCGCCTTTGAGCGAGGGAGTAATCATCGATACGAGACTGCCAAGCATTCATAATGTCTTGGTTCTCACAGGGCGGGCGTCACCTAGCGGTCCTTCTAGGACATATTGTTTCACAGCAGCTATGAGGATGATCCTCAAGTTCGGACCCGATCCATATAGTTCTTGCCGTCATCTTTCGACTTGGTTTTCTCTAGGCAGCGTTGAAGTTCAAGTTGACATGGCGTTGGCCATTTGATCTACAACATATCATTCAAAGTTTTAGACTAAGTTCATGATAATTAAGTTCATCTAATCAAATTATTTAAATGAACTCCCACTCAGATTAGACATCCCTCTAGTCATCTAAGTGTTACACGATCCGAGTCGACTAGGCGTGTCCGATCATCACGTGAGGCGGACTAGTCATCATCGATGAACATTCTCATGTTGATCATTATCTTCCGACTCGTGTTCGACCTTTGGTCTCCGTGTTCGAAGCCGTATGCATGCATGCTAGGCTGGTCAAGTTAACCCTAAGTGTTTTGGCGTGTGTAAATCTGTCTTACACCGTTGTATGTGAGCGTGAAATCCATCACACCGATCATCACGTGGTGCTTAGAAGCGACGAACTTTAGCAGCGATTGCCGATTAAGAAACACTTCTTGAAATTGTTATGAGGATCATCTTATTTACTACCGTCATTCTAAGTAAACAAGATGTATAAACATAATAAACATCACATGCAATTATATAGTAGTGACATGATATGGCCAATATCATAAGCTCCATTGATCTCCATCTTGGGCTCCATGATCATCTTGTCACGGCATGACACCATGATCTCCATCATCATGATCTCCATCATTGTGCCTTCATGAAGTTGTCCGCAGCGACTACTTCTACTTCTAGCTAGCGTTAGCAATAAAGTAAAGTAAGTTACATGGCGTTCTTCAATGACGCATGTCATACAAAAATAAAGACAACTCCTATGGCTCCTGCGGTTGTCATACTCATCGACATGCAAGTCGTTCCTATTACAAGAACATGATCTCATACATCACAATATGTCATTCATCATTCATCACAACTTGGCCATATCACATCACATGACAATTCTGCAAAAACAAGTTAGGCGTCCTCTAATTGTTGTTGCATCTTTTACGTGGCTGCAATTGGGTTCTAGCAAAACGTTTTCTTACCTACGAATAACCACAACGTGATCTTGTCAACTTCTATTTACCCTTCATAAGGACCCTTTTCGCCGATCCGCTCCAACTAAAGTAGGAGAGCGGACACATAGCCATCTTATGCAACTAGTGCATGTTAGTCGGTGGAACCGGTCTCCGCGTAAGCGTCACGTGTAAGGTTGGTGCAGGCGCTTCATCCTGTCTGGCGGAAGCAAGATAAGACTAGTGGCGGCAAGTAAATTGACAAGATCCGCCCACAACTAAATTGTGTTTTACTCGTGCAATGAGAACTACGTATAGACCTAGCTCATGATGCCCTTTGTTGGGAGGCGTTACTGAGGCTGGCTGCCTCCCACGCCCAGCCGTGGCCCCGAAGGGGTGGCCTCCGGTGGTCCTCACGGAACCTTCCGGTGGACCCTCCATAACCGATATGATCCAGAAACTTTTAGGTGTCCGTTTGGCGACTTCCCATATATAATATTTACCTCCGGACCATTAAAGACTCCTCGTGGCGTCAAGGGATCTCATCCAGGGACTCCGAACAACATTGGTAATCACGCCTGAATCTTCCTATTAACCTAGCGTCCTGAACCTTAAGTGTATGAGACCCTACGGGTTGGAGACATCTGAACATGGCAAAGGCGCTCTCCGTCAATAACCAACGCGGGATCTGGATACCCATGTTGGCTCCCACATTTCCTCGATGTTGTCATCGGATGAACCCACGATGTCAGGGTTCAAGCAACCCCGTATTCTATTCCCTTTGTCCGACGGTATGTTACTTGCGAGAGACTTCGATCGTCGGTATCCCAATACCTCGTTTAGTCTCGTTACGGCAAGTCACTTTACTCGTAGTAATGCATGATCCGTGACGGACACTTGATCACTTTGAGCTCATTATGATGCATTACGAGTGGGCCCGATGATACCTCTCCGTCATATGGGTGACAAATCCTGTCTCGATCCGTGTCAACCAATGGACACTTCGGAGATACATGTTACCTTTATAGTCACGATTCGTTGTGACGTTTGGTACACCAAAGCATTCTCACGGTATCAAGAGTTACGATCTCACGGTCTAAGGAAGAGATACTTGACATTGGAAAAGCTCTAGCAAAGCGAACTACCGATCGCTTTATGCTTAGGATTGGGTCTTGTCCATCCGTCATTCTCTAATGGCGTGATCCGTTATCAATGACATCGATGTCCATAGTCGAAAACCATGACTATCATTGACCACGAGCTAGTCAACTAGAGGCTTACTAGGGGCGTATTGTAGTCTATGTATTCACGTGTATTACGATTTCCGGATAATACAGTTATAGCATGAATAAAGACAATTATCATGAACAAGGAAATATAATAATAACTCTCAAGCGAGCATAAGCAAACATGCCAGTCCCAGAGAGGCTAAGGTCCTTATGCTGGTCATAGTGGGAGTAACATAAGTAGTAACATAGATGCCACATAAGCAAAAATGGTGAGGTGGCAGGTAGTTAATGAGGAGAGAGGCAAATAGAGTAACATAATATGTTACCATCACATAGCGCTTTCCAATGCAAAATGAGTCTACAAAGTAATAAGTGAACCCAACTATGTTACCACACATATGACACCACCCACTATGAAGGTGGTAACATAGAATAGTAGCATATGCATGTTACTAGTCTAAGTTACTATCCACTATGACCAGCCTAACATAAGTGTGGTGTCATGCAAATCTTTATTTATTAGGTTATAGACTCATATTGTATTAGGACATGTGATGCCCAACGTGCGACCCAATTCGATGAGTTAGACTCGATGTTACTGTTGAAGTTATTCCTACTGTGGCTAGTCTAAAGGGCACCCAGGCGCATGGCCGGCCGTTTTACTAAGCTTCGGAGAGAGGAAAATTATCAGGCTGCTTTCAATGGACCAGTGCTTAGATGAGGTGCTAAGCATATTAAATAGCTTAGCTACCAAACTCCCTTCATTTAATGATTTAGCTACTAAACTCTCTCATGCATTGGTGAGTTTCTTCATTTAAATGTTTTGCCTAGGTTCACGTGCTTGGCGTTGGTTCTTCCTGGGGTCATCAAACCCATCTCTCTCCTCTTAATTGCCTTGCCACATCAGATTTTTCGTCTACATGGCATGCTTAGCACCCGTACAAGGTGGAGCACTGGGAGGGGCCTCAAAAGCTTAAGACGTGGAGTGTGACCGTGGGACTGGGGTGAGAAAAAAAAATCTCCGGCTTTTCCTGGATGGGGGTACACGGAAAGGAGTGATGAACACGTACGCAGAGACGCCATGCCGCTTTCCCTCCATCCCTGTATAACTTTGGGCTTTGCCTTGCCTTTCCGGGTGGTCCACTGACCACGGGGAGGGTGAATACTATTCCTTGGGGCCCACCACCCGTCGTGCTTCCCACGCTGGCCACACCCACACGGCCACGGGACGCTCCTCCCTCGCTTGAACGTTCTTCCGTCCGAGAAGTCTAAGGCCAACTCCACCGCGCGACTCTAAACGGACGTCCGCTTTGCCTGGATTCTGTCTGTTTGGTAGGGCAATGAGGTAGTGTCCGGACCATTTCTAGGATGCGGTGGCCGCGCACCCAACACGCGGACGCATCCTGGCCGCATCCTGTCCGCCTACTTTTTTCTGTTCAAGCCCTTAAACTTTTTCATCATTCATTTTTGGTACATGAGAATACATCACTAAATTTTGACTAGAAAAGTAAGACCAAAGAAAACAAGAACCACAACAATACATTTTAGAAGATATCCAACTTCCATAACTGCTCTTGTAAGTTGGATTAGCGCCTTCTCGATGCACTCATTGTTGATCTGCGGAAGAGATGCCTTCATCTTGCGTGTTTCTTTCTTCTTCTTCGAGCCTAAAGAAGTAGAGGTTGCTTCCTCGCATCTAGTCTCGTGTCTAACCTCTAATCTAGCAACAAGTGCATTTGTCTCATCCACAGCCTCTATGCTAGCTAAAAGTGCACGAAAACATCTACTAAATTGCGCTCTATCAATATATCAATGTACTCTTCTTTCCAATACCAAAATTTGCATCCATTCTACATAACAAAATTTGAAGTTAGCACAACTAGTCAAATCTAGAGCACAAACCGAAGCTAAAAAGAACACATACCCCATCGTTTTAGCACTTGATGAACACCATCCGGGATGTTCGGCGTTATGAACAGCGGCGCCACGACCATCTTTGGGCGTGGTAGCATAATAGCGATAACGGTGCGCCGCGAGCTTTTGGGCTAGCAAGGCCGGCCGACCGACCGATACGTGTATCTGCCGAAGCGGACCAGCGGCAGTGTAGATCCGGCGGCTAGAGGAGGAGCCTTTGCGCATGTGGCCTTGCGGCCCTACCGGGTTCTTCCTGAGCAGGCGAGCTCAAGACCAACGGATCCGCCCCAAATCCGGCCGGTAGTGCGCATAAATCAGGTGGCCATGGTTGGGTAGCTTCGAGCGCCGAGGGAAGAAGGCTGGCGGCGTGCGTCCGAGCTCCACAGCTACAATGGCAGCAATGGCGTGGCGAGGATGTTGGTGTCAAAACCGGCGGATCTCGGGTAGGGGTCCCGAGCTGTGCGTCTAGGCGGATGGTAACGAGGAGACAAGGGACACGATGTTTTACCCAGTTGGGCCCTCTTGATGGAGGTAAAACCCTCGTCTGCTTGATTGATATTGATATTGTGGATGTTTACAAGAGTGGATCTACCACGAGATCAAGGAGGCTAAACCCTAGAAGCTAGCCTATGGTATGATTGTAAGGGTTGTTGATTGTAGTCCTCTGGACTAGAGCCATCCGGTTTATATAGACAGGAGAGGGCTAGGGTTACATAGAGTCGGTTACAATGGTAGGAGATCTACATATCCGTATCGCCAAGCTTGCCTTCCACGCCAAGAAAGTCCCATCCGGACACGGGGAGAAGTCTTCAATCTTGTATCTTCATAGTCTTGGAGTCCGGTCGATGATGATAGTCGGCGGATGGCCTGATGATGGTAGTCCGGCTATCCGGACACCCCTAATCAGGACTCCTCGGTAGCCCTGAACCGGGCTTCAATGACGATAAGTCCGGCATGTATATTGCTTGGCATTGCAAGGCGGGTTCCTCCTCGAATGATAGAAGATTGTGAACACCAGGATAGTGTCGGCTCTGCAAAATAAATTCCACATTCCACCGTAGAGAATAATATATACACAAGTTCAATTTCTGAGGCGTTTTTGTGGCATGGCGTCACACCACTACCAAGCCATTATTTAAATTGTTTTTATTCTACCACCTCGGCGCATTTAGCGAAGCGGTTTCCTTAACACGTCTTGTCGAGCGAGATCGTGTTTCCCTTAATCCGGATTCTCATCAATACGGACGTGGGTAACCCAACGCGCCATTGATGGTGGCGCAGGGGGATAAGCGAGTTTTACCGGGCGGTGGGGGCGCGTGAGACCGCCCGCCCATATAAGGGATAAGGATTCACCTTCTCACCTCGCCTTCTTCCTCCTTTGCTTATCCATCTCCGCACTTTTCGAGCTCCAGCGCCCAAGTTCGCGCATCTCGTCTCAACCTTCTCCGACCATGTCGGGCGGGAGGTAAATGGTTGGCCTCCACCGTTAAGGAGGAGCAAATCGCCAAACTACTGGCGCGGATACCTCTTCGGCGACATCGGCGCACCGGCTGCCCGACGAGGGCAGCTCATCCCACCCAGGCCCCATGAGAGGTCGTCTTTCTTCCCCACTTCCTCCATGGACTGGGCTTTCCACTTCACCCCTTTGTCAGGGGCTCATGTTCTACTCGGCCTGGATTTCCATGATCTGGCGCGAACTTCATCCTCAACATCTCGGCGTTTATCATCGTGTGCGAGGCCTTCCTCTGCATCCAGCCCCACCGACTTGTGGCTCAAGACCTTCAATGTCAAGCGAAGGTAGTGAAGGGCACTCAAGCGGAGTCTTGGGCGCCATGTTGGGCAAGATGCCCAATGTCCTTTGGTTGAAGGGGCCTTCGTGGAATCCGTCAAGGGGTGGCAATCGGGGTGGTTCTATATCACCGAGCAGCGTGACCCTAAATGGGCGGCCCCGAGTTTAGATCTGGTATCCCCACGCAGCTCACCTCACAAAAGAAGGGCTTCTTTGTGGGGTAGTTTGAAGGAGGTAGCGGGACTCAAGCTTGTATCCAGAAGCTGGTGAAGAAGCTCGGGCTGGTTAACGTGGTCCAAGTCATGCTCGTCCGCGGATTCTCCCATGCCAAGCGGGCATTCAATCTATGGGAGTTCGATCCGGAACAGCACCGGCGCTGAACGGGCTCTTGACACAACGTCTGAAGGCGCTGGAGAGTGCTGTTCAAAAGCGCAAAGCCCCGCATCCATGTTGAAGATCATGATTTCGCTCATGGCCAAGCAAACGAGTAAGTGATTCTACCCCTTCTGGGACACTTGCTTTTCATAGTTTGACTCTATCGGGTTTAATTTCCCTTTTCCTTTGACAGGACTGGATGAGGAAGGCGGAGCAGATTATCTGTCGGCTCCTATGCGAGAAAATCCGATGAGCGCTTCGTCTAGCGAGGCTGCTGGTTCCGCACCTTGCGTGGTGCGGAGAAGAAAACCAAGAAGGAGGCCACGGGTGCTCGAAGAGTGCCCGTTTTCAGGTGTCCAAACGACTCGGGGCTGACTCCTCCCGAAAATGAGGAGGAGGAAGAGGACTCTCTCCCGGAGGAGAGAGGAAGAGGAAGGCTTCCCCAGCAGGGGAGGCGAAGGGTCAGAGGGAAGGACTATTCCCGGACAGCTCCGCCAACATCAGCGTTGGCGAGGAAGAATGGCCTTCAAGGCCAGGCCTCGGCGAGATCGTAAGTATCCGGTTCTGAATGATTTATAATTTCTTTTCTGCGTCACATAGTGTCATTCGATGCCGCATGCTGCACTGTAGTCCGGCCGGTGATGATCTCCCGCTTCATCGAAGCGGGTCGTTAGCTCCGTCGGATGTAGACTCCATCCCGACCGCCTCCACCCCTCGCGACGCCGGGGCGCGAGTGGGATCCCAGAAGGACCCATCGGGAGGCTCGGGCGCCACAAGGCGTCCTCCGGACTTTCGCGGACTCCAAATCAGAACCGCATGATGGTTCGGAGTCCGGCGGCCCTTCGAATGAAGGGCAAGACCGTGGCCGGGCGGCTTCCGTCAACGGGCGCCGGGCAATTTGTTGGGCGCTGCTGAGGCGCTTCCATCGAGGAAGAACACCGCACTATTATGAGTGCGGTGATTGAAAAGTGCAGCTTCGCCAAAGGTGGGCTGACCAAAGCTGCAATAGCCTTCTATCGGGCTTTGAGGTAAGAAGTTAAAAATATGCAATGTAATACCGCATAGGCAGTAGCCTGATGCTCGGTTCGGTGTTGGGAAGAAAAGCGGATGAGGATCTGAAAAAAGATATACAGCAGGGTTGCTAAAAATTATGTCAATATGGGTTGCAGGCTGTCTGCTGACCTCTGCCGCTTTGCGGAGGTCGGTGCTTTGAAGCGGGAGCTCGGCGGTCGGGCAAGAGCTCGGCCGCGCCGAGAAGCAGCTCGGGACAAAGAAGGTGAGTAACACCACTTTGAACTTGTACCTTCTGAGAAAAGGATTTAGGTTGCAACAAAAATAACAAGGATAACATGGGTGCTGCGGGGGCCACGAGCAGGTGGCGACCCTAAAGGAGGCGTGTCCGTGGCGAACATAATCGACCCACGGAATGGGGGAGGCGAGAAAAGCAGGAGGCGCGGGTGGCGGTGGTTCAGCAAGAGCTCCAGGCTCTCATGGAAAAGCATGAGAGTTTGGGCGTGACTCAAAGACTCGAGTCAAGCTTGCCTCGGCTCTCGAAAGTGCCAAAACTGCCAAGGCCGATGCCCATAAGTCCCTTGAGGAGATTGAATTGATGAAGAAGATAGCGGCGGGTAAGGCATTTTTCATGCAAAGCAAGCATGTGAATGTAAATTACGTGTTACTTACCCGAATTCGGAGCTCTCGAGGCGTTTGCAGATCTGCCTCGCATGGCGTGTCGATCCGCCGCATTCTACCGAGCCGAGGAGGGAGCTCAGCGGAGAAGGTCTTACGGTCTCGATATCTTTGAGGCCGGCCATCCAGTGCCCCTAGCGACCAGGTGAAGCAGCTGGTCGAGCTCCACAAGGTGGCCGAGCAGGCCATGAAGGGCCTCATAGTCCATTTGTGGCTGGAGAGGCCATGCACAGGAGCTACTTGGCCTCGTCACGACGGTTGGTGGATCGTGCCCCAGGTGGAGGTTATCAAGCGCTCCGCTTTGTATTGAAGGTGCTCGTCGGGCCCTTGCCAGCGCAAAGGTGCATTGGGGCAAGCTGGATGCGGAGAAGCTAATCAGCGGCGTGCCACCGGCGAGCAAGGAATATCGTCGCCGAAATGTACTATAAGACTGTCTGAAGGGTGCCGCATAAGATTGCGGATGAGTGCCCCGGGATGTAATTATGAGTGAATTAGCAATGTGTTATCTGTGCGCTGAAAACTTTGTTCATATCGCTAAGCAACGCTTGTTTAATTTAAAATATTACCTTCATGCGGCCGTTTATTAAATCGAGAGATGGCAAGTCGTCGGCTTCAGCCCCCATGCCACAGTCTTTGGGGTGTTGGGATAAACTTGAGCACTCTTGTTCCCATTTTGGGTCCATCTAGGAGGCGCTCAACACAACGAACAAGGCAACCGGACTTATAGTGCTTGAACACTCTCACTTAGCCATAGAATTCTATAATTTTAAATTTCGGTGAAGCCCCTAGTATTCGAGGACGAATTGGGGCGCTATCCACGCCTTCATCGGACATTATCCGAACTTAGCTCGAGCGGCGTAGGTCTTTAAGGACCGAAAGGACCTCTCGAACAGCGACCAGTCTCTCGCCTTATCATGCGGTCAGTTTTAGCTTTCTCCTTTGAGGCGTTAACCCGGCTCAAGCGAGGCGCAATCGTGATGGTTCTCCAGTGCTACCTTAGCCGATAGAGCGGGCGTAAGGTGCCAAACATGGGAGCGGGCAAACCCAACTATTGACCCAAGACATGATTGGAGCTGATTCATATAATGCTATAAGTTAGGGTGCCGCACTTGTGAAAGTGTCGGACTTTATCACACCATAAAGTGGAGAACATAAGCCCCTGGTGTATTTGGCGTACCAAGATGCGGATGCAACATGTTGTAAATGAACATATATATATATATATATATATATATATATATATATATATATATATATATATATATATATATATATATATATATATATATATATATAGGCAAAAAGGTGCTGCATTTTATTGAGAAGATATGCTATGAGTGCGGAATGATACAAATAGTGCGGAAAGCAAGGGATGGGACGAATTAAAGGCGTCTCCCTCGAGGGTAGGCAGCGGAATGTTGTATTTAACAAATTTAATGCTCGTGATGGAGACCACACGAGTGTTAAATCATGACCTTTGTCCTTCCTGGCTGTTGCATCATGAGTTGGCGGGTTTGCCGCGGACTGAGTTCTGTATAAAAAGAGAAATATAAAAGAAAAAAAGCGACACACTTGGGGCCCTGGTGTGGTCGAACCGCACTCTGGGTCTGTTGTGGTTGTGCCTTTCCCCTATGCCCATGGTATCTCCAGGCGTAATTATGTCTGTGGAGAGTTTGTCTTACAATTTTGCGAGGGCTGGGGTTGAGGCCGCATTACTCTACGCGTGCGCAGGCGTGCCAGGTGGTCTTGGTTGATGTTGCTCGGGCGCGTTTGGCGTGTCCGGTCGTTTAACGGCGGACTCGATAATTGCCTTAAAGGCTGCTCTGTACTTCTGCGCGAGAGCGCTGTATGTTCCTCCGTTCGAGGGGCGTTCCGTGTTTCCATTGACCGTGATGACTCCACGAGGGCTGGCATCTTGAGCTTAAGGTATGCATAATGCGGCACGCGTTGAATTTTGCGAGCAGCGGTTCGTCCGAAAGCGAGCGTGATAGCCGCTGCGGAGCGGGACTATGTCGAAGATTAACTCTTCGCCGGAAATTATCCGGGGATCCGAAGACCACTTCGGTGTAAGCGAGCACATACAATTGGCCTCGACACCTGGTATGGCGCCTTTGAAGGTTGTCTTTGTAGGTTTAATCCTTGAAGGGTCTATGCCCATCTTGCGCCTTTGTATCACGATAAAGCAGGTTCAGGCTACTGCCGCCGTCCATCGGGACTCGTGAGTGAAATCCATCGGCGATTGGGTCTAAAACCAATGCGGCGAATCCGCCATGGCGGATCTTGGTCGGATGGTCTCTTGATCGAAAGTGATCGGGCAAGAGGACCATGGGTTGAATTTTTAGGCGGCTGGCTCCCAGCGTATCGTCCCTTAGTGCGCTTCCGCTCCCTCTTGGGAATATGCGTTGCGTATATCATGTTTACCGTCCGAACTTGAGGGGAATCCCTTTTGTCCTCTGTTGTTCGTGGCAGGTCTCTTCCTCGTCATCATTGTGTAGCCTTGTCCTTTGTTTTGGCGATTAATTTGCCTGCCTCCTTGAATACCCAACAATCTCTGTTGGTGTGGTTAGTTAGCTTTCGGGGTTCCATGTATTTGACAAGGAGCGGTCGAGTATTCGGTCCAAATTGGGCCGGACCGGAGTGGTTCTTTTGAATGGCTTCTTCCGTTGACGGGTTTGGAGCCTCGGAATCCGGCGTTGACTGCCGTATCCTCATTGATGTCGCCGTTTCGGCGTTTGTTTTTGTTTCGGCGCAACCTGCCATTGCGGTCCTTGGTATCCGGACTGCCGGCATTTTTCTTTGAGGTTGTTGCTGCGAGCTAGCCAGCTATCCTCTCCCGCCTGAAGCGGGTCATGAGTGATGTGAGGCTGCCATGGATTTCGGCTTCTCTTGTCCTAGGTGCGGGCCAGCCACTCGTCGCGGATGTTATGTTTGAAGGCAGCGAGTGCCTCTGCATCCGGACGGTCGGCGATTTGATTTTTCTTTGTTAGAACCGTGTTTGCCGAAATTTGTTAAATGCGGCTGCTGGATTATGTGGCTTAGGTCAATGCGTCGTGCCTGGAAGTTGTCAAGGAATGCGGCTTCTAGGTCTTCCCAGCATCAATTGACTCTGGGGGAGGCTGATTGAGCTGGTCCTTTGAGCTTGGCGGGAGATATTTGATGGCGTGAAGATTATGTATATGGATAATCCTCAATTCAAACCGCGAAGTATTGTGCCATCGTAGGATTCAATATTAGCAGGTTTAAACCCTTGAGGATTTGATGTGAAGCATAGTGGGTGTCTTGGCGCCTCCGTATTGAGCAATATCGCGGCGTAGCTTCGAAAAGCGTTATGCTTTGTGTTCGACCCGGCGAAGTGTTGGAAATATGTGGGTCCTAGAGGCAATAATAGATCTGGATTGTCTTGCCTTGTCCTCAATTATTATATTTCCTTGTTCATGATAATTGTCTTTTATTCATGCTATAATTGTATTATCTAATCGGAAATCTGTTGGAAATATGCCCTAGAGGCAATAATAAAAGCTTTATTATTATATTTCCTTGTGAATCATGCTATAATTGTATTAGATCGTAATGCGTGTGAATACATAGACCTGTCCCTAGTAAGCCTCTAGTTGACTAGCTCGTTGGTTGACGAGATAGTCATGGTTTCGACTATGGACATCGGATGTCATTGACAGCGGGATCACGTCATTAGGAGAATGGCGTGATGGACAAGACAATCCTAAGCATAGCACAAGATCGTGTAGTTCGTTTTGCTAGAGCTTTTCCAATGTCAAGTATCTCTTCCTTAGACCATGAGATCGTGTAACTCCCGGATACCGTAGGAGTGCTTTGGGTGTACCAAGCGTCTGGCGTAAGCGGGTGACTATAAAGGTGCACTACGGTATCTCCGAAAGTGTACATTGGGTTGACACGGATCGAGGCGAGGATTTGTCCTCCGTATGACGGAGAGGTATCTCTGGGCCCCTCGGTAGTGCATCATCATAATGAGCTCAAAGTGACCAAGTGTTTGGTCACGGGATCATGCATTACGGTATGAGTAAAGTGACTTGCGATTGAGACTGAGCGAGGTATTGGGATACCGACGATCGAGTCTCGGGCAAGTAACATACCGATTGACAAAGGGAATAGTATCTGGGGTTGCTTGAATCCTCGACATTGTGGTTCATCCGATGACATCATCGAGGAGCATGTAGGAGCCAACATGGGTATCAGATCCGCTGTTGGTTATTGACCGAGAGCGTCTCGGTCATGTCTGCATGTCTCCGAACCGTAGGGTCTACACATAAGGTTCGGTGGCGCTAGGGTTATTAGGAAGACTTGTATGTGATTACGAATGTTGTTGAGTCCGGATGAGATCCGGACGTCACGAGGAGTTCGGAAGAGTCGGAGGTAAAGATTTATATATGGGAAGTTGTCAAGCGGACACGGAAAGTTTGAGGCATATCGGTATTATCTGGGGCCACGGAAGGTTCGAGAGGTCCACGGGAGGGCCACCCCTCCCGGGGGGCCCCTGGGCTGCGTGGGGAAGGAGCCAGCCCTGGTGGGCTGGCGCACCCCCCCTTGGGCCCTTGCGCCTAGGGTTTGGGGAACCCTAGAGGCGCCCCCTTGCTGGGGGCAAGCCACCCCTCCTGCCGCCCCCCCCCTCTAGATCCCATCTAGAGGGGGCCCCTCCCTTCCCCTATAAATAGAGGGGTGAGGGAGGGCTGCATACACAACCAAGGCGCAGCCCTCCCTCCCAACACCTCTCCTCCTCCGTGCGTGCTTGGCGAAGCCACAGCCGGATCTGCTGCACCAACAACACCACGCCGTCGTGCTGCCGTTGGAGCTGTCTTCCTCAACCTCTCCTTCCTCCTTGCTGGATCAAGGCGGAGGAGGCGTCGTCCGTGCCGTCACGTGTGTTGAATGCGGAGGTGCTGTCCGTTCAGCACTTGGTCATCGGTGATCCGAATCACGGAGTGCGACTCCTCATCACCATCCCTTGAGCAGCTTCCTTTTCGATCTACAAGTGGTATGTAGATGCAAACTCACTCCTTGACTCGTTGCTTAGATGAACTCATAGATGGATCTTGGTGAAACCGTAGGAAAATTTTAATTTTCTGCAGCGTTCCCTAACAGTGGCATCATGAGCTAGGTCTATCGTAGTTCTCTATTGCGAGTAGAACACAATTTTGTTGTGGGCGTAGATCTTGTCAACTTGCTTGCCGCTACTAGTCTTATCTTGCTTCAGCGGTATTGTGGGATGAAGCGGCCGGACCAACCTTACGTGCGCTTCGTGAGACCGGTTCCACCGACTAACATGCACTAGTTGCATAAGGTGGCTGGCGGGTGTCTGTCTCTCCACTTTAGTTGGGGCGGATTCGATGAAAAGGGTCCTTATGAAGGGTAAATAGAAGTTGACAAAATCACGTTGTGGTTATTCGTAGGTAAGAAAGCGTTCTTGCTAGAACCCAATTGCAGCCACGTAAAAGATGCAACAACAATTAGAGGGCGTCTAACTTGTTTTTGCAGCAATTGTCATGTGATGTGATATGGCCAAGTTGTGATGAATGATGAATGACATATTGTGATGTATGAGATCATGTTCTTGTAATAGGAATCACGACTTGCATGTCGATGAGTATGACAACGGCAGGAACCATAGGAGTTGTCTTTATTTTTGTATGACCTGCGTGTCATTGAAGAGCGCCATGTAAATTACTTTACTTTATTGCTAAGCGCGTTAGCCATAGAAGTAGAAGTAGTCGTTGGCGTGACAACTTCATGAAGACACGATGATGGAGATCATGATGATGGAGATCATGGTGTCATGGAGGTGAAGATGAAGATCAATGGAGCTTTATGATATTGGCCATATCATGTCACTACTATATAATTGCATGTGATGTTTATTATGTTTATGCATCTTGTTTACTTAGAGCGGCGGTAGTAAATAAGATGATCCCTTACAACAATTTCAAGAAGTGTTCTCCCTAAGCGTGCACCGTTGCTAAAGTTAAATCGTTTGAAGCACCACGTGATGATCGGGTGTGATAGATCCTTACGTTCACATACAGCGGGTGTAAGAAAGTTTTACACATGCAAAACACTTAGGGTTAACCAGCGAGCCTAGCATGTACAGACATGGCCTCGGAACACGGAGACCGAAAGGTCGAACACGAGTCGTATGGAAGATCGATCAACATGAGAATGTTCACCGGCGATGACTAGTCCGTCTCACGTGATGATCGGACACGGCCTAGTCGACTCGGATCGTGTAACACTTAGATGACTAGAGGATGTCTAATCTGAGTGGGAGTTCATTAAAATAATTTGATTAGATGAACTTAATTATCATGAACTTAGTCTAAAACTTTTGAATAATATGTCTTGTAGATCAAATGGCCAGCGCTCATGTCAATATGAACTTCAACGCGTTCCTAGAAAACCAAGCTGAAAGATGATGGCAGCAACTATCGGACTGGGTCCGGAACCTTGAGATCATCCTCATAGCTGCCAAGAAACAATATGTCCTAGAAGCACCGCTAGGTGACCCACCTGCTCCGTCCCGAGAACCAAGACATTTGAATGCTTGGCGGTCTCGTCTTGATGATTACTCCCTCGTTCGGTGCGGCATGCTTTGACTTAGAACCGGGGCTCCAAAAGCGTTTTGAGCAACACGGAGCATATGAGATGTTAGAGAGCTGAAACTAGTTTTCCAAGCTCATGCGGGTCGAGAGATATGAAGTCTCCGACAAGTTCTATAGTTGTAAGATGGAGAAAACAGTTACATCGGTGAGCACATACTCAAAATATGCAGGTTGCACAACCCTTTGTCCCAGTGGACATTAACCTCCGGATGAGGCGGTCATTGTGAGAATCCTTGATCGCTCCCACCAAGCTACAAGAGCTTTGTGATGAACTACAATATCGGGGATGGTGAAGACCATTCTGAAGTATTTTCAATCTGAAGTCGGCAGAGGTTGAAATCAAGAAAGAACATCAAGTGTTGATGGTCAATAAGACCACTAAGTTCAAGAAGGGCAAGGGTAAGAAGAACTTCAAGAAGGGCGGCAAAGATGTTGCAGCGCCCGTAAGCAAGTTGCGGGAAGAAGTCAAAGAATGGACCCAAGCACGAGGCGAGTGCTTTTATTGCAAGGGAAGGGTCCTTTGAGCGGAACTGCCCCAAATACTTAGCGGATAAGAAGGCGGCAACACTAAAGGTATATTTGATATACATGTAATTGATGTGTACCTTACCGATTACTCGTAGTAACTCACGGGTATTTGATACGGTGCCGTTGCTCATATTTGTAACTCACAGCGGGAGCTGCGGAATAAGCGGAGGCTGGCGAAGGGCGAGGTGACGATCTTGGCGTCGGGAATGGTTCAAGTCGATGTGATCGCCGTCGACACGCTACCTCTACATTTACCTACGGGATTAGTTTTGAACCTTAATAATTGTTATTTGGTGCCAAGTTTGAGCATGAACATTGTATCGGATCTCGTTTAATGCGAGATGGCTACTCATTTAAATCCGAGAATAATGGTTGTTCTATTTATATGAGAGATATGTTTTATGGTCATGCTCCAATGGTCAATGGTTTATTCTTAATGAATCTCGAGCGTAATGTTACACATATTCATAGCGTGAATACCAAAAGATGTAAAGTTGATAACGATAGTCCCACATACTTGTGTACTTGCCGCCTTGGTCACATTGGTGTCAAGCGCATGAAGAAGCTCCATCTTGATGGACTTTTGGAGTCTCTAGATTATGAATCATTTGACACATGCGAACCATGCCTCATGGGCAAGATGACCAAGACTCCGTTCTCGGAACAATGGGCGAGCAACCAACTTGTTGGAAATCATACATACCGATGTGTGCGGTCCAATGAGCGTTGAGGCTCGTGGAGGATATCGTTATGTTCTCACTCTCAGAGATGACTTGAGTAGATATGGGTATGTCTACTTGATGAAACACAAGTCTGAGACCTTTGAAAAGTTCAAGGAATTTCAGAATGAAGTAGAGAATCAACGTGACGAAAGATAAAATTCTTACGATCGGATCGTGGAGGAGAATATTTAAGTCACGAATTTGGTACACACTTAAGAAAATGTGGAATCGTTTCACAACTCACGCCGCTGGAACACCTCGGTATAGCGGTGTGTCGAGCGTCGTGTCGCACTCTATTGGATATGGTGCGATCCATGATGTCTCTTACCGATTTACCGCTATCATTTTGGGGATCGCTCTAGAGACAGCTACATTCACTTTAAATAGGGCACCGTCTAAATCCGTTGAGGCGACACGTATGAATTATGGTTTGGGAAGAAACCTAAGCTGTCGTTTCTAAAAGTTTGGGGATGCGATGCTTATGTCAAGAAACTTCAACCTGAAAAGCTCGAACCCAAGTCGGAAAAATCGTCTTCATAGGATACCCTAAAGAAACCATTGGGTATACCTTCTACTTAAGATCCGAGGCAAGATCTTTGTTGCCAAAACGGATCCTTTACGGAAAAAGTTTCTCTCGAAAGAAGTAAGTGGGAGGAAAGTAGAACTTCGATGAAGTACTACCTCTTGAGCAGGAAAGTAGTGCAGCTCGGGAAAATGTTCTGTGATGCCTACACCAGCTGAAGAGGAAAATAATGATGATGATCAAGGTACCGGATCAAGTTGCTCTTGAACCCGTGGGTCCACAAGGACACGTTCCGCGCACAGTGATGCGGCAACCCTGTCACGGAAATCATGTTGTTGAACAACGGTGAACCTTGAACTATGAAGAAGCGATGGCGGGCCCAGATTCCAACAAATGGCTAGAAGCCATGAAATCCGAGATAGAATCCATGTATGAAAACAAAGTATGGACTTTGGTGACTTGCCCGATGATAGGCGGCGATAGAAAATAAATGGATCTTTAAGAAGAAGGCGGACGCGGATGGTAATGTCACCATCTATAAAGCTCGACTTGTCGCTAAGGGTTATCGGCAAGTTCAAGGGATTGACTACGATGAGACTTTCTCTCCGTGGCGAAGCTTAAGTCCGTCATAATCATGTTAGCAATTGCGCATACTATGATTATGAGATATGGCAGATGGGCGTCAAAACGGCATTCCTTAGCGGGCATCTTAAGGAAGAAGCTGTATATGATGCAGCGGAGGGTTTTGTCGATCCTAAGAATGCTAACAAAGTATGCAAGCTCCAGCGATCCATTTATGGGCTGGTGCAAGCATCTCGGAGTTGGAACATTCGCTTTGATGAGATGATCAAAGCGTTTGGGTTTATCTTGAGACTTATGGAGAAGCTGCGTTTACAAGAAAGTGAGTGGGAGCTCTATAGCATTTCTCATATTATATGTAGATGACATACTTTTGATGGGAAATGATATAGAATTCTTGGACAACATTAAGGCCTACTTGAATAAGTGTTTTTCAATGAAGGACCTTGGAGAAGCTGCTTATATATTAGGCATCAAGATCTATAGAGATAGATCAAGGCGCCTCATAGGTCTTTCACAAAGCACATACCTTGATAAGATTTTGAAGAAGTTCAAAATGGATCAGTCAAGAAGGGTTCTTGCTGTATTGCAAGGTGTGAGATTGAGCTCGGCTCAATGCCCAACCACGACAAAAGATAAAGAAGAGATGAGTGTCATCCCTATGCTTCACCATAGGATCTATTATGTATGCCATGATGTGTACCGGACCTGATGTAAACCTTGCCGTAAGTTTGGTAGGAAGGTACCAAAGTAATCCCGGCAAGGAACACTGGACAGCGGTCAAGAATATCCTAAAGTACCTGAAAAGGACAAAGGACATGTTTCTCGTTTATGGAGGTGACGAAGAGCTCGTCGTAAAGGGTTACGTCGGCGCTAAGCCGACACAGATCTGGATGACTCTAAGTCACAAACCGGATCGTGTATATGTTGAATGGTGGAGCGATGAGCTGGTGCAGCTGCAAGCGAGAGCGTCGTGGCGGGATCTACATGTGAAGCGGAGTACATGGCAGCCTCGGAGGCAGCACATGAAGCAATTTGGGTGAAGGAGTTCATCACCGACCTAGGAGTCATACCCAATGCGTCGGGGCCGATCAAACTCTTCGTGACAACTTTGGAGCTATTGCACTTGCCAAGGGCCCATGTTTCACAAGAAGACCGAGCACATCAGCGTCGCTTCAACTCCATCCGTGAAAATGTTCAAGATGGAGACATAGAAATTTGCAAAGTGCATACGGATCTGAATATCGCAGATCCGTTGACTAAACTTTCTCTTCATGGGCAAAACATGATCAACACGAGAACTCTATGGGTGTTCGATTCATCACAATGTAACTAGATTATTGACTCTAGTGCAAGTGGGAGACTATTGGAAATATGCCCTAGAGGCAATAATAAAAGCGTTATTATTATATTTCCTTGTTCATGATAATTGTCTTTTATTCATGCTATAATTGTATTATCCGGAAATCGTAATACGTGTGAATACATAGACTACAATCGTCCTAGTAAGCCTCTAGTTGACTAGCTCGTTGGTCACAGATAGTCATGGTTTCGACTATGGACATCGGATGTCATTGACAAGCGGGATCACGTCATTAGGAGAATGGCGTGATGGACAAGACAATCCTAAGCATAGCACAAGATCGTGTAGTTCGTTTTGCTAGAGCTTTTCCAATGTCAAGTATCTCTTCCTTAGACCATGAGATCGTGTAACTCCCGGATACCGTAGGAGTGCTTTGGGTGTACCAAGCGTCTGGCGTGGCGGGTGACTATAAAGGTGCACTACGGTATCTCCGAAAGTGTACATTGGGTTGACACGGATCGAGGCAGGATTTGTCACTCCATATGGCGGAGAGGTATCACTGGGCCCACTCGGTAGTGCATCATCATAATGAGCTCAAAGTGACCAAGTGTTTGGTCACGGGATCATGCATTCTGATGCGAGTAAAGTGACTTGCGTGCGAGACTGAGCGAGGTATTGGGATACCGGCGATCGAGTCTCGGGCAAGTAACATACCGTCGACAAAGGGAATAGTATCTGGGGTTGCTTGAATCCTTGACATCGTGGTTCATCCGATGACATCATCGAGGAGCATGTAGGAGCCAACATGGGTATCCAGATCCGCTGTTGGTTATTGACGAGAGCGTCTCGGTCATGTCGCATGTCTCCCAAACCCGTAGGGTCTACACATAAGGTTCGGTGGCGCTAGGGTTATTAGGAAGACTTGTATGTGATTACGAATGTTGTTGGTGTCCGGATGAGATCCGGACGTCACGAGGAGTTCGGAAGAGTCGGAGGTAAAGATTTATATATGGGAAGTTGTCAAGCGGACACGGAAAGTTTGGGGCATATCGGTATTGTCTAGGGGCCACGGAAGGGTTCGGAGGTCCACCGGGAGGGCCACCCCTCGGGGGGCCACTGGGCTGCGTGGGGAAGGAGCCAGCCTGGTGGGCTGGCGCACCCCCTTGGGCCCTTGCGCCTAGGGTTTGGGGAACCCTAGAGGCGCCCCCTTGCTTGGGGGCAAGCCACCCCTCCTGGCCGCCCCCCTCTAGATTCCCATCTAGAGGGGCTGGCCCCTCTCCCTTCCCCTATAAATAGAGGGGTGAGGGAGGGCTGCATACACAAGCCAAGGCGCAGCCCCTCCCCTCCCCAAACACCTCTCCTCCTCCTTACGTGCTTGGCGAAGCTCTGTCGGATTACTGCTGCACCAACTACACCATGCCGTCGTGCAGCCGTTGGAGCTGTCTTCTTCAACCTCTCCTTCCTCTTTGCTGGATCAAGACGGAGGAGACGTCATCCGTACCGTCACGTGTGTTGAGCGGAGGTGCTGTCCGTTCAACACTTGGTCATCGGTGATCCGAATCACGGCGATCGACTCCTCATCACCATCCTTGAGCAGCTTCCTTTTCGATCTACAAGTGGTATGTAGATGCAAACTCACTCCCTTGACTCGTTGCTTAGATGAACTCATAGATGGATCTTGGTGAAACCGTAGGAAAATTTTAATTTTACGCAGCGTTCCCCAAGGAAGTTGTCGAGAATGCGGCTTCCGAGGTCTTTGACATCCAATTGACTCTGCGGGCAGGCTGTTAAGCCAATGCCGAGCTGGTCCTTTAAGCTTAAGCGGGAGATATTTGATGGCGTGAAGATCGTCGCATGGGCCATGTGTATATGGAGGAGATAATCCTCAATCCGGACAGCATGGGTCTTTTGTGCCATCGTAGGATTCGATATTAGCGGGTTTGAACCCTTCGAGTTTGATGATCCATTACTTCGTCGGTGAAGCATAGTGGGTGTCTGGCGCCTCTGTATTGAGCAATATCGCGGCGTAGCTCAAGAGGCGTTATGCTGCTGTGTTGACCCGGCGGAGTAGTTGTATTCGGTGCGGCGGTATTAAATGCGTGGAGTGGTAGTAGGCGTCCACGTGATCCATAGATAGATCTGGATTGTCTTGCCTTGTCCTCAATATCTCTATTAAGTCCGGCGCATTCCCCGTGGCTTCACCTTTTAGAGCGATGCGGGCTACGGTTTTGGTGGAGGGCTTGCACGCCTCTCTCTAGCGACCACGAGGTGGTCGGTCTGCCAGTGTCTTGTTGGTGATGCTGCCTCCTCTAATCGGGGAGCAACTTGCGTTTTAGGTAACTTTGGAGGCGTTCGAGTTCATACTCTTGACGCGAGGACCTCGGTCCATCTGTCGGCCGATGGGTCTTGATCAGCTTGAAGCTGTTGTTGCTTTTCTTTAGGCTGTTTGCCGTGGCCATTAGCTGCGTCTGAAACGCTCTTGTTCGACGGGATCCTCAGGCACGACGAATTCGTCGTCGCCGAGGCTTGCCTCGTCTCCGGAGGAGGTAAGTAATTGTCATCCTCGACCTCTTAAATCGCCGCCCTCTCACGAGGGCTTGCTTCTGCCCTCTGCTTATTTGGATCGTCTTTGGAGGAGTTGTCTTCGGCACTTTACGGGGTGTTATTATCTCATGTGCGGAATCTCCATTCTTGCCGTGGCGGGATTTAGAGCGGCGCCCGACGCGTCGGCGCTTGGGCTGTTTCTTTAAGGAATCGGCCTCACGCTTCTTCGCCGTCCCGTCTTTTGGGGTGTCCACCATGTATATGTCGTATGACGAGGTGGTTTCGGTGTCTGAGGCACCTTTGGTTCTTAGTAGTCTCCGGCATCGTCGTCCATACCGTCGATGTCTTGGTCGTAGTTGAGTCGTCGGTTAAATCGTCGGCGGTGGCTCTGAAGTGGGTGGTGGGTGGGATCTGAATTTCTTCGTCGTCGCGTCCCACCCGTCCTGGCCGTAGTTCGGCGAGGCTCTCGGATAGCGAAGATGCTTGATGAATTATGATAATGCGCCAAAGGCGAGTCTTTGAAAGATGTCGCGCGGTGAATTCCATGATCGGCGCCAATCGGATTCGACGAGCAAGAAGGCGCAGGAGGTCGAGTCGCAGAGAGTCGGCGCCTCGAGTCATAGGCTTTATGCGGGACAAGGTAAGTGTTGGCTCCATCGCCGTGGGAGTTGCAGCTCTCGGCGGTGTCAGCCATCAAATCCTCGATCGAAGCGATCGGCTCCGGACTATGAGTCGGGCGGATTCGTGGCGACCTCAAAGTCTTGTCCGTGGCGAGTTAGGTCATGCCCATCGAGACAGTAGCAGCACGCTTGGGCGTGGCTCGAGATCCATCGAAGATCAAGTCCCGCGGATGTCGGCCGTGAAGTTTAGGCTTCAAACTGACTGACGGCGAGCGTAACTTCGATCTGCTCGGATGGCCAAGGAGTTGGCCCATGAGCTGGCCGCCCGAATCTGAAGATCTGTCCGGGAGAAAGGTCTTACCGGGGCGCATCGTTGTTGATTGAAGAGGCCATCAAGCCTATCGGTGGCGACACGGAGGAACTCTCAATAAAAGCACCAATGTCGGTGTCAAAATCGGCGGATCTCGGGTAGGGGTCCCGAGCGGTCGTCTAGGCGGATGGTAACGGAGACAAGGGACACGATGTTTACCCGAGTTGGGCCCTCTTGATGGAGGTAAAACCCTACGTCTGCTTGATTGATATTGATATTGTGGATGTTTACAAGAGTGGATCTACCACGAGATCAAGGAGGCTAAACCTAGAAGCTAGCCTATGGTATGATTGTAAGGGTTGTTGTGATTGTAGTCCCTACGGACTAAAGCCATCCGGTTTATATAGACACCGGAGAGGGTTAGGGTTACATTGAGTCGGTTACAATGGTAGGAGATCTACATATCCGTATCGCCAAGCTTGCCTTCCACGCCAAGGAAAGTCCCATCCGGACACGGGGTGAAGTCTTCAATCTTGTATCTTCGTAGTCTTGGAGTCCGGTTGATGATGATAGTCCGCCGATGATGGTAGTCCGGCAATCCGGACACCCCTAATCCGGGACTCCTCGGTGCCCACGTGCCACCGACAGGCGGGCGGGGAGGACACTTATGAGCGGCCGCAGCGTCGGTGTCCGTCCGTTTACACCAAAAACGGCGCAAACTTGGGCTGGGATCATGGGTCGAAAGCGGACAGAAAACAAACAAATTCTATTGTTGCCCAGTCTTGGTAGTCTGGTTCGTCCGTTTCTGCTAAACGAAGCAGCGGACAAAATGAGGTCACGCGGTGAAGTTGGCTAAGCTCATCTGAGGTCTGAACTCTGTCCGAGCCTCAGAGGTGAGGTGAAACGGTGTGTGATTCGATATTTCGATCCCCAGACCCCACCGGTCCCGTGTGCGCGTGCACGCAGTACGCCAGCACGCCTCTACCGCCGGGAGAATCGTCGTCGACCAAGGGGACTCAACCCGATCGTGGTCGTGGTCGAACAAGGGAGTGGAAATTGGAACCGTAAACCTTGGGCGACCACTGTCCACTGCTTAACAGTCTAGTCTAGAGGTGAAAGATGCTAGGCTTTCCGCGTACTCGATTGTGGTGGTGAGGCAGCGCAAACACCTTTTGCACTGTGCCCAATGCCGATCACTCTCCGGATTCCAGCATAATTCCAGCGGCGAAGGAAATGAAGCTAGGCAAGTAGCAGAGGGTGGAAGAAGGGCCGAGGCGACGCGCGGAAGATCAGGTGGGGGCGCGCGCACCCGCCGGTCCATGTGCTGGCCGCGACGGTGGTGGGCCCTGCTGCCGCATCCCGTGGTGCATGTAAGACAAGATGTCCGTGACAGGCGATTCTGCGGGTGGGCCCGGCGAGGCGAAATTACGCCGCCGCCCTCCGCGCGCGACCGCGCGTGCTGGCTTCGGTCACAAACCGTCCCGTTTAGTACTGCGGTACACCGTTACACGTGCGGGCGCCAAAGCTCGCACGCGCACGCGCTCTTGGCGATACACGGCGGGGATCATGGTTTTTCTTCTCTTTTTCCTGAGCTCGTACCGGTTTCCACACGAAAGCAAAGCATGCAAAAGCGCGAAACGTACGTGAGGACGACATGTGTGTGCCGCTTCGGTGGGAACGGCCAAATTTGGCTACCTGCTCTCTTCTTCTCCTCCTCCTCCTTTTCGATGGAGGGAAATGTTTACCGAAACGAATTCTCTTACTCGTAGCACATGTGGCTGTTTTCATGTGCTAATTACGTAAAATAAACACACAAGTGTAACTGTCGATCCAGTGGGACTAGATATGCCGCGGGATATTAACGAAAATAGTCGGTCTGCCACGGTCCACATAGGCTGTGACAGCGAGACTCTCATGGAAGGTGGCTAGGCTATTAAACACAACGATTAGAAACAACAGATCGTACTGTACTACATAGAGTATACTTCCTCCGTCTAGGTGTATAAGTCATTTTACGAAAGCCAAATAATCACAAAACACTTAGGAGGTGTTTGTTTCGTTCATTGGTAACATAAACGTAAATGGGAACTGTTTACAGACTGTAACAGCACCGGACTAGGCAAACCCCATTTTGTTTGGTTCTACAGTGTAAAGGAAACAGGTACCTAAACAGTGTTTGGTTTGACACAGTAACAGGCACCTTTCACAGTACAGAACACAACATGGGCTTTCACATGCATCAGACAAGCACACAATTTAGAAATATTTTGCATTCATCCAATGCAAAGACATCTTTAAACCAGAATTTGGCTCCACTTTAACGACATTACACATTTTTAAAATGAAAATGATACGAACTCGGAATTCAACGACACTTCAAAATAAACTACATAATTAGTCCCTAATTTTTTTTTATAGGATAAATAGAAAGGCCAAGTTCACAATCTTGCAAAGAAGCTTTTCCATTGATCTTCATCTTCCACGCCACACCACTGATCCCATTTTCTAATGAACCTTGCTTATTTTCTCATATACCAATAAGCACGAGTTAAAATGAGGATAAAGAAACACACAAGCAGCAACCAATAATAAAAATAATAATAGCAACTATAACATGATTGTTCTTTCTCATCAACACTTTGACAAAGGAAAAGGCGGGAATCTGCTCCATGCATTTCAACACTTTGATAAAGATAACAATAGGAAAATGATGTATACTGCAAGACCAATGAAATGAAAAGCACTCTCTTAGCTAACACAGACTACAATGATGTATACTACAAGAACATATACTAAAATATGGTGGAAAGGATGAGATCTACTCCATGCTTTTCAACACTTTTGACAAATATATAACAATAGTAAAATGAGGTGGGTTTTGTACACACCAGTTATGTCACACCATTACTGGAGAAGGACCTTCTTTCACATCAACCTTGCTTCTTTCTTTCATCTGCCAATGAGGAGCCAATAAGCAGGAGTTAGATACAAGGGGAAAAACTTCAGCACAAGTTTGGCTTATATATGACCAGCCAAAAACACATATCAAGAGCTGTTTGTTTTTGCAAAGAGTTAACTACAATAATACATGTTGTGTTACTGCAAACTGTGCAAAGTTGACGGTGGAGAAATGTTAATTAGCCTGTTGCAGTTGCACATGTACCAGGAGCTAGCTATGGTAGCAGTAGTAATATTCTGTGGGTAGTAGTATTAATCAGGATAGTACATGATAAGCTTATACGTGAATGGTTGAGATCAGTAACCAGAGATGCAATCCAAACGTACAACTTCTAAACAATGTGTTTTAAATCAATGATGTAACAGGAGCATAATTTATCAACTATCATACAGATTTATATGGCAGTCTAGATATCACATATTAGAAAAATGTGGTCATACATGAGTTGCTGAACATTTTGCTAAAACAAAAACTGCATCACAAGATAGTGCATATTATTAAAGAGAGTTTAGAAAAAGGGATACCGGACAGCATTTTCAGGACGAAGTCCCTCCTCAAAATGCCTGGAAGCACAAACATCATGTTCATGTGTTCTGGAGCTTTAGCGAATATAGTTGCAGCTTCAACGATCTCGCTCCCAGTAAATGCAAGCCTAGACAATTCACTAATTGCATTTGCACATGCATTTGTCATGCAAAGGTACAATGGATTCAAAAAAACATGCACATCAGAAGCCTAATTAAGTCATATACAAATACAACTGCTGCATATGGATAGGAAAATTGCATATCAGAAAACTAGAGGAACAGTCAACCAATATCTAGTTGATATGCATGTGGATATCACCGTCGATCTACTGGTCATGCAAAGTTCCAAGTATCAGGATATGATTTCACATCAGAAAGCTAAAGAAGATGGTCCAATTGTCAACAGGAACATGCATCGAACAAGACACTTTCCTTCCTTTCTGTGACCAGCCAACCTATTTCATCTATTTGCCTAGTTACCTAACTAGGCAGATGATGAACACATTAGAAAAATACAAAGGACAGACGACCAATTATACTCCACTAGTCATCACTAATAAAAGAACAGATCAAGAACACTGAACACATATCTTTCTACTTCAAGATCAAGAATAGATCATTAATAGACATCAACCTGTAACAGATCATTAATATATCAAGAACACATATTTTTTTACTTGAAGATCAATAACAGATGGAAATATATGCTAGACATCAATCTATAACAGATCATTAGTAGATCAAGAACTGACCAAGTCACCCATTTTTTACTTCAAGATCAAGAACAGATGGAAATATATGCTAGACATCAACCTATGACAGATCATTAGTAGATCAAGAACAGATCAAGCACACATATTTTTTACTTCAAGATCAAGAACAGATGGATTAGTAACCCTAACCTTCAGATCTGCAGTAGGAGATTGATGGAGGAAGAGATCGATCCGGAGATGGGCAGATGGGCCTTTGTGCTCCTCGTACTGCGGCTTCAATGGTCCACCCTCATCGGCGTCGGAGGCGGCTGGCGTGGTCGTTCCCGGCGACTAATGGGGCGAGGTCAACCCGGCGGCTGGACCAGGAGGAGAGGACGAAGGGGGTCGAGGGGAGGAGGAGGCGCGGCGTCGCTGGACTGGAAGGAAGGCGGCGTCGCGGCATCGCTGGACTGGACGGGAGGCGGCGGCGTGGGACGGATCTAGGGGAGGAGCAAGTCGCGGGTGAGGGGCAGAGTCGAGCGGTAAGGAAGCCTTTACCGCTGGGGGGTGGGGGGTATCGTTCGATAGATGGCCTGGAACTGATTACAGAGGAATGTGATTACAGAGTTGTCTCACCAAACGCACGTAACGGTATCGGTTTACACTGTAAACAGGTGACGGGCAGAATTTGACGAACCAAACACCTCCTTAGGCACAATGCATTAAATTCTACCTCGTTTCTTGTTTCTTGACATATCAACCAATAAGAGATGTGGGGTGTGCATCCTTTTAATGACTTGAGACTACCAAACACGACATGCAGTGGTTAGCTCATTGCGTGCAATGCTATTAATTAGCAAATGAACATTAAGTTCTCTCGTTTTCCCTTCCTCCTTGGTCACGGTGCATAACCTAAGATGACTTACTCACCTAGACGGAGGGAGTACAACGCTATATTGTATACTCCATATCACATACTCCCAGCAATTGTCGGAGTAGGTAAGCGGCAAGCAGTCATTTTCCAACAATTGTCGAAGTATATAGGGTGTGGATTGAACACTAGTGGATTGAACTAAACAATTGCCTAGCTACTGTGAAAGAATTGGTTGCTGTGGTTGCTATCATGACGTGGTGTTAATTAGAGCATCTACAGCCGTGGGCAAATCCGGCACTTCAAATGCCCGTGGACACGTCTGGCGCGTTCGCAGACACTGATTGGCCATCTTTGGCAAACATACGAAAAAACTGGCTTTGGCGGCTGGCAATAGGCAAACATACGAAAATACTGGCGAACATAATAATTAATGGGCCGACTCGCTGTGGCGGCTTTTTGAGGGCTAGACATTTCTCGGTCTGGCAATAGGCAAGACCTATGGGTTGTTTGGTTCTAGGCTTAAAAGTGCCACACTTTGCCATATAATGTTACCAAACTTGTCTAAGGTTAGTTCTTCAAAATGAGAGCCATAAATTGGCAAGCCTAAAAGAATTTTGCCACATTTTTTAAGTGTATGTGACGTAGGACCATAATGCGGCTTGCCTAAGATATGGTTTCAACCAAACACACACCTAAGTTGATCAAATTTGCCTAACCTTAGGTGTGGCAACCTTTGGCAAAGTTTTAGTCTCAAACCAAACAACCCACTAGACTCTCCCGGCATCATATGTCCTTCTGAGTATTAATGTGAGGTGTGCTCCACTAAGCATACAAGTTTCTAATTTTTTCTAAAAAAAGACTAGTTTCCCTCAACAACAAAAAATTTGAAAGGACAAGTTGGAGTGAGTTGGTGTAACTTTCGGTTTTATCCGAGTCCTTTTATTGTTTATTTTTTTTCACGATGTTTATCACGATATAATTTTTGTTTGTATCATTTTTTCACGATTGTTTATATATAGATGTATTATAAATAGTTGCAAATTTTCATTTGGATACTTCAACATGTGACCTACGTACATACTAAGATAAGTCTGTGGTTTTGTGACAGCAAACAGTGCATGTATTGTTTGGCATTCTTAGACCCGTATGTTTATATTTACTAGCAAGATGCCGGTGCGTTGCACGGAACATCAAGATGCATTTATATGAGTAGTTTATAATTATGGGAGAAAAAGATGAACGAGAAAATGCCTTATCTGCAAATATAAAGAGGAGTGGAGGTAAATTGTCATAGTTTTCTTCCTATCCGTTAGATATAGATCGGACGGCCTATATTGTAGGATAGCAGGCACACCATCATCACCAAAGCTGCATTTTATAAGAGTAGAGATATGTAAGAGAAACTCCAACGGGCCGACCCAAATGGACGGTGATTTCGTCCGTTTTTTGTCCGTTTGGGTCGGCGGCCCGCCCACCGTCCGCCCTGTTTTTGATATGGGTCGGCAGCGCGCCCGACGCGCTGACCCATATGTGCCGGCGTGGCCGGCTGGCCGCCCAATTTTACATGATTTGCATTCAACATATTGTCAAATGAAAATGTAACAAGCCAAATAGTCTGGCCGCCCAAATAAATAGTATAGTTTTACAAGCCAAATACAAATAAAAATGTTTCACATAGTTTTGTAAACGAATAAAAGAAGATACATCTATTGGTTGCCAACATGAGGCCACATATGCTCAACCAAATCATTTTATAGTTGCACGTGAATTTCCCAATCACGCGTGTCTTCATGAAATTGAGTGAACTGCTCAAATATTGCCGCTACTCCATGCTCAGGCACAACATTCTCACCCTGAAACTGAAAGCCTTGATCGTCTGCAGGGCGTTGGGCGCTCGTCTTCTACGATCATATTGTGCATGATCACACAAGCAGTCATCACCTCCCATAGTTTCTGCGTGCTCCAAGTATTAGCAGGATACCGAACGATGCCTCACCGAGATTGCAAAACACCAAAGGCACGCTCGACATCCTTTCTAGCACTCTCTTGCTCTTGAGCAAATCTTTTCCTTTTCTCTATGACAGGGTTGGGTATTGTCTTGACAATAGTGGTCCACTGAGGATAGATACCGTCACCCAGATAGTACCCTTTGTCGTAGTTGTGGCCGTTGACAGTAAAGTTCACCGATGGGTTGTTGCCTTCTGCAAGCCTAGCAAACACCGGCGAACGCTGAAGCACGTTGATATCATTGTGTGATCAAGTGATGCCAAAGAAAGAGTGCGAGATCAAGAGATCTTGAGGCGCCATGACCTCTAGTATGGCGGTGCAAGCCACGACATGTCCCTTATACTCCCCTTGCCAAGCGAAGGCAGTTCTTCCCTCCGGTGCATGCAGTCTATGCTGCCAAGCATCCCGGGAAGCCCTGCAGCATTCATCGCCAACAAACGGGTTGTATCTTCAGCTGTCGGCTCTCTCAAGTACTCAGGGCCAAACACAGCAATAACAGTCTTGCAGAACTTATACAGAGACTCTAGGCATGTAGACTCGGTCATACGGACGTACTCGTCAATGAGATCACCAGGCACCCCGTATGCAAGCATTCGGATGGCGGCAGTGCATTTCTGATAAGAGGAGAAACCAATCTTGCCGACGGCATCCTCTTTGCACTCGAAGTAGTCATCATAGCCGACCACACCCTCTCTAATACGGTTGAAAACATGCCTACTCATACGGAACCGGCGGCGGAATTTGTGATGTTTGAACAACGGGTTTGTTGTATCAAAGTAGTTCTTCCAGAAAAGAAAATGTCCGCTCTCTCGGTCACGATTCAACGCCGAAGGTGGCCCGGAATGGAGCCACGGCACAACGGCCACTGGCTATTGAGGTGGTGATGGACCAACACGGCAGCCAATATCTCCTCCTCGTCGTCGGACGACGAATCGTCGGAGTCGCAAAGGGAATTGTGGAAAAAGAACTCGTCGGCGAAATCCATTTCGTATCGAACAGCTTGCGGGCGTCGACGTTGGAGACGGCCGGCGAGGGCAGTCGTTGCGCCCACAGACAAGCTATCTGCCCTGCCTACGTCCGACGAATGTGACGGCGTCCGACGAGCGTGCCGGTCGGATGTGGCGGGGGTGGCGAGGTGGCTTCTTGGTCGCGGGCGGCTATGCGATGGGGGAAGAAGTGGTGGGAAGCAGTTTGCTCCCCGCCGCAAAAGCAGCTCGATTCTTTGAAGTCATCCGTCGGTGTCGAAGCCACAGGCCCACGCAGGATGGCTCGGTCGCGGCGGCGGTGCGAGATGCGAATGGCGGAGACGGTCCCTACGCAGAGTACGTGCGGGCGTCGGATGGGGGGACACGGAACATGGCCGAAGCAGCAGGAGGGGTTGGGTGCGTGGAAAGCGCCGATCGACCGGTAGCAGATGCGCCCGCGGCCTACTGGTCACTCGCTCGCAGCCTCGCACCCCCACCCTACGCTCCGATCCAAGCCCCACCATCTGCTCCTGTTCCTCCGCCCGCCCCATGGCGCTGCGTGTCGCTTCGTTTTCGTCAACCATGTAGCAGTACAATCGCACCTACCACCAGGCCGAAACTACCATCGGTGACTACCAGAGCCTGACCTGTCCGGTTGCCCAGGCAAACGCGACCGCCAGCGCGTGCGGTGCCCCGCAACCGCGGCGGTACTGTAACACGGTTGCGTCCACGGAGCGCTGCGCTGCTGCTGGGACTACTGATGCAGGCGAGAGCAAGCAAGTTACTTATTGTTCGCTTGTCACTCCGGTCGCCTCGTCTCATCATCTCGTCTGCCCCCTCCCCCTTACACACAACGACACCAACATCACATCACTTGATTAAGAGATCGCTTATCGCCCACCATAGCCATACCAATCCACGTCCGTCTCAGCCCAGCCGTGCTTGAACGTTCACGTAAACTAATCACCGCGCTAGCTACCTTGGCCCCCCTCGTTTTATCTGAACTGGCAGATGCACCTCCTCCTTTCACGAGCCACCCCGGGCCGCTATATTTCCAGTCACCCTCAGAAATGAACTTCCTCTCCCTTCTTTCAGCGACACGACACAACCGATGGCAACCGCGGCAGATGCTTTCGGATCAGCTGTGAGGCCAACCTCCATCCCCAGACTAGCTAGATTTTTATTTTCTCCCAAAGCGATGATCAGCACAAATAGAGCGGCAGCACGACCGACCCGGTGTATGGCACACATTGACACGCCATTACGGCCAGGGCCCCGCTAGCGCTAGCTTTGGTAGCACCTGTAATCCTCTTTCCTTCCTGCATGCGGCGTCGCCGTCGAGGTGGAACCTTGGCTATGCTTTGTCTAGGCGTGAGTGGAAGCTGCAAAGGACGAAAGGTGCTCCCGCGTCCAATCAGGGGAAAATGCTCGTCATGAGCCTGTTAGACTTGGGCAATTAACTACCACTCCTGGTGAGTACGCTAGTTTAGAGGTAATATCACCGGTAGTCACACAACTTGCATTGGATGTGCAGTTTAGTGCTACAACTTGCAAAATACGTCTTTCTGGTCAGCTAACTTGCGCTTCGGTGCAGATACGGTCACTCCATGTGTATTCGGCGCTCGCGTGGCATGCCACGTCGCATGGGGCCCTTGTCGGTGACCGAAGGCGCTCTGGAGCAACCAGCGTGGTAAACTTGCACGGACCCCTGAACTTGTTATTATTTCCGCAAAAAGTCCCTAGAATGGCGGAGGCGGCAACCCGATGCCTATTTTCTTTCGGCACCCGAAACTCGCTGGTCGTTCAGTTTGACTCCCCGCTGCTTCATCTCCGATCAAACAGAGGCAGAGGCGGCGGCGCATCACGGCGGCCGTCGCCGGAGGAGATGACTGAACCCCATCGCCGACGTCCGGACGAAGCAGTGCCCTCGTATGGTACGTCTGCCCCCTCATTGCTCTAGTCTGGTTTCTTTCCGTTGATTCCCGCCGTCTTGTTTGTGCCGCCGTCTTCGTTGAGCCCTGTTTGGTCCGATTCTGCTCCCTTAAGGTTCTTACCAGATGTTGGATGGCGCTAGGGTTCAGCTCCCATGTACGCATTAGATTAGAAAGTCAAGCTCCCATGTTCGCAAATTGACCTAGGGTTTAGGAAGGGGTTATGAAAGGAGGCAGCTTTATGTGTGTGTAAAAGTCCGATAAAATCGTTGTTTCGGTATGGTTTATGATATGATCCTGCTTGTTTGCATTATGTAGTCGAATATGTGTGATGTTTCTAAGATGGATTTTATGTTGTTTGTACTGTGAATATCTGGAAAAAAATACAGTAAACTGAATTTTCTTCGCACTGAAGGCGTGTACTCTGAATTTGACACTGAAATTGCTATGTGTTAATTGTGTGCTGAATTTTTAGGGAGAATGAGCAGCTATATGTATAATGTGTTAACTGAATGTCAATTCCTTCTGTACTTTTGTTGTACTGATTTAGTTCTTAATAGTATATTTTGTTCATTACATTTGATGTACACTGCTTCCTGAATTTTTATTATTTTAACAATGCAGGTGATTTTGATGGGTTGTTTACTGTTGTGATACACCACAATGGGTTTTTCTGTGGGAGTGAGAGCAACAAGACTGTGGCAAATTTAGTTGAAACCTGTGCCAAAATACTGTCCAAAAATTCAGATTTTTGTCTTATTTCCATTGTTCAATTCTGTACAAAGTTGTGCCAAAATACCGTGCCAAAATTCAGTTGAAAACTGTGCCAAAACTGTCCAAAAATTCAGTAAACGTTTTGGCAAAATTCACAACATGTAATACAGAACATCCAAAAAGAAGTGGCCTGAGATTCGAACCCACGACCTGCCAATATTACTTGACACTGTATAGCCAGTTGGGTAATAAGAAGATTCAGATCAAATCTCTCCACCCACCTCTTTTCTATAGCAATCTCTGTTATCTCTCTCCTCAGCTCTGGTGCCCGTACGCCTGACAGACAGATTCAGGGGGGTCCGTGCAAGTTTACCACGCGCTGGTTGCTCCACGGCGTCTTCAGTCACTGACATAGGCCCCATGCAGACGTGGCATGCCATGCAAGTGCCGAATACGCATGGAGTGACCGTATCTGCACCGAAACGCAAGTTAGCTGACCAAAAAGACGTATTTTGCAAGTTGTAGCACTAAACTGCACATCCTCGCTAGTTTATCCCAGAGATAATCCAGTCATGCGCTAGCTTGATGCCAGTTCTTCTACTTATTTTTTTTTTGCGCATGGCAAAAATTCAATTCAACAGACCAAAAAATCAGGCTTCTGCATGCACTTTGTTAACATAAGAGTATAAATCCACATATGGTATATAATTGTCACGCTCAAGATGCGACCCTATCCTAAAGGAACTCGATGGTCCCACCAAGGATAGAAGCGCATCTTGAAGACGCTTTTGCAAGGTGGATTTCATTACATCAACATTACATAATAGATGGGGTTACATACATAAGGCACAAATGCCACAAGATTACATCAACATCATATACAAGATCAACATCCGTCTACGGATGAAACATAAACAGAAACTCAAACAATATCCACCCTGCTAGCCCAGGCTGCCGACCTGGAACCTATCCCCTGATCGAAGAAGAAGCAGAAGAAGAACTCTAATACAAGCAAACATCGCTCTCACGTCATGATCATCGCAAACCTGTACACTGGCTGGTGGTGTAGTAATCTGTGAGCCACGAGGACTCAGCAATCCCATTACCATGGGTATCAAGACTAGCAAAGCTTAAATGGGAAAGGAAGGGGTAAAGTGGTGAGGTTGCAGCTGCGACTAAGCATATATGGTGGCTAACTAACGCAAATAAGAGCGAGAAGAGAGCAAGCGGAACGGTCGTCAACTAGTAATGATCAAGAAGTGATCCTGAACTCCTACTTACGTCAAACATAACCCAGAACCGTGTTCTCCTCTCGATCAACCCCAAAAAGAGACACTCACGCTTACGCACACGGTTGGTGTATTTTAGAAGAGTTTGCTTCAAGTTTACTACAACCGGATATTAACAAATTCCCATCGCCACATAACCGCGGGCACGGCTTTGAAAGTTTATACCTGCAGGGTGTCCCAACTTAGCCCATGATAAGCTCTCGCGATCAACGAAGGATATTCCTTCTCCCGGAAGACCCGATCAGTCTCGGAATCCTGGCTACAAGACATTTCGACAACAATAAAACAAGACCAGCAAAGCCACCCGGATGTGCCGACAAATCCCGATAGGATTCGCACGTACCTCGTTCTCAGGGCACACCGGATAAGTCAAGCTACGAGTAAAACCAACCCTCGAGTTGCCCCATGGTGGCCCCTTGATCTGCCGGTTCGGACCAACACTCGAAGGAGCACGGCCCGGGGGCTAAAATAAAGATGACCCTTGGGCTCCGGAAACCAAAGGAAAAAGGGCATAGGTGGGGAAAATGGTAAAACCAATGTTGGTCCTTGCTGGAGGAGTCTTATTCAAAGCGAATTGTCAAGGGGGTCCCATAAATCACCCAACCGCGTTAGGGACGCAAAATCCGGGAACATAATACCGATATGACGGAAACTAGGGCGGTAAGAGTGGAACAAAACACCAGGCATAAGGGCGAGCCTTCCACCCTTTACCAAGTATATAGATGCATTAATAAAATAAGATATATTATGATATCCCAACAAGTAAACATGTTCCAACAAGGAACAACATCTCCATGTTCCAACAAGGAACAAACTTCATCTTCACCTGCAACTAACAACGCTATAAGAGGGGCTGAGCAAAGCGGTAACATAGCCAATCAACGGTTTGCATAGGAAAGGTGTCAAAGGTTAGATGCTGACATGGCAATTTGGGATGACTTGATAAACAGGTAATAGGTAGCGCATCATAGCGATAGAACGAAGCAACTAGCATAGCAATGATAGTAGTGAGATCCAGGGTAACGGTCATCTTGCCTGAAATCCCGCAAGGAAGAAGAACGAGTCCATGAAGAAGATGAACGGATGAAGTTGAACCAAGCGTAGACGAACGAATCCTCACGATCGCAGCGAAACAGGAACTAACAAGAAGAAGCACACAACATAGGTAAACACACCACACATGAACAAGGCATGATGCACAAACAAGCATGATGCATGACAAAGCTACATGAAGCTACTCGTGGCAAGAGATGATGCAAACAAGAACAACACGTCAAAGCAAGTTTAAATGAGGCCGGGAACAACATATAACAATTTCGGTAAGTCCTCATATGCAAATTTCGAAATTGGTCCAGATCTGAATAAACCTTATGTTCAAGTTGTTAAACAGCAAGTTAAAATGCACCAAGAAGATCTACACGAAATTCTAGTCAAGTTACATATAAAGTTCATTTAATTCGGAGCTACGGCCTAGAAGATATGAGCAAAACAAGATAAGCATGGCATTGATGCAAAATGCATACAAACATCAAGCAAACACCTCAAAACATGGATGCAACATGATAATATGAAACTACATGCAAATCTAAGCAATTTTCATATAGAGCACACTCAAAACGGAGCAACGGTTCAACACAAACACACTATACAAGTCATAGCAACAATCTGTCCAAAACAGCAACTAGGCATATTGCAAGCATCGAAACAACATACTACAGCACCTCAATAAGAAAAACAAAAGGCATGGGCATGATGTACAGGTAAAGCATGACAAAACATGAACACTGAGCTATCTCCAGAAATGACTAGAACATGATCAAAATGACATGGCATGATTGCAAATAATAACAGTTTCAGACTTTGCAGAAAATAACATCAGGTTGCAATGTTTAGAGCTATCAAACAACATGCTACAGGAACTTATCATGGCAAACAAAGGCATGGCATGATACTACTAAATGCATAGAACAAATATCCTTTAGTGACCATGAGCCAAAAAGGATCCGAAGATATGATGGCACCCATGTAAACATGGCAAGTTATATTACAGATTCATACATGGCAGGAACAACAATAAGTAGGCATGTTGGTGAGCTTGAACCACTCACCACAGAGCAATACATGGCATGGCAAGGTAACTCACAGTAAGAAGACATAGCATAGAAGCTATACATGGCAAGAACAACATCATATCATACACGGATCAACTACAACAACCTTGACAAAATTGAATAACATGTAAACAACCTGCCAGGAAACATTTTATAGCAAAAGTAGAGCTCGATTGACTCAAGCTATGGCACTCCATAATTGCAAACAAGGGCATGAATTGATAGAGCATGACATTTATCACAAAACATCCTTATTGAAGTATCTCAAAATAAGCATGGATCTCTCGGTAGCATCAAGTTTACATGGCATAAAAATATCAGCAAAACAGGGGCTGAAATCAGCAACATCATGAAGCCTAGTTTGCATGCTTGTGCTAGTCACCACAGAGATTACAAAAATACATGGAATACACCCCTGTAAAGACGGCATGGCATATTACAAAACACATGTAGGACTCAACTTCATAGGATGCACACATCAATCATGGAAAAAATGACAAAAGTGCATGTTCTGATAAGAATCTGAAACTAACATCACATAGCACTCTTCCAACAGCATTTCGGGCATCAAGATGAGCTCAAATGTAAATGATGCAATGAGATGAAATGATGTACTCGTCTAGACGAACAATTTGACATATTACACGCACAAAACGGAGCAGTGAGCATGAAGTTATGATGCAATGAATATGGCTAAAAATATGCCACTATTCGGGACTTAGCAGAAATCACCTCGCGGGTTGACCGCGGCACGGTTCTCGATGCGGCAGCGGATCTCGCCGGAGATCGACCGGAGGGAGGCCGGAGGAGGCGGGGAGAGGCGCCGGCGAGGTAGATCCGAGGCGGGTCCGGCCGGATCTCGCCGGATCCGGGCGCGGACCCCGAGGAAGCGGCCGGGCGACCTTGGCGAGGCGGGCGGCGAAAGCAAAGCGGCGAGGCGGCGACTGGGCGGCGGCGAGGCGGCAGCCTCCGGCGATTTGGTTGGCGGCGAGGGCGGACGGGCGGCGGGCAGCGGGTTTCGGCGCGGAGCTCGCGAGCGGGCAAGAGGCAGTGCAGGCGGAGGGGCGGCCTCGGGCCGGGCGGGCGGGCGGCGCGGGCGGCGGCGCCACGTGGCAGCCTCCCATTGGCTGCGGGCAGCGACGGGAGCGGGTGGACACGTCCGTCGGCGCGGGATGAAATGTCCGGCGGCGGTGGGGAAGGTTAGGGTAGGTTTGGACCCGGAACTTTTGGGGGAAGACACATATTTATAGGTAGAAGGAGCTAGGAAGCTCCAAATGAGGTGCGGTTTTCGGCCATGCGATCGTGATCGAACGACGGAGAGCATGGAGGGGAGTTTTCTGGGTTTTGGGCCACTTTGGAGGGGGTGTTGGGCTGCAAAGAGAAGGGGGCTTGCGGTTACCCAGTTAACCGTTGGAGTACCAAACGACCTCCAAATGGCATGAAACTTGACAGGCGGTCTACCGGTGCTATACCTAGGCCGCTTGACAAACCTCGGTCCATTCCGAGGCCGTTTAATATCCGCACACGAAAATAGGTAAAAGGGGGCGCCGGGGGACATAGGAGTGCCGGATTGCAAAACGGACAACGGGGAAAGTGCTCGGATGCATGAGATGAACACGTATGCAAAATGAAATGCACATGATGACATGATATGAAATGCATATGATGACATGGCAAAGTGCAACACGCAAGCAAATGACATGGCAATGACGGCGAATAACTGGCAGACACCTGGCGCATCGAATCCGGGGCGTTACAACACTCCTCCACTAACAAGAGATCTCGTCCCGAGATCTTAGGACCGAGACGGAAGAGAAAAGGGATGAGGTGAAACAAGAAACGCAAGAGAGAAGAGGCAAATAATCGAGAGCACACGAAAAGAAGAGAGAAACGACGAGAATGATGAGAATCGAAAGCTCACGGAATCAGATAGACTCTGAAACCACTCGTTCTAACCGGAGTGGTTAGAATGAGAAAAGAAACGAATAAGACTGAAAGGATTTAGGCAACACTCCGGATGAACATGGAAGGAGTTGGAACTGAGTTTGACAAAATGGAACGATAATTGACGAGAGGAACAACACAATGCCTCCGGAAGAATTGAAAGAATTGAATGAAAAGAACTTAGAAGGAAGGATTGAACGGAGTTGTTGAGAAAATCAACAACGAAAGAATAACCTTGTTGTGGTATTATGGAAACCATCTCAAAATTATAAGGTGATAACCGAACACAAGCGGAAAATATTGAATAGCTAAGAAGAACGAATAAGTGCACAACTCCACTTCGAAAGAATACGGAGAATTAATTGCACTTCGAGATGCAAGAAGAAAAGATACTTGAACTCCGCCAACAAAATCTTGATGAACTCTTGAAGAATGAATTAAATCATGAAGAACCACCATGAAGAACTCCGGTAACAAAAAGATGACGAGATAAAATGAAGGATGAAAGAATAGATGAGCGTTGCGATGATTTAGATGGAGGTTCCGACGAGATGGTCGAGGGAAATTTGAACTCCGGAAAAGAAAAGATGAAGACACTTGGAACTAGAATTTATTCATCAAGAACAAACTCTGAAGGAAGGGATTACTCACTTGGATGAAATAAGAATAAGATTTATTGCATGCTTATCCTTCATCAAATTAAATTGATGACAAGCAATGGATTTTGCATACCACTTATTCTTCTTGAAAAGGATTGAGAAGTGACATAACGCAAACTTGAGAAGGTCTTCATGAATCACCGGTAGGTTGAAAAGAACGAATGGATTAATATGATAAACAAGGAAAATAATCTTGAACGAACCACCGTAAGAAATTCGGAAATGACTGATGAAAGAGAATGAATCACCGGGAAGAATTAGAAGAACCAATATGCTAGAGGGGATTTAGATGCAAAAGAGCAAAGAGATCATGAGCTGATTAAAGAACACTTGAACGAAGCACCAGGATAATATTGAGACGAACGAAGGGGCACGAATATAGAATAATTGGAGAATGACTTTGAAAACTTGGAACGAAGAAATCTTCCGAAAAGATGGCCTCCGGATGATCGAGAGAGAAAGCAACTCCTGAAATGCTCCGGATGGATGAAAAGAATTTGCATGACTCGAAACAATTTGATAGCATAACATCGAGCTAGGACCGCGAATCTTCGAGAGAACAGACAAGATTTAGAGGAAAGACTCTTCTTCGGTCTTCAAAGGACGACGATAAACACCACCAAAATTTTTAAGATACTCCGGTAGAATGAAAAGCAAAGAGGTTGAGCCAACAATGAAAAGAATTTGAAAGAGATCTTGAAAAAAACATCTGACTGATGAAATTCATACTTACGTCAAATTTCGAAAAGAATTTGAGAATAGCTCCGGGAAATTTGAAGAGTCAGGTAAGATCCTGGGAAAAGACCTGTGGGTTAGGGCCCACTGAAGAGAAAAACACCGTTGGAAAGGGATTGTTGAATAGATAGACGATGCACCGGAAGAACTGAAATATTTTACTGAGGTGACACCCTCGAATTAATTCAAACACAGACGAATTTCCTGAGATGTCTTCAGCACTCCGGAAGGATAAATTGGCGAGAGGCGAACGAGCAAAAGGAAATATTTGAGCTGAGGGAAAGAATACGATCGGCAACGAAAAACTTGAATTGAGTCCACCGGAGAAGAAAGAGAGATGAAGAATGACGAACGAGACGAGAATTCACCGGTTGAAATAATTGACGTAAGACTGAAGAGACTCCACACGAATGAAATAGATGGTCGGGAGAGAGGAAAACTCCGGGAAGAAAAAGGGTGGGAGGCTGGGAAAACACAGGCAACTTGGAGGGGGAAACCCGATGAATAACTTGAAGAGAAAACACCAGTTGAAATTATTGAGGAGAGAGAGCAGAACTTCGCACGAGTAGGATGGATACTCGATTACGGACTCCGGATTCGAGAAGAAGAAGGGTGGGCGGGTGGGAAAAGAAAACAACTGAGGATTGGACTTGACAACGATGAAGAGGCTCGAGTCAACTTGACGAGAAATGCACCGGATGAAAAGAGCTGAGGAACAACTACCGAAAAACCAACTGGGTGAACCTAAAGAAAAATTTGAAGGGGAAGAGGAGTAGTTCAAAACACCTACGTCAGGATTTCTCACCAGAGCGACAAAGGGGCTGAGGAGTAAAAAGAATTCCTACTCTCCGATATAACTAGACTCTGAAAACAGTTTTCTTCTAGACTCAACAACGGCCAAACTACACGATCAATCAAAGGGGCTCCTAGGGTCGGTCGAGGCTCTGATACCAACTTCTCACGCCCAAGATGCGACCCTATCCTAAAGGAACTCGATGGTCCCACCAAGGATAGAAGCGCATCTTGAAGACGCTTTTGCAAGGTGGATATCATTACATCAACATTACATAATAGATGGGGTTACATACATAAGGCACAAATGCCACAAGATTACATCAACATCATATACAAGATCAACATCCGTCTACGGATGAAACATAAACAAAAACTCAAACAATATCCACCCTGCTAGCCCAGGCTGCCGACCTGGAACCTATCCCCTGATCGAAGAAGAAGCAGAAGAAGAACTCCAATACAAGCAAACATCGCTCTCACGCCATGATCATCGCAAACCTGTACCTGCAACTGGTGGTGTAGTAATCTGTGAGCCACGAGGACTCAGCAATCCCATTACCATGGTTATCAAGACTAGCAAAGCTTAAATGGGAAAGGAAGGGGTAAAGTGGTGAGGTTGCAGCTGCGACTAAGCATATATGGTGGCTAACTAAGGCAAATAAGAGCGAGAAGAGAGCAAGCGGAACGGTCGTCAACTAGTAATGATCAAGAAGTGATCCTGAACTCCTACTTACGTCAAACATAACCCAGAACCGTGTTCTCCTCTCGATCAACCCCGAAAAGAGACACTCACGCTTACGCATTACGGTTGGTGTATTTTAGAAGAGTTTGCTTCAAGTTTACTACAACGGATATTAACAAATTCCCATCGCCACATAACCGCATGGCACGGCTTTGAAAGTTTATACCTGCGGGGTGTCCCAACTTAGCCCATGATAAGCTCTCGCGATCAACTAAGGATATTCCTTCTCCCGGAAGACCCGATCGTCTCGGAATCCGGCTACAAGACATTTCGACAACAATAAAACAAGACCAGCAAAGCCGCCGGATGTGCCGACAAATCCCGATAGGAGTCGCGTACCTCGTTCTCGGGGCACACCGGATAAGTCAAGCTACGAGTAAAACCAACCTCGAGTTGCCCGTGGTGGCCCCAAGAAGTGCTCGGTTCGGACCAACACTCGAAGGAGCACTGGCCCGGGGGGGGGGGGCTAAAATAAAGATGACCCTTGGGCTCCGGAAACCCAAGGGAAAAAGGGCATTGGTGGGGCAAATGGTAAAACCAATGTTGGGCCTTGCTGGAGGAGTCTTAATCAAAGCGAACTGTCAAGGGGGTCCCATAAATCACCCAACCGCGTTAGGGATGCAAAATCCGGGAACATAATACCAATATGACGGAAACTAGGGCGGCAAGAGTGGAACAAAACACCAGGCATAAGGCCGAGCCTTCCACCCTTTACCAAGTATATAGATGCATTAATAAAATAAGATATATTGTGATATCCCAACAAGTAAACATGTTCCAACAAAGAACAACATCTCCATGTTCCAACAAGGAACAAACTTCATCTTCACCTGCAACTAACAACGCTATAAGAGGGGCTGAGCAAAGCGGTAACATAGCCAATCAACGGTTTGCATAGGAAATGTGTCAAAGGTTAGAGGCTGACATGGCAATTTGGGATGGCTTGATAAACAGGTAATAGGTAGCGCAGCATAGCGATAGAACGAAGCAACTAGCATAGCGATGATAGTAGTGAGATCCAGGGTAGCGGTCATCTTGCCTGAAATCCCGCAAGGAATAAGAACGAGTCCATGAAGAAGATGAACAGATGAAGTCGAACCAAGCGTAGACGAACGAATCCTCACGATCGCAGCGAAACAGGAACTAACAAGAAGAAGCACACAACATAGGTAAACACACCACACATGAACAAGGAATGATGCACAAACAAGCATGATGCATGACAAAGCTACATGAAGCTACTCGTGGCAAGATATGATGCAAACAAGAACAACACATCAAAGCAAGTTTAAATGAGGCCGGGAACAACATATAACAATTCCGGTAAGTCCTCATATGCAAATTTCGAAATTGGTCCAGATCTGAATAAACCTTATGTTCAAGTTGTTAAACAGTAAGTTAAAATGCACCAAGAAGATCTACACGAAATTCTAGTCAAGTTACATATAAAGTTCATTTAATTCGGAGCTACGGCCTAGAAGATATGAGCAAAACAAGATAAGCATGGCATTGATGCAAAATGCATACAAACATCAAGCAAACACCTCAAAACATGGATGCAACATGATAATATGAAACTACATGCAAATCTAAGCAAGTTTCATATAGAGCACACTCAAAACGGAGCAACGGTTCAACACATACACCCTATACAAGTCATAGCAACAATCTGTCCAAAACAACAACTAGGCATATTGCAAGCATCAAAACAACATAGTACAGCACCTCAATAAGAAAACAAAAGGCATGGGCATGATGTACAGGTAAAGCATGACAAAACATGAACACTGAGATATCTCCAGAAATGACTAGAACATGCTCAAAATGACATGGCATGATTGCAAATAATAATAGTTTCTGACTTTGCAGAAAATAACATCAGGTTGCAATGTTTAGAGCTATCAAACAACATGCTACAGGAACTTATCATGGCAAACAAAGGCATGGAATGATACTACTAAATGCATAGAACAAATGTCCTTTAGTGACCATGAGCCAAAAAGGATCCGAAGATATGATGGCACCCATGTAAACATGGCAAGTTATATTACAGATTCATACATGGCAGGAACAACAATAAGTAGGCATGTTGGTGAGCTTGAAACACTCACCACAGAGCAATACATGGCATGGCAAGGCAACTCACAGTAAGAAGACATGGCATAGAAGCTATACATGGCAAGAACAACATCATAGCATACACGGATCAACTACAACAACGTTGGCAAAATTGAATAACATGTAAACAACCTGCAAGGAAACATTTTATAGCAAAAGTAGAGCTCGATTGACTCAAGCTATGGCACTCCATAATTGCAAACAAGGGCATGGATGGATAGAGCATGAAATTTATCACAAAACATCCTTACTGAAGTATCTCAAAATAAGCATGGATATCTCGGTAGCATTAAGTTTACATGGCATAAAAATATCAGCAAAACAGGGGCTGAAATCAGCAACATCATGAAGCCTAGTTTGCATGCTTGTTCTAGTCACCACAGAGATCACAAAAATACATGGCATACACCCCTGTAAAGATGGCATGACATATTACAAAACACATGTAGGACTCAAGTTCATAGGATGCACACATCAATCATGGAAAAAATGACAAAAGTGCATGTTCTGATAAGAATCTGAAACTAACATCACATAGCACTCTTCCAACAGTATTTCGGGCATCAAGATCAGCTCAAATGCAAATGATGCAATGAGATGAAACGATGTACTCGTCGAGGCGAACAATTTGACATATTACACGCACGAAACGGAGCAGTGAGCATGAAGTTATGATGCAATGAATATGGCTAAAAATATGCCATTATTCGGGACACGGCACGGTTCTCGATGCATGAAGTTGACCGCGGCACGGTTCTCGATGCGGCGGCGGATCTCGCCGGAGATCGACCGGAGGGAGTCCGGAGGAGGCGGGGAGAGGCCCCGGCAAGGTAGATCCAAGGCGGGTCCGGCCGGATCTCGCCGGATCCGGGCGCGGACCGAGGAGCGGCCGGGCGGCGACCTCGGCGAGGCGGGCGGCGCGCAGCGGCGGCCAGCGGCGACTGGCGGCGGAGAGCAAGGCGGCCTCCGGCGACTTGGTCGGCGGGCACGCTGGCTCGGGCGCTGGCGCCATGGAAGGGCGTCGGGGAGGCAGACGCGGGGGGCGGCCTCGCCCGGGCCGGGCCGGGCTTGAGGCGGAGGCGGCGCCCACGTGGCAGCCTCCCATTGGCTGCGGGCGGCGGCGGGAGCGGGTGGACACGTCCGTCGGCGCGGGATGAAATGTCCGGCGACGGCAGGGAAGGTTAGGGTAGGTTTGGACCCGGAATTTTTGGGGGAAGACACATATTTATAGGTAGAAGGAGCTAGGAAGCTCCGAATGAGGTGCGGTTTTCGGCCACGCGATCGTGATCGAACGGCGGAGAGCATGGAGGGGAGTTTGCTTGGTTTTGGGCCACTTTGGAGGGGGTGTTGGGCTGCAAAGAGAAGTGGGCTTGCGGTTACCCGGTTAACCGTTGGAGTACCAAACGACCTCCAAATGGCACGAAACTTGACAGACGGTCTACTGGTGCTAAACCAAGGCTGCTTGACAAACCTCTGTCCATTCTGAGACCGTTTAATATCCGCACACGAAAAGAGGTAAAAGGGGGCGCTGGGGGACATAGGAGTGCCGGATTGCAAAACGGACAACGGTGAAAGTGCTCGGATGCATGAGATGAACACGTATGCAAAATGAAATGCACATGATGACATGATATGAAATGCATATGATGACATGGCCAAGTGCAACACGCAAGCAAATGACATGGCAACGACGGCGAATAACTGGCAGACACCTGGCGCATCGAATCCGGGGCGTTACAATAATTTTCCCACTTGGAGAACAACTCATGTTTGTGCGTGCGTGCTCCAAATTAAGCACTGTCCGGGCAAGGTGACTTTGTCATTCTCCCTATACGGAGCAAGCATCATCTAATTATATATTTCATCCTTTACGGTTTGTAAGGACCACATATATCCATAGATCGACAATTCGATCAATATAATACGTATTGTTTATCACAAAAATTATACAATTATTCCGTCCATTCACACATATAAGATGTTCTAACTTTTTTGAATCGGATGTATATAGACATGTTTTATTGCGTTTATTCATTCATTTCAGTTTGTATATAGTTCATAATAAAATATCCAAAACATCTTATATTTGTGAACGGAAGAGTAGAAAATATTGCATTTGTAGTTTCTAGTGATATTATTATGTGATGTATAACTCATATTATGTTGGTCAAAATTATCAATCTAAGGATATGTGTGGGCCTTCAAACGGGAGAGGAGGTAGTATCACATATTAAGTACAATTCATCATCTACAAAGTCTGACTGAAGAACGTGTTAATTTTGCAAACATGACACTCAAGTGTGACATGTTTATATAAACAAGGTCACCCAAACAGATCACAGGGTCAAAGTGTCTGCCTTGACCACGGGTAAGTACATATAACTTTTCGATAATAAATATTAAATTGTGCATTTCTTGTTGTGTGTTCCTACATGTGCCTACGCAGCTAGGAAGAAGACGGGAAAGAAAGTTAAATTTCATGTTGCACTACGCAGTGTAATTTAGTCTAGCTTTCTGTATATGCACACAAATGATGTAGCGACTATACTTAATTCTGCATGTTGCATTTCTATAATGTTAAGTACAACTCAGATACATGAGCATACACTCACAGAATATTGAGCATGTCACGGAAGGGCTACTACACTGCTAACTTGGCAAAGCTGTTTGCCCGAAGCTCCGACCAACACTGCTCAATCTACTTGGAACAAAAGATAGAAATAACTTGTTTCAATGGTAGAGTCAAAACTTAATTCGCACGGGTCAGAGCAATCTCTCGGCTAAGCTTCCCGAAACCGCTTCTTGGGTCATCCAACTTCAACATTTTGGGACTCTCTGTGTAGGTAAAGCTATCATATCGAGCAAGTAATTCTCACCTTGTCCTCTTCTTGCTCGCTGAGGATGACAAGTACGTATATAGTACCTTTGCATGTACTAGTAAGGTGCTAAAACTTCCTTGTCACATAAGTAATCAATCCGCTACAGTTTTCGTGCAGTCCTCCTTCTGAGTTTATTAGCCCCCCTCACATTTTCAGACAGAGTTTGAATATACATTTATGTAATAAAATATGAGTTATATGTAGAGAAGATGGTATCATTGAAAACTTCATTCGAACATGAATTCAACAATATAATTTTTGTGACATATCATTTATATTTTGCAAATTAAATCTACCGTCAAAATTTAACTCAAACTATAAGCAGTGGCCTAATAAACCTTGACGGACGTAATAGCAACTAAAGATCCATGTGTCGATGCCTCTAGCCAAGTGTAATTATCTGTTCCATCTACAAGCAATAACACAAATTTGGCTACTATTGCGTGTCAGACGGCTTTTGTATGATTCACGTCTGATACTAGTCACCAGGTGGAAAGCCTGGTAAAAAAACAAGCAACACGTCTGATACTAGTCTACCGTTGTAGGATCTAACGGCTAGTTGAACAACAAAAGGTAGGATCACTGTATGGTACGCATCGCAATAAACAACATATAGCCTTTTTTAGGCATAAGTGCATAAACTGCTCTTTATTAACTAATAAAACGGTGATGAATACAATGCCCCTGCACGCAAAGATAACACATGGCAAGCTAGGTTATATATTTTTTGGAAAAAGAGGATAAATCCCCGACCTCTGCATCTGGACGATGCATGCAGCCATTTTATTAATTATTCACAAAAATCTTATAAAGTAGTACATCAGTAAGCCTGAAGCCATCATCTAGACAATACATGTCGCTACTCCTATCCCCATGATGAAGGGGTGCCAACTATCCGAGCCGAATACCAAACAGACAGCGCACCAAAGCCTAGCATCTAAAGTCGGATGCCCCAGCCCAGCCACATACCGGGACTGGGTCACACACCGGTTTGGCCCACTCTGAGAGGCCGCCACCGCCGTCTTCCACCGATCCGTCTTCAGAACAAGTACTGACGCATCAACCTTGCCAGGCCTGCTGTCGACGCCGCTACGACGCCAGACAGCACCACCTCTCTGCGCGCGTCCAATCATGCATCTGTCGCCGAGACCCCGCAGCGCCATGCCGCCGAGACCCGCCGCCGTTGATGCGATATATGTCACGCCGCATCACCTCATAGCCCCTCCAGTCAGCACTTGCTCCAAAACAATGCCCTCAAGAGGGAGAACGTCACCGAAGACTTTGTCATTGTCCGATCCGGGAGACCCAGATCTTGGGTTTCCCCAGGAGTAGCACGAGCGATGTGGCACAGACCGCAATGACGATGCCTCGACAAGGAAACGACGTCAAAGACGCCACCATCGTCCGCCAAGACCGAAGTCGGAGCGATTTTCATCAGCGGTTGTACCAACCCGACCTGTAGCTGACTGGAACCGACCGGTGTCACGCCGAGAAGACGTAAGGAACCGCCAGATCTCCGAGAATCTCCAGTGAGCCGTCTTCACGGCCCACCCGGCCACCTTCACCGCCGGCCACCACCGCCCAAAGGACGGCACCAGCCGCCGTATCATGCCGTGTGCAGCCCTCGCCACCCGTTGCCATCAAACGGCGGATCTGGGCCAGATCACCGCCGCTGCAAACAAAAGACGTGCGCCACCTGCAGAGATTCGCCGCGCATCCCACCACCAGAAGACTGCCAGGGATCGAGACGTGCCGCCGCGAGACTCCAGATCGCGACGCCCTGGCCCATCAACTCCGGCCCACACCGGACCCAACGCGCAAGGGGGCAGAGGTCCCTGCCCCCGCCGGCGTTGGCCGGGCTTCGCCCGGTCACGCCCTCTGGCGGCGGCAGGGCAGAGGAGGGGAAGGGGAGGGGAGGCGCTCGGCGTCGGCGGTTCCTCCTTGTCGCCTGCGGGGGCGACGTGGGAGGTTACGAGAGAAAGGACAGAATAGAACACACTTCCTATCGGTTATGTGATTTGGTGTTTGAAACCTTGTTTTCAGGAGCAAAGCGAACCTCCTTGAAGGATTTTGTTCTTTCTTCAACCTCCTCCATAAGGGCCTACCTTTTCTCCTCCATAAGGTCCTTTACCTTTGGATCTCAAGTCCTTCATGACTATGACATAGTCACTCGCGAACATAATTTTACGTAAGCCCAGATCGCTAGCTAGGGCTAGAGCATCCCTATATGCAAGGGCTTCGAGTGTCTCCGGTTCATCTAGCCCCTCATCCAGGAGCGTAGAAGCTCCCAACGTATGTTCCACTTATATCCAGCGCTACCACATCAACTACTCTTGACCTAGTGTTCTTTGCTACCGCCGCGTCACCATTGATCGTTGCAAACTCACAAGGTGGCGCTATCCATCAAGGGTGCTCATAAGCAGCCCTTTGTGAGTGTCAGGGAGTGGCTATCTCTAGATCAGCAAGGAAGTGACCGACGAAACATTTTATTGACAACAGATAATACTTGGTAGCAAACAATTGTATTTTGTGATGTACCAATTAAGTTCTAGCTAAACCCCACCCCCTCCCTCCCTATGTCTATATCCTGGCTCCGTCCCTGCATAGTACACTCCAATAGAGTGTCTCCATCATAAGCGCTACATAGCTTTTACGCATAAATATATGCGGATGCGCGGTATCTAATTGGGTTGTTAAATCGTAGAAAGGCCCATGTAATGTGATAATGGACCTGGCCCTATTAAACAGAAACGAAGAATTGCCCAATGAATATATGAACAACGAGATGAGTAGTATCCTATGTGACGGTGATGGCCTGGTCATACCAACAAAGTGGGCTTTAGCTCAAAAGGAATATTTTCTCAGCCATCTTTTGGTGGATAATATTTCCCTCATCTTTTTTGCTTTGGCCCTCTACTTAGTAATCAGCAATTCTGCTTGAAAAAAAACCCTGCTTGCATATACTCCCTCCGTCCGCGAATAAGTGTCCTTCTAGCTTTCGTATTAAGTCAAAGTTTTAAAATTTTGACCAACTATATACAAAGGAATAATAACATATATGACATCAAATTTGTATATTATGAAAGTACATTTCAAAATGCATCTAGTGATGCTAATTTAGTGTCATAAATGCTAGTAATTTTCCCTATAAAGTTGGTCAAACTTTTATAACTTTGACCTAAGACAAAAGCTAGAAGTACACTTATTCACGGACGGAGGGAGTATGCATCAATATTCTCAATATTCCCCTGAAAGCAAAGCATGGCAAATGCTCTTTCCACTCACAAATATAAGATGAGCTAATATTTTTCTGAATTGGATGACACATTTTAGTGTATTTGTTCACTCATTTCAGTCTGTATGTAGCCCATACTGAAATATGCAAAAGATCTTATATTCGTGACGGAGGAAGTAGCATTTTCCACATGATTTTTTTCTGTCGGCACTGTCCACTTATTCCTCTCCTTGGCTAGCATCTATCATTTTCCCTTTTTTTCGCAAGAATCTCGAGACAAAAGGATTTCCATTTCGCCCGAACAGGGCACACAGCGAAGGTCCAGTCATCCTAGGAGCCAAAACAATTACCTACCTTAATGAAGAGTATTGACCTTTCTTCCCATGACCACATACATTATACAAATTAGATTAGTTTATAATCATTTTACAAATACAAGCTAGGTGAAGGTCCAGTCATCCTAGGAGCCAAAACAATTACCTACCTTAATGAAAAGTACCTTTTGCACCACTTTCTCACCCCTACTACTTTATTCAGTGACACCCAGTTCTAAACAACAGATGAATTACTATTATAAAACTATAAGAAAGGAAAGTAAAAAAGAAAACACATAGCAAGTAGGAGCACTATAGTAGTCTATGAGCCTCAGCTTTTATCCATCTATATCCCTATCCCATGAGAAGAGTATTTATACGCTTGGCTTTGCTTTTGCGGTTGGCTTTGGCAAGTCCCATCAGTGCCATCGCCATTGCACCCCTCCTTTTGAGCAAGCTCACAGAGTCCACCTTGACTCTCCACTCAGGAGATTCACCTCACCACCAGCAGCGCCACCATTTGCGACGCAGCGCAATGCAATGCAGCACAGTTGGGAGCACTTGCACACGCTCTGAGATGCAAAAGACGTCACTGTTGCTTCACAGCTAAGCAAATACTCTAGGAAATTTGGATCCTATTCCTTCTTTTAAGCGAGCAGGGGGTGCATCGAGGATAAGTTTGTTCCTCTGTTGCTTCTTCTTTCCCACCTAGTCTTGACTCATCACTGTCACCAAAGTAGTGAATAGGAATAACAAGATAGCCCTCTAGTTCCTTTGGCTCTCAGCTGGGCCCTCCTCCGTTTTGATCAAGTCAGTCTCCCAGGCAAAAGGTGACCAGTTCACTCTTACTTCCACCAACGTGCAACATTTCACTGAGGTTTCTACGTAGCATCGATATCGATCGAAAGGCCCAGCTAGCAGCTGGCGGTGGGTGTTGCCAACCGAGCACCCACGATTCACAGGTACATGCACGACCCACAGCCAACGAAATCCCGAGTCACGATTTCACCGTACGCGTACGTGTGGTGGCCGCCGCGCCGAGCACCTTCCGGCGAGCATGTGCCTCTGTTTGTTGCTGGGGCTCGCCCGCTAATAGTGGAAGCGTCGATCGGCAGTGGCATGGCATCACTGGCATGCATGGCAGCCGCTGGTGCTCTGACCACCTCGCTCGACATGGACTCGTCGGTTTTCCCCTCCTTTCCCCACCGGTGCGCCGGGCACCAGGCGGACGACTTTCGCCCCCGCTTTCCTTTCGACGTCGAGTCGATTCGCGCTTCGGGAATGGGCGCGGTGATCCGGCACGATCGCGCGCGATAGCCCACTCTGTTTTGCCCGATTCTGCTTCTGATTTTTTCCGTTTGAGCTTTCCTTTAACGGACACCAAGCCACTGAGACCAGCAGGTACTCGAGCAGGGTTATTACTGACGGCGACGATTAGATTGATTGTTTTGCAGGCGACTTTTTAGGCCAATTAGGCTGCTGATGCATGTATTTAGTACTGTATACTACTACACAACACGAGCCTGACCGATCGAGCATCTCGTCTGACGGAGGAGAAAAAAAATACTAATGCTACTACTAGTACTACGAGCGAGAGAGACCGTGCATGAGCAGAAGGAATCGTCAGCAAGCACGCTGCCTGCAGCCTGTGCGTGCCTATCTCTATCTGTACACGTTGACGCGTAGCGTAGCGTATATATACACAAGCGTGTAGCTTGCATTGGTTGGGTGTGAGCAAAATATCTACCTGCTCCAATGGATCCGGATTCCCTGTCGGCCTCATGCATGTGCCATCGACCATGTATTTTAGGGTAGGCGCAGATGCAATACCCTAGGACGACGAGCGCATGTGAGCGGCAATTTTAGAGAGATGGAGGGGGACCGGCCAGCCGATCGAGCTGCTGGCCCGGGTCAATGGAGGTGCTCTCTGTGCCTGCGTCGCCGCAGTGGCACGGTGCCCGCCGCACTACATGACACGGGACTTGGTCTGGATTCGATGGGTGGGGGTGGGTAGTGCCCTTGGATGTGATGTGAATGTGCACGCACACACGGAGGAAATAGATCATCTTCCCATTAGGCGGACTCTCAGCTTGCCCTCGCGTTGCCCCCGCCCTGGGCGACTCGGGGGCCTCCAACCCTAGGCACAGCCGCCGCCCCCTCCTTCTCCCCTCCTCGCGCCGCCGCCGGGTGACGCCGCCGGGTGAAACCCGTGTGGCAGACGGCGGCGGCGGGGAGATTCCCTCTCCCGACTTCCCTTCTTCCGCGGGCGGCGGATCTAGGCGGCGGCGGCGGTGTCTCCGGCGGCGAGCCTCGGCGGTGGCGGCGGGCGGGGCTGTGGCGCGAGCCTCGGCGGCGGTGGTGGCTGCTGCGAGGCGGACTCGGGCGGCGCGGCTTGGATCCATCTCGGATCGACATCGTAGGCTGGCCTCGGCCTCCGCCGGCCGGGCGGGTCTCGGTGGGGGCTTCTCCGTCTTGAGATCGCAAGCGGATCATCCAGATCCGGCAAGGACGCGGTGACCCGTGCACGAGATGGAGGTCTTCGATCGGATCTAGGTGAAAACACGCTATTGGCTATTGCCAAGGCGGCGATGGCGGCGCTGTGCTGCGTCGTTCCCTTCTGAAGGCATCGCTGTGGAGATGTTCAAGGCCACTCTCGCTACCTCCGGAAACCCTAGATCGATGAGATCGGATGACGGCGGCTCTCCGGTGTCGTTTCCACTGAGGCGTCATTCTTGGAGGAGCACACGGACTCGAGGGACTAGAGGACGGCGACTTTAGTGGAGCGGTGCTTCATCTTACACATTGATGGTGGCGGATCTCGACGGCATGGTCTTTGTGGAGACTTCGGTGCTCGATCGCGGAGATGGACTCGCAGGAGGAGGAGGATCTTGTCTGGCGTCATGGGGGCGTCGATGGTGAGTGGCGGACAAGGTAGAAGCCTCAATATGATATGAAGATGGACTGTGGAAGATGGCGGCGACGACACACGAGTGCGTCGACCGGATTGTGCCCTGGACCGGTATGTGGCTCGGTGGGGCTTCGAATATGTTTGACTTCCGGCTTTTGATGTTAGGCAGGTGAGTGGTTTGGGTAGTGGGCCAGCTAACACCCTTTCATCATTTTGGATAGGAGTAGCGGCATGTGTTGCCAAGACGGTGGATTCGAGCACATTGTTGTAATACTTTGTAAGGTCGCCGAGAATAATCGATAAAGTGGTAGTATCATCTTCTAGAATCAGAGGCCGAAGTCATCCTCCTTTTCTAAAAAAACACGGAGGAAATAGATATGCTACTAGAGCTCGTCCACGGAGGAACATATGCATGTACTAGCAACCTGGTCGGGGACGGTCGACCCTTCAGGGAATCATGCTGCAGCGACCCAGGCCGGGAGTGCCGCTCGTTGGCGAACCATTTTCGTCTTTCGTTCCCTGTTCACTTTGTCATTTGTTACGGCCGGGTGGCACACGGCGATGTTTAACCTATGAATTTTACATGCACATCATCTAGAAAAACTAAATTACATGCACATACTTGTACCTAACCTTTACGTGCACAACTGTTTTCATTTTTTTAGCTTAAACAATGCGCTTCTCAGTCGCATACGACTATAGGATTCGGATGTACCAGCATCTAGAAAATTTTGGCCCATGCCTTGCGGATAGACTAGGTATAGAAATGGACAATCCCATTTTCTATCATCCTTCCGTCACCTCAACCATATAAAAAAACGGTATGCCGCATTTGATTTGTGTGCTACTTTTTATAGATATCTGACCTGATGTATGCCCATATCTTCTAGTATTCTCCATCCTCCTCTCTTCTCCATTGTATCTATCCAACGGTATAGATCCCTAGAATTAGGGCTCCACGGTTCTCACAAATATTATCCCAAGAGAGACACCGACGACTGACGTGATATATATGGTGATAGCGCGCGCATAACTTGTTGAAAGCCCATGCACCACCTTTCAAACAGAGCACAATTTCAAACCCAAGTTGAGTAACTGACAAAGTGGTGGCGACTTGTTTAATCCCACTCACGACTGAGCTAATCAGCCTAGGTTAGCGGCGATAATGTATGTGTAGCATTACTCTCATGCGTGCGTGTTCCAATCCGCTGGTAGTACGCGTAGCGGCGTGTTTTTTCGCTCTACTAGATTCATCCACCAGACCAGAGTTGCTTTCACTCGCCGGCGCTGTCGCCCTCGCCCTCACCCTTCCTTTCGTTGGTAGTACATGCATGCACTAATCAGCCTAGGGTTTTTCTTTTTGAACAGCGCTAATCAGCCTAGGTTTGCGGCGATAAGAGAGGTTAATTACTACATTAACCAGCAGATTCCGGGCTCAAAGCACCACGCGTGCGCGCCCCCTTGGACGGTCACGGTGAGAGACGCGACCGGGACCCTCCTTTGCGTATATGAAAAGCGCCCTCGAGTATACTACGCCTATCCTAATATATCGCGGCGCCGATCGACTAGCGGTGCATGCACCTGCACCTGCATCAGTGTAGTGTAAAAAATGTTTTTATATTATGAGAATAGGATCTACCTGTGTAGTCCACGGTGCGAGTCCTCTCCCTGTCTTGGTTTCGTTGGGCTCGAGCAGCGTAGTTAACCCCCGATGCCGATTGACGCGAACCCCGGCGCTGTGATTGGCCTCCTTGGATCGACCTGGATGCGTGCGAGCGATGTGCAATGATGATCAGTTGGCCTTGTTTGCCCGTGTGTAATCCAAGAATCACGTTGTGTCGGAGTGGCTTATTAGCTTGAGTCTTGGTCAGTATGGGGATACACTGTTGGTCTGGTACTCCTGCAGAAATAGATTATGCAGGCCGGCTAGCTTGGACTTTACAAGGGCAATTTGACATTTTTGTAATTATTAAGCAGCGTGATGTTGTTTGGTGAGGAGACCCACGAACTTGATGTGGCGTAGCTTCGAACCTTATATTATCTATCACGTATATGGTGTTCACAAAGTAATATTGTATTATCCACTTCTTTTTTTGAAACAAGAAAGTACCTGTATACTATTAATATAGTTGTCTGTTTGGCCCACAAAGTCCAATGCGTATTTCAACACTATTGTGTTGACTAGAAGTCAATAAACCATAGTAGAACATAAAAGATTCAAAGTAAACTTAGATCAATAGATAAATATTTTCCTCTGTTAATTTTTACGTTTTCTTGGAGCAAGCCTGCTATTCATAGGGTGGGAGAGAATCTCTTGCCAGAAGGCGTTCAATGAGTATATGTTAATCTGTCACCTCACCAGTCACCACACCATGATTTATGGAAATCTATTCATCACAGGAAAACAATGGTTTTTGTGCTGGGAAAAGGTTTTGAATCCCAAATACTGCCTCCAATCCAAAATATAAGACGTTTTGGTAGGCCAGTAAAAATACCATTGTTCTTTATCCTCTTTTCCATATCTGTTTAACGCTCCCACTTATAATCTCCTAATTAAGGTCATATTAGTTCCTACTAGAAGCACTTAAACTGGTCTTGAAAAGGATGTAGTACTACTTGTTTTATGCATGAGTGGAGCAAAAGGCTATAGTTTCTAGCTATTATTTTCAGATATTCGGATTGGATGTTTGAAAACTGCACATGTAAATTTTCATGGAAATTACTTCTCTAGAGTGCGCCTTTTTAGATTCTGTGAAAATTATTATATAGTCAAGTTTATCTGTCAAAGTTGTATTTTGAAAACTATGCTAGTGTCTAGACCAAAATTTATTGGTACACATGTGCAGGGTGGAATAGAAGGTGGGAGGTTCTTAAAGTCAGATGATGCCGAGACATTTTTTTAAACGAAGGCAAAAAATTTACCTCATCTATTAAATAAGAGGAGAACAGAGTTTTTACAATCGTCCCTTACAATACCGCATGACAATTACTCGCGCTATATGATTTCCCCTAGCTTCTTTGCACCTGCGGCGATCCATAACTTCACCTCCTCCAAAATGATGTTGAGGAATATCGGAGGCGGCGCGCTCTTGTGCCGGAGACACGAGCATTCCTTTCATTCCATCCAAGAGACAAGCATGATGAGACATGCCATGTCTTTTCTAGAAGAAATATTCATGCCCGTTCTACAATCCCATCACTCTTTGACGGATACCTCCAAATGCCACGAAGATGTATCCACATGCACAATGCCAAGTTTTGCAACCACATAATTCCAAAGCCTAAGGGTGTAACGACGCTTGAAGAATAGGTGTGTCCCAGTTTCTTGTTCCCTTTTGGAAAGGGGGCAAAAGCAACAATTTTTTTGTCCACACTTGGCCAACCTATTGGAGGTCCAAATCCTATCTTGCAAACCAACCAAGCAAAAAAACTCGACCTTTGCCGACGCACAATTCTTCCATACCATGCGATCCAAGGGGGAGGGACCAAGCCCAAAAAATGGGCCTTCTAAGCGGAGGCCGAGTAAACCCCTCATTTGCATGCTTTCACAAAATATCATCCTTGGTAATCTCATCAAGGTGGAAGTCCTTGGCAAGCATCCAAAGAGTGAAGAACCCCTAGATGTTCTTTCTAGTTTTTTTCTTCTCAGTAAATGAGAGGGGTGATGTTGTGGGGCTTACGGCCGAGAAGCCAAAGGCAATCCCAAAAAGGAGTTCTCGCTCCATTCTCGACGGTGATGGTGGTGGAGGCATAGAAGAAATGAAGGCCCTCCTCACTACAAGGGTTTCCCAATTCCACCCAAAGTTTGAAGGGCTCCTTCCATTCGCACCATGAGCAACGTAGTCGCAAAGCATGCACGAATATATCAGTGTTGAGCACACCAAGACCACCATAATCAAGTGCTCGACAAACAACCTCCTAATTGACCTTGCACTTGGCACCGGTGGTTTTACCGGAGCCATGCTAAAGGAATATCAGCTTGATCTTGTTGAGTTTATGAAGGGTGCCCGAAGGAACCACAAGCGGTATGATGGAGTATAGCACTTGGAGGTGATAACTGACTTGACAAGCGCCGAATGCCCAACAGTGGTGATGTTTTGATCCTCCAGAGTTACCAATTCTCCGGCTGCATTGTCTTCAAGGCATTGGAAATCCACCTTCTATAGATGCCAAACTGAGAGGGGAAGATCCAAATATCTCATCGAGAAGGATGCTCTTGTCGCCGTCAAGCTTTGTAGAATACGATCGAGGTTGATGTGGTTGCATCGTATTAGCACGAGCGAGCTCTTTTGGAAGTTTTTGTGCAACCCTGAGTCCTCACCAATACCTCTTAAGATGGCCGCGAGATTGTTGATACCCCTTTTGATGAGGCCCATGAACACGTCCCAGTCATCTGCATAGAAGGAGGTTCTCACCATTAACCCCACAACCACGAATCTTATGGAGAAGGCCCTTGTGGGTTGCCCGAGAAGATGGTGAAGCAGGCCGATCGTGATCACAAAGAGTAGCGGGGAGAGAGGGTCCACCTGCCGAAGGTATCATCCGTGGATGATGGGTGGGCGGGCCACCCCACTCAAACTAATAGCTCGTCCATCCGCCTGACGGTATTAAACAGAGGTAGCGCCCGAGAAACCCACTCTATCGCCCGCGTTGAAAGAGCCTGTCGCTTGGCCTTGCTAGCACCCGCTATTTATACGTGGCCACGCCCGGCACGATCCACAATGCAGTAAGTCAGCTTTTGTTCGTCCTTCATGCACCACCTCTGCCATCACCAAGAGCTCTAGAGCGATGTTGGAGAGCCTCTCTACGGAGCAGAAGCACGTGTTAGCTAGTCTTGCGGCCAGTGGCAGGCCCATCATGCGTAGTGGACAAAGGTCAGCTTGCCGACAACCTCGTCGGAGGTGAGCGATGATGACTCGACGATGGAGGAGGTTTCCTACGATGAGCAGGCACCACCACCCACATCAGGCCTTGCCAGCTTCACCATGAAGCAGACGAGGGCGCACTGATGTCTACTACACAACCTTCTTCTTGTAGACGTTGTTGGGCCTCCAAGTGTAGAGGTTTGTAGGACAGTTGCAAATTTCCCTCAAGTGGATGACCTAAGGTTTATCAATCCGTGGGAGGCGTAGGATGAAGATGGTCTCTCTCAAACAAACCTGCAACCAAATAACAAAGAGTCTCTTGTGTCCCCAACACACCCAATACAATGGTAAATTGTATAGGTGCACTAGTTCGGCGAAGAGATGGTGATACAAGTGCAATATGGATGGTAGATATAGGTTTTTGTAATCTGAAAATATAAAAACAGCAAGGTAACTAATGATAAAAGTGAGCACAAACGGTATTGCAATGCTAGGAAACAAGGCCTACGGTTTATACTTTCACTAGTGCAAGTTCTCTCAAGAATAATAACATAATTGGATCATATAACTATCCCTCAACATGCAACAAAGAGTCACTCCAAAGTCACTAATAGCGGAGAACAAACGAAGAGATTATTGTAGGGTACGAAACCACCTCAAAGTTATCCTTTCTGATCGATCTATTCAAGAGTCCGTAGTAAAATAACGTGAAGATATTCTTTCTGTTCGATCTATCATAGAGTTCGTACTAGAATAACACCTTAAGACACAAATCAACCAAAACCCTAATGTCACTAGATACTCCAATGTCACCTCAAGTATCCGTGGGTATGATTATACGATATGCATCACACAATCTCAGATTCATCTATTCAACCAACACAAAGTACTTCAAAGAGTGCCCCAAAGTTTCTACCGGAGAGTCAAGACGAAAATGTGTGCCAACCCCTATGCATAGGTTCATGGGCGGAACCCGCAAGTTGATCACCAAAGAATACATCAAGTGAATCAATAGAATACCCCATTGTCACCACGGGTATCCCACGCAAGACATACATCAAGCGTTCTCAAATCCTTAAAGAGTCAATCCGATAAGATAACTTCAAAGGGAAAACTCAATCCATTACAAGAGAGTAGAGGGGGAGAAACATCATAAGATCCAACTATAATAGCAAAGCTCGCGATACATCAAGATCGTATCACCTCAAGAACACGAGAGACAGAGATCAAACACATAGCTACTGGTACATACCCTCAGCCCCGAGGGTGAACTACTCCCTCCTCGTCATGGAGAGCGCCGGGATGATGAAGATGGCCACCGGTGAGGGATCCCCCCTCCGGCAGGGTGCCGGAACAGGGTCCCGATTGGTTTTTGGTGGCTACAGAGGCTTGCGGCGGCGGAACTCCCGATCTATTCTGCTCCCCGAAGGTTTTAGGGTATATGGATATATATAGGCGAAAGAAGTCGGTCAGGGGAGTCATGATTGGCCCACGAGGGCGGAGGGCGCGCCCAGGGGGTGGGCGCCCCCTGCCTCGTGCTCTCCCCATTGATCCCCTAACGTGCACTCCAAGTATCCTAGATTGATTTCTTTCCAAAAATAACTCTCTCGAAGGTTTCATTCCGTTTGGACTCCGTTTGATATTCCTTTTCTTCAAAAATTGAAACAAGGGAAAAAACAGAAACAAGGGAAAAAACAGAAACTGGCACTGGGTTAATAGGTTAGTCCCAAAAATAATATAAAAGTGCATAGTAAAGCCCATTAAACATCCAAAATAGATAATATAATAGCATGGAACAATAAAAAATTATAGATAGTTGGAGACGTATCACGCACTTCAATGTAGCCATGGAGAAAGAGGAGCCTGTGCCACCGGTGTTGGTGTTTCTGGTGGCGTAGGAGGAGCAACGATGCAACCTTGCCCTCCCTACACATCACCAGCTCGCAAAGCGCGGAAGCGGTTGCGGGCATGGACACAGAGGACCTGAACTTCGTCACTGAGCAGCCAACACTCTACGATGCCACACATAACACTCGCACTAGCTGCAACATGGTCGTGAAGGAGTCGGACACAGAGGCAGCGTTGGCGTGAAGGAAATATGCCCTATAGGCAATAATAAAGTTGTTATTTATATTTCCTTATATCATGATAAATGTTTATTATTCATGCTAGAATTGTATTAACCAGAAACTTAGTACATGTGTGAATACATAGACAAAACAGAGTGTCCCTAGTATGCCTCTACTTGACTAGCTCGTTGATCAAAGATGGTTATGTTTCCTGACCATGGACATGTGTTGTCATTTGAAGAACGGGATCACATCATTAGGAACGATGTGATGGACAAGACCCATCTGTTAGCTTAGCATTATGATCGTTTAGTTTTATTGCTATTGCTCTCTTCATGACTTATACATATTCCTATGACTATGAGATTATGAAACTCCCGAATACCAGAGGAACACCTTGTGTGCTATCAAACGTCACAACATAACTGGGTGATTATGAAGATGCTCTACGGGTGCCTCCGAAGGTGTTTGTTGGGTTGGCATAGATCAAGATTAGGATTTTTCACTCCGTGTATCGGAGTGGTATCTCTGGGCCCTCTCGGTAATGCACATCACTATAAGCCTTGCAAGCAATGTGATGAGTTAGTTGCGGGATGATGCATTACGGTACGAGTAAAGAGACTTGCCGGCAACGAGATTGAACTAGGTATGATGATACCGACGACCGAATCTCGGGCAAGTAACATTCCGATGACAACGGGAATGACGTATGTTGTTATGTGGTTTGACTGATAAAGATCTTCCTAGAATATGTAGGAACCAATATGAGCATCCAGGTTCCGCTATTGGTTATTGGCCGGAGATGTGTCTCGGCCATGTCTACATAGTTCTCGAACCCATAGGGTCTTCACGCTTAACGTTTGATGACGATTTATATTATGATTTATGTGTTTTGGTGACCGAAGTTTGTTCGGAGTCCCGGATGAGATCACGGACATGACGAGGAGGCTCGAGATGGTCGGGAGGTAAAGATTCATATATTGGAAGGTTGTATTCGGACATCGGAATGGTTCCGAGTGATTCGGGTATTTTTCCGGAGTACCAAGGGGTTACCGGAACCCCCCGGGGGAAAACATGGGCCTCAGGGGCCATGAGAGAGAAGAAGGGGAAGCCGGCAAGGGGGAGGTGCCCCCCCCCAAGGGGAGTCCGAATAGGAAGGGGAGGGGCGTGGCCCCCCCTTTTCCCACTTCCTCTCCTCTCCTCCCCCTTACCCCCTCCGTTGGAAGGAAGGGGGCCGAATAGGACTAGGAGTCCTAGTCAGTCCCCCCCCCCCTATGGCACGCCCCTTGGCCGGCCTCCTCCCTCTCCTCCTTTATATACGGGGGCAGGGGCACCCCATAGCACATCAATTGTTCTCTTAGTCGTGTGCGGTGCCCCCCTCCACAGTTTACTCCTCCGGTCATAGCGTCGTTGTGCTTAGGTGAAACCCTACACGGATCACATCACCATCACCGTCACCATGCCGTCGTGCTGACAGAACTCTCCCTCGACCCTCTATTGGATCAAGAGTTCGAGGGACATCATCGAGCTGAACGTGTGTTGAACACGGAGGAGTCGTACGTTTGGTCCTTGGATCAGTTGGATTGTGAAGACGTTCGACTACATCAGCCGTGTTAACATAACGCTTCCGCTTTCGGTCTACGAGGGTACGTGGACACACTCTCCCCTGTCGTTGATATGCATCACTTAGATAGATCTTGCGTGATCGTAGGATTTTTTTTGAAATTCCATGCTACGTTCCCCAACAGTGCTATCAGAGCCAGGTCTATGCGTAGATGATATGCACGAGTATAACACAAAGAGTTGTGGGCGATAATAGTCATACTGCTTACCACCAACGTCTTACTTTGATTCGGCGGTATTGTTGGATGAAGCGGCCTAGACCGACATTACATGACCGCGTTCATGAGACTGGTTCTACCGACATGCTTTGCACACAGGTGGCTGGCGGGTGTCTGTTTCTTCAACTTTAGTTGAATCGAGTTTGACTACGGCCGGTCCTTGTTGAATGTTAAAATAGCACACTTGACGAAAAATCGTTGTGGTTTTGATGCATAGGTAAGAACTGTTCTTGCTAGAAGCCCGTAGCAGCCACGTAAAACTTGCAACAACAAAGTAGAGGACGTCTAACTTGTTATTGCAGGGCATGTTGTGATGTGATATGGTCAAGACGTGATGAGATATAAATTGTTGTATGAGATGATCATGTTTTGTAAAATTTATCGGCAACTGGCAGGAGCCTTATGGTTGTCGCTTTATTGTATGAAATGCAATCGCCATGTAATTTCTTTACTTTATCACTAAGCGGTGGCGATAGTCGTGGAAGCAATAATTGGCGAGACAACAATGACGCTACGATGGAGATCAAGGTGTCAAGCCGGTGAAGATGGAGATCATGACAGTGCTTTGGAGATGGAGATCAAAGGCACAAGATGACGATGGCCATATCATGTCACATATTTTGATTGCATGTGATGTTTATCTTTTATGCATCTTATTTTGCTTAGTACGGCGGTAGCATTATAAGATGACCCCTCACTAAATTTCTAGGTATAAGTGTCCCCCCTAGGTATGCACCGTTGCTACAGTTGGTCGTGCCGAGACACCACGCGATGATAGAGTGTGATAAGCTCTACATTCACATACACTACTGCAGGATGCTGCAACGCGACACTACGATCAGAGACCCTTCGACGAAACTGAGTGCGATGCAGTAATCGCAAACAGTGGTGTAAAAAACCGTCAAAAAGGTGCAAAACGTTTGCGATGGAGGATGCATCAAACACGGTTCAGATTTTAGTTGCATGTGCGATGCAGGGCATACGGTTCAGTTGAATTAACTGTTTGCGATGAGGAGGAACAAAAGAAATGGGCCGCCAGATGAAGGTGTGTGTGATATACATCATACAGTTCACTCGGATGAACTGTTTGTGATTAGGCAACACAAAAGAAACGGTCAGCCAAATCATGGTGTGTGCGATATATGGCATATGCTGTTCACTCGGATGAACTGTTTGCTTTGAGACAAGAGAATGGAAACGGTTCAATATAACAAGATGTGTGTGATACGCGGCAAACAGGTCTGTAATAAAAAATGTGTGCGAAGACCGATAATAATACAGACGATTGCTTCTAATAAGACGTATGTGATATGCTCTGTCTACACAACATCTATTGGTCATTGGGGGACGGGCGGTCATCCGGATACGCCATAAGGATGCGAAAAGGGATCCTATATCAGCAAGGACTAGCTGTTCCACCAGTAGCTCATGTAAGAGAACTATAAAGTTAAGTGTGCTCAGGCTGGAGTAGCCATCAGATGGGTGACTGGATGGGAAGTTGTGTTGATGTTAAATTAACTGATAGGATGGGTCGTATTTGTAAAATTAAATGACTGATACGACCCATCCCATGAGTTAATTTAACTTCGAGGTCCTTGTTTTTTTATTTTTTTATTTTTAACACATGTTAAAGAAGGTCTACCGCATTAATTTTTGACAATGTGTGATACGTGGCATACAGTTGATCCATCCGACCCGTTTGTGATGGAATAAGCCGTGTGTGTTGTGGGCAAACGCTTGCTAGTATTCAACCATTTGCAATTGATGAATTCATCACTGACGGGTTCCCTAGTGTGGTCCGTGTTCATCTGATCATCATCTACTTCTTGTGCTAGCTCGATGTTCCTTCTATGCTAAGTTTCCATTAATTGATGGCATTTTATGAACACGCCATCGTTTCCCGCCATTTCGTCACCTGTTTCCCGCCACCCAACGATATTGCACATAAACCTAGGCGGCGCGCGACGCACGGAGGCGACAAGCGCAACATGTAGCACATCCACCTTTTCCAAGCATGCCAACCCACCAAAGCGCCGCCTCAGCCATCAACCTCGTCAACGAGGAAAACGAGCAGGCGCCACGGCCCGTCGAGGCCGAGGCGCTCCCCGGCAACGCGATGGACGACGCCGTTTTGCGCGTCATCGCCAGGGTTGAGCATACCTTTGGCGCATGGCACTTGAGCGCCGCGGATCAAGATAGGGATGTCAGCACCGACAGTCTGCAGCTCGCCGCGCAACATGATCGATGGCGCGCCGCAGAGCAAGCTAGGCGCGTACGCACCGATAGGCTGCGGCTCGCCGCACAACGAGACCGTTGGAGCGCCGCAGAGCGAGAAGCACGGTGCACCGCACAGCAAGAGCGGATCCATCGGTGCTTGCCTGCTGTCGACACAGCGCCGCAGCTGGGTACATGTCCGTCAGTACCCCCATTCCTCGCCAAGAGTGAGCAGAGACCCTCAGCGCCGTAGTTGCAGCAGAGGCCGGCCGCGTCGTACTTGCACCAGACGCCTGCCGTGCCGTTCGCATGGGTGGCACCATTCGCCTCGTCCGCGGCCCATTGGATGCCAACGGGCTGGTCCGTAGGCTGGACCGCCTCCTTGGCCCAGGTGTCCACCTGGGCGCAGTAGAGGAACATGGTCGTCGCATCCTCAAGCTGGTGATCTCCGATGAAATAGCCAACTTGGAGCTCGAGATCGCGCTTCAGATGTACCGCGAGCGTGTTGACCCCTTGGACAAACGCCTGCACGGGTTCAGGCAGAGCCAAGAGCTACCGTAAGCAAGGGTTGCTGGTCATGGTCTCATAGACGCGTTTTATTTTGTTGAGTTGTTTCGACGACGATAGCTATGTATTCACGACAATCATATTATTGCTCTGTTTATTCCTATGTTAAATGTGTGTACTCTGTTTTTCGTTCTTATATGTTCTGTTTCAATGTGTGTATATACGCTTTCCATTCTGTATATGTGGATGATAACAACTAGATTCAAATTAGTATACAAAACAGATAGAAAATGGAATTCATATATATATATATATATATATATATATATATATATATATATATATATATATATATATATATATTAATTGTTTATTAGTTCATCACAGAATATATATATATAATATCATCACATATACGTGATTGTACTTAACTACTAGGTACAATGCATAAAATTGAAAACGAACAATACTAAAACTAATAATCCCTCCTGGGGCCAGTATTCCGGCAGCCCCTCGCCAGTAGCTCCGTGGTGCATGGCGTCTTCCCAGAGCGGAGGACGTAAGGGGAAGCTATCTCCTGTTCATCATCAAACATGCATTGTTCCCTCTCGGAACTACGAGCTTTGTAGTGAGTTGCTCCAGTTTGTGAGGGGTGTGTGTCCAAACTTTCGTCACACATGCCAATTTTTTTTACCACATCATCTTGGTGGCATGACATTGCATCAATCAAGGTTTCATGTTTTTCTGATAATTTTTTAATTTTTTGGAATTAGAATGCCATGGCATTCCATGCATATGTATGCATGTGTCCATGTCGTGAGACCAATATGTTTGAAAATTCCTTCTAATTTACTGCACATGGAATTAACTCGTACACAAATACACAAATATGATTTTTCAAACCGTTATGATTAGGCGTTGCATGTAGATGTAGTTAAAATTTGAATAACGGTCATTAAATGGCTAGAAAATCACTTAAATGTCTTTAAAAGGTCAAATGACCACTAGAATTTTCCAAATTTTCACAATACAGTTGTAGTAGTGCATGTTAAACGTAGAATAAATTTTGAAGGCCGTAAGAGGAAGCTATCTCCCGTTCGTCATCAAACATGCATTGTTCCCTCTCGGAAGCACGAGCCTTCTACTGAGTTGCTCCGGTTTGTGAGGGGTGTGTGTCCAAACTTTCATCAAACATGCCAATTTTTTTACCACATCATCTTGGTGGCATGACATTACATCAAGCAAGGTTTCATGTGTTTCTGATATTTTTTTAATTTTTTGGAATTAAAATGCCATGTCACTCCATGCATACATATGCATGTGTCCATGTCGTGAGACAAATATGTTTGAAAATTCCTTCCAAATTTTCACATCACAGTTGTATCCATGGGTAATGTGCCTAATCAAGCTTCACTCCTCTGTCGACTATAAGCCCTCAGCGCGTAACCATCTTATCTTTTTTGCTTGAGGTTGATATGTCCGTCGAAGCCATCTACCCTGAGCCTGCCAAGGAGCCACTTTATCTTCATAATGCTGATCACAAAAGCTTCTCGCAACCGATGGAGGGTGTTCTTGCTGCAACTCGAGTCTATCCTCTGGCTGGAAATATACGTGCACCTCATCATGCAAACACTGAAGCCACTGAAAGCACCATTGCTCAAAGGCCTCGAAAGCGATCTCGTGCACTCAATGACCGAGAGCTTCTTATGGCCTTACATAAGAAACATGATAGGCACCATGACTGGCTAAAGCGTCAGATGCAGAGCATCTTGGTGGATGTCAATCGCATTCGCAATCTTGCCACCAAGAACTCATTCGTTGCTCATGAAGCCTGTTAGCGGTCTTGGAAGAGTCTCACACTGCTATGCTCTAAAGACGATCTTCGCGAAGACGGTTTCACATAGGGCTTCAAATTTGATTCCAAGCCTCCCCAGAATGCAAGCTGGCGTCGGACTCCTTCCATTGAAGACTCTGAGTATTCATCTTTGGCTGCAACTGTTGTTGCCCGAGACGTCGATGAAGAAGATGATGCCACTTCACCAACCATGGCTTCACCGTGTCTCGACACTGCACCAGGCCCCTCAACACCACCGAACTCCAACGTCGACCCTGCACCTGCATCTACTCCTGATGGGAACGAGTAGATACTCTATGTCTTCAAACCTTTTTGGTCATTACTGACAAAAGGGGGAGAAGCATATGAGTTGATAGTCTTCAAGCGGGTCCTTATGGGTGGTTGCTATATTTTGCCAAGTGTTTACTACTCTCATCTTTTGATACATTTGGTTCTTTGGGTTGTGACACTTAAACTTGATGGTCGTCTGCAACTTTTTCTGCTACTCTGTGATGCGATGATAAATTCCACATGAAGTCATTCCACAGACGTCCATTTTTCATTAAGCATGTCATTATATTCATTATATCTTTATATTCATGATGAATTGTCTTCATAAGTTGAAGAGGATCTCCATAAAGTAAAACCTGCCATGTGCATTTGCATTCAAATGCATACTACTTATATGCACATCTTCAGGGGGAGCCTTTTGCCACTTATGAAGACAATGCTTTAATCCTTAAACTTTCACATACTTTTATCCCCGTTGAAAACCTCAACCGGTTTGTCATCAATCACCAAAATGGGGGAGATTGTAAGTGCATCTAGTGCCACCCCTAGTTGGTTTTGGATATTGACGACAAACTTGGTTGAGGGACTAATGTGTTTGTGAGAATAGCAGGATAACACAGGTAGTAGTCCCTCATTGATTCGGTTTACCTACCAGAGATGACCCCTAAAAATGTGTGAAGACATTGAAGACAATGGTGGTTTGTGAAGACTATGGAGTGCGAAGACATAGTTGTTTCGTAGTTTCCTTTTCTTCTTTGTTGAGTCATAGGAACCACCGCACTGTTAAGTGGGGTCCAAGTGAACAAAGTCAGAGTGACTAAAGTGATTCTCAACCAAATCCTATGTTTTCAAGCACAGACAATGAGAGCAAATCGTATCCAGAGTTAGATGAATCAGCTTTACTTGTAGCCCAAGTCAAGCTGCCGCGTGTGTTTGAAATCTGACCGTAGGACACGTGTCAGTTCCTTAGTGACCCAGGGTCATTTTGGACAAATCAGGTCGGGTTGCCTCCCGGCTATAAATAGCCCACCCCCTACACCATAAATTGGTGGCTGCTCAGAGTTAGTGCACGGCTTTTGTCATTTGAGAGCAACCCACCTCCGAAGCATTTGATAGAGAAATCCTTGCAAGGACAAAGCCCAAAACACCCAGAGCCAAAGAGTGTTAGGCATCACTGAAGTCTTTCTATCCACGTGATTTGAAGACTTGTTACACTTGTGGACTGCGAATCCTCCATCCGGTTAGGCGTCGCGTTCTGAGCATCCAAGAGTCATTGTGGATTGCCGGTGAACGAAGTCTGTGAAGGTTTGCAAGTCTACCTTGAAGACTTACCGGAGTGATTGGGCGAGGACTAAGTGTCCTTAGCTCTAGGGGAATGAGGTGAAGACGCGGTTTTCTGAGTTAAATCTCAGCCTCCCTAACCAGACGTACAGTTGTCACAGCAACTGGAACTGGTCCAACAAATCCCTGTCCTCACCAAGCAACTGGTTCTATCTCTTACCTCTGTTTACTTACAGTTTGTCTTCGTGAAGTCTTTGCATGCTTGCTTGATCTGATTGACTTCACTGTGTGACGACTATTTTTGTTTGGCTTCATACTATCTTCCATCCTGATCTATACTACCTAGCTGCTAATAGTCTTCGTGCTTTCACTTCATTGCTTACTTGACTATGGCTTGTCTAGTGTAGTCTACCTTCCGCTGCATATCAATAGGCTCACATCTACTATTTGTCTTCAAAGCCCCCGTGTTTTGAAGACTTTCATAAAAATCGCCTATTCACCCCCCTCTAGTTAATGAATAGCACTTTCAGAAGGACCCCCTATCGCCCACACTCACTTGGCGACGGTCCCAAATGCCATCGCGGAATGGGGTTAAAAACCGTTTGTATAGCATCGACGCGTACTAGTGATACAATGGGTGCAAGCCAGTTTTTGCACGTGCAGAATACTCGGGATAAACTTGGCGACCCTAGCATATGCAGATATGGCCTCGGAATACTCGGTAGCTGCAGCTGCTGCTGCGACGGCGGCTGCAAACGCCGAGAGTGCTCGAGTTGTGCTACCTCTTGAGCACTGCGTTGGTTTTCCCTTGAAGAGGAAAGGGTGATGCAGTAAAGTAGCGTAAGTATTTCCCTCAGTTTTTGAGAACCAAGGTATCAATCCAGTAGGAGGCCACACACGAGTCCCTCGCACCTACACAAACAAACAAGAACCTCGCAACCAACGCGATAAAGGGGTTGTCAATCCCTCAACGGTCACTTACGAGAGTGAGATCTGATAGATATGATAAGATAATTTTTTTGGTATTTTTATGATAAAGATGCAAAGTAAAATAAAAATCAATAAAATTAGCTAAGTGTTGGAACATTAATATGATGGAAAATAGACTCGGGGGCATATGTTTCATTAGTGGCTTCTCTCGAGAGCATAAGTATTACGGTGGATGAACAAATTACTGTTGACCAATTGACAGAATTGAGCATAGTTATGAGAATATCTAGGTATGGTCATGTATATAGGCATCACGTCCGTGATAAGTAGACTGACTCCTGCCTGCATCTACTACCATTACTCCACACATCGACCGCTATCCAGCATGCATCTAGAGTATTAAGTTCAAAAGAACAGAGTAACGCTTTAAGTAAGATGACATGATGTAGAGGGATAAACTCATGCAATATGATATAACCCCATCTTGTTATCCTCGATGGCAACAATACAATACGTGCCTTGCTGCCCCTCATCCTTTGGGAAAGGACACCGCAAGATTGAACCCAAAGCTAAGCACTTCTCCCATTGCAAGAAAGATCAATCTAGTAGGCCAAACCAAACTGATAATTCGAAGAGACTTGCAAAGATAACCAATCATACATAAAAGAATTCAGAGGAGATTCAAATATTGTTCATATATAAACTTGATCATAAACCCACAATTCATCGGTCTCAACAAACACACCGCAAAATAAGATTACATCGAATAGATCTCCACGAGAATAGTGGGGAAATTTGTATTGAGATCCAAAGAGAGAGAAGAAGCCATCTAGCTATGGTGTTGATGTAGAAGCCCTCCGTGATCAATGCCCCCTCCGGCAGGACGTCGGAAAAGGCCCCAAGATGGGATCTCACGGGTACAGAAGGTCGCGGCGGTGGAATTAGGATTTCGTGGATGCTTCATTGGTTTGGGTGTACGAGGTATATATAGGAGGAAGAAATGCGTCGGTGGGGCAACATGGGCGCGACGAGGTGGAGGGCGCGCCCAGGGGGGGGCGCGCCCCCTACCTCGTGCCTTCCTGATAGCTTTCACGTAGGGTCCAAGTCCTCTGGATCATGTTCGTTCTGAAAAACACGTTCCCGAAGGTTTCATTCCGTTTGGACTCGTTTGATATTATTTTTCTGTGAAACACTGAAATAGGCAAAAAAAACAAAAATTCTGGGCTGGGCCTCCGGTTAATAGGTTAGTCCCAAAAATGATATAAAAGTGTATAATAAAGACCGTTAAACATCCAAAACAGAATATAATATAGCATGAAGCAATCAAAAATTATAGATACGTTGGAGACGTATCAAGCTGCCGTCTGTGCCGCCGATGTCGCCCTGGCCCAGGTCAAGGCCATCCATGCCAAGATCCAGGATGCGCATGCCAAGATATTCCAGGCCACCTCGGGCTCCAGCATGCAACCCACGTTTGAAAAGGCGGTGGTGGCCATGGAGCACCTGCTTCCTCATGAGGTCGCCGAGCGGGAGCTGGAGATGTTGGAGGCGCCGGAAACCGAGGAGCACCGGGAGGAGGAGTTGCGCCTAGCCAAGGTCGAGGTAGAGAAGAGTCTGTCCAACGAGGAATCGGCGGTGGAGTACCAACGCGAGTTCTGGCGCAGCCACTACTATGAGTACCACAACCTTGAGGGCGGCGCCGAGGACGAGGACGAGGACGCGGTCGACTTCAACAGGGGGGACGCGGAGTCCACCAACGGCGGCATGTCGCCAGGTCAAGTCATCGACGTCTCATCTCACCCTGGCGATGTATAGGCCGACGCGGCGGAGAATTTGTTAAAATTAAGCGTACTTAGGCTTTGTTTTTAATGCTGGTCTTTTGTTAGAGCAATGTTTAGGTCAACTGGCTCTGTTTAATTACTAAAATTGCTCAATTCAGTAAGTGTGGTCTGTCTGCGTAAGCTCTTTTGTGTGCCCAAATTAGCAAGCGATGTTAAATTATGCAATGACGTATCCGGGGAAATTTCCACCAAAATTTGAATTATCAAACTCATCCCATGCGCGTAAAGCAGAAAGTCGTTTGTGATGCACATAATCATTCAAAGTGAATGGTTCGGCGGCACTGCGCGCAAAGTTTCCCTCCACATTTCCAAAATTTTGGCCTACCGCCAAAATATCTACCCCCGCCCCCTCCCCCCTTCCCCACCCCCTTTTCTCCCTGACCACAAGTCACATTTCCCCTGTTTCCTCCTTCCTTCCTGCCTAAGCTATAGCTGTTTCCTCACTCTCGCCGTCTCGCATCCTACCGCCAGGGTCGCCATGGTCTTCTTCAAAGACCTCTCCAGCGGTTCCTCCTTCGGAGACAACTCCTTCACCACCCGGGTATGCCTCTCTTCTCTCTCTCGGGCTATGACTTGGAATGAAGGATTTTTACCCGGCGGTCGATTTGAGTTATTTCTTCCTTTTGTAGCTCCCTAGGACCATCAGTGGCAACGAATGGAGCAGGGTGGCTGAAGATCTATCTGCTCGTTGTCACCATCAATCTCCATGCGTGAAGCTAGTTGCATTTGAATCTGTGGACAGTGGGAGCAAGTTTCTGGCATGTGCAGAGAAGGTTAGACCCTCTTTCGTTGTTAGAAATCAGTTGTTAGATGTGATTCAGACACTGTCACGGTCCCAACCCATTCATAACACACCTTCAACCAAACGCATCCTAAGGCAGTGTCACAGTACGTACCTAGTATCTTAAATCGTTGCCATCTCATCAGCGGTGCCATTAGAAAATTATTTGGCACTGCTTCAGCAGTTTGTGAAGCCAACTTTGGTCCACACATCCGAGTAGCCAAGCAGTAAAATACTAAATCTTATGCCACGAAGGAACTAGGCATCGGAGCAACTACATGCTCCGGAGTCCGGGCCCCTGATTTTTTCTGCTGCATCGGCTTGCCAGTGAAGGGCACCGGTGCGAGATGTAGCAAAAATTGTCTTTACCCCAGTTTTCGCATACATAGTGGACGGCCTTAATGTTATTAGTTTTATGTTTCTAAATTTGTGCATGTACACACCTGTTAGTATCAATTTGTTGTCATCCAAACACTGTCGCTATGTTGTTGCAGTTATATTTACCTTCCTCATAAAATGTTCAATTTGATATTTATTCTACATGAGTAAGAACTTGTAGCGTTGTTGTAGTTAATTATAGCTTCTGATGTTCCAGAATTTGGTTGTTGTCTCAGTAGCAATTAATTCATTTGCACATTGATCTTTTTGAGAAGATATGTCATAATTAACATGTTTCTTTAGTTTTTCAAAATAAATATTGGTGATTTTCTATGTTGCTATAAACCCATTTCCCCTACAATTGTTACTGATCTAGTTTTAAATATTATAGGATGAACGGAAGTGTTCGTACTAGGAGTGGGTTAATCAAGAGTGGCCACAGTCTTTGAAGATGTGCCTAGCGAAGCTCTGGAGCATGTATGAGGAAGAGAACAGATGTAGGCTTAGAGAAACTATTATTAACGCTGAAGAATATTTGAAGATGCAGGATAAAAAGTGGAAGGTGGAGAATGAGCTAAGATTTTTTAAATCAGACTTTGCTAAGATGGTATTGGCGAAGGAGGAGGCACTTTCTGAGTTGGGCCGTGCAAAACAGGTTCTTACTGAACTGAAAGCAGAGGTGGACAAGACGAGCCTGGATAATCTCGATTGGGGAAATGAATATATTGTTCTAATATTGTTCTTATGAAGTTGAACTAGCTATATGTTGTACTATGCTATTTTCATGTAGCTATCGTACTGTGATGTTATAATATATTTATGTGCGTGATATGAAATTGGAAAACAGTTGTTCGATATGAAATGTGAATTTGCTAATACTGGAATTATTAATTGTTGTAAACTAATAAACCTGATAAAATGTGTCATGGAACTTTGCAAACGGTTCTAGCAGTAAAATCACTTGTGATGGATAGCCCAATGCCACACAGTTTTCTTCATCAAATCATGTGTGATGTAGTTGATAAAAGAAAACAATTAACCAAGCCAGAGCGCGTGTGATAGTTACACCTTTCACACACGAGCCTACACATAAAACTGTGTTGGATGTACATACGAACGGAAACGTTGTCCCTGGGTTGACTGTGTGGGATGTACATAAGAACGGAAACACATTCCTTGGATTGACTTTGTGTGATATACATATGAACGGAAACGTTTTCCCTGGATTGACTGTATGGGATGTACGTAAGAACGAAAACGTATTCCTTGGATTGATTGTGTGTGATATACATACCTACGGAAATGTTTTTTCTGGGATTCACCATGCGGGATGTACATACCTACGGAAATGTTTTTATGGCACTCATCGTGTGGGATGTACATACCTATGAAAATCATTGGGTTTCGATGCCTCGCCCGATCGCACATGAGCTCATTTGATGTCCTAGGAGGGCCTATCGATGATGATTTCTGGGTCGTGTGAGAAGGTGTAAGTGCATCTAGTGCCACCCCTAGTTGGTTTTGGAGTATTGACGACAAACTTGGTTGAGGGACTAATGTGTTTGTGAGAATTGCAGGATAACACAGGTAGTAGTCCCTCATTGATTCGGTTTACCTACCAGAGATGACCCCTAAAAATGTATGAAGACATTAAAGACAATGGTGGTCTGTGAAGATGTTCACAACGAAGACTATGGAGTGCAAAGACATAATTGTTTCGTAGTTTCCTTTTCTTCTTTGTTGAGTCATGCGAACCACCGCACTGTTAAGTGGGGTCAGAGTGAACAAAGTCAGTGTACTAAAGTGATGCTCAACCAAATCCTATGTCTTCAACCGAAGACAATGAGAGAAAATATTATCCAGAGTTGGATGAGTCAGCTTTACTTGTAGCACAAGTCAAGCTGCCGCATGTGTTTGAAATATGACCGTTGGACACGTGTCAGTTCCTTAGTGACCCAGGGTCATTTTGAACAAATTAGGTCGGTTTGCCACCTGGCTATAAATAGCCCACCGCCTACACCATAAATTGGCGACTGCTCAGAGTTAGTGCACGACTTTTGTCACTTGAGAGCAACCCACTTCCGAAGCATTTGACAGAGAAATCCTTGCGAAGACAAAGCCCAAAACACGCAGAGCCAAAGAGTGTTAGGCATCACTGAAGACTTTCTGTCCGCGTGATCTGAAAACTTGTTACACTTGAGGACTATGAATCCTCCAGCCGGTTAGGTGTCACGTTCTGAGCATCCAAGAGTCATTGTGGATTGCGGTGAATGAATTCTGTGAAAGTTTGGAAGTCTACCTTGAAGACTTACCAGAGTGATTGGGCGAGGACTAAGTGTCCTTAGCTCAAGGGGAATAAGGTGAAGACGCATTCTTCTGAGTTAAATCTTAGCCTCCCTTACCAGACGTACAGTTGTCACAACAACTAGAACTGGTCCAACAAATCCCTGTCCTCACCAAGCAACCGGTTCTATCTCTTACCTCTCTTTAGTTATAGTTTGTCTTCGTGAAGTCTTTGCCTGCTTGCTTGATCTGATTGACTTCACTGTGTGACGACTATTGTTGTTTGGCTTCATACTATCTTCCATCCTGATCTATACTACCTAGATGCTAATAGTCTTCGTGCTTTCACTTCATTGCTTACTTGACTATGGCTTGTCTAGTGTAGTCTACCTTCCGCTGCATATCAATAGGCTCTCCAAGGTCAACGAATGCGTCTCAACCCAGAGAGACTCAAGGATCAGTGTTCTTCGCAACCTCTTCAAGCGAAATGATAATGAGAATGTCCATCTCACATTTGACCGCCTCACTGATATCACAAATGAGCTTCATGCACTCGGCGCCACTGAGATCACCAAGCATGAAATCGTCAAGACACTCTTGAGATCGCTCGACAGCTCATTTGACACCCGGGCCCTGATGATTCATGAACGCCCTGACTTCAAGACACTCGATCCGTCTGACATACTTGAGAGGCTCAACACACATGAGTTCCAGTTATTTGAGAAAAGAGATATCTATGGTCCCAACTATGGCCGAACTTGCGCTTTGAAGGCAAAGGTTGTTTCCTTATCTGGAGAAGAATCTGACCGCGGTTCTGGGGATCCTGAAGACATTGAAAAGGACCTTGCTATGCTTGTGAAGAAGTTCCAGAAATTCACTAAGAAGAAAGGCTTCAGAAAGTCTTCAAGATCCAGCTCGAGAAATGATGAAGCTTCTACTCATGACCACAAGAAGAGAACGTGCCACAAGTGCAAGAAACCTGGTCACTACATCTCTGAGTGTCCACAATGGGACAATGAGAACAAGAAGAAGAAGAGCAAGGAATATGATTCTGATGACAGGAAGAATAAGAAATCCTCAAAGTCTTCTTCCAAGTCTTCATCGAAGTCTTCATCACACAAGAAGAGCTCATCAAGCAAGGCACGTGCATTTGTTGGCAAGGAGATGGATTTAGAGGAGGAGTCTACTTCTGAGGAGGCGGAGGTGGAGTCTGAGGAGGAGTCCGATTCAGGCGTGGCAAGCCTGGCTCTAGCTTCAGCATATGTCGCCAAGTCCATGTTCAACACTGAAGACAATGGCCTCGTCACCAACACCGATCCTGAGGATAAGGATGACTCTGCTCCCACCTACTGCTTCATGGCACGCGATGCCTACTTTCAAGCATCAAGTGAAGATGACTCTGATTGTGAATCCAAACCTAGCTACAAAGCACTTGCTAAAATTGCAACTGAACAACAGAAAGCTATGGAACATATTCAAAAATTGCTAGACAAAAGCGATGACCTGTTGGACGCGGAAATGACCCGATCTCAGTCCTTAATTGAAGACCTCAAAATCTTCATGTTAAATACAAGGAACTTGAAAGTCGTCATGAAACGCTCTCAACAACTCATGAAAAGCTTTCCTACGATTATCTTCAAAGGAAGCAAGAACTTGAGAAATTGAGAGCGGCTCATGAAGATCTTCAAAAGGTGAACGAGCCACTTCGCGCTCAACAGATCAGTCTCACTCAGGAAGGATTTGAACCACCATGTCTAAAATGCCTTGAGCGTGATAACGCTACCTATGTTGCTGAATGTTCTACTGCCACTACTGTTGCAATATCTTCAACTGCTGATGTGGTAACTAACCCCTCTACTGAGGATACCACTACTATTGCTGATGAGAATGCCAGGTTGAAAACATTGCTTGAGAGAGGAATGTACAAAAGTCTCAAAGGGCATCAGACACTATGTGATGTCCACAAAAAACAGATTATGAACCAAAAACCCTAGGAAAGAGGGTGTTGGGTTCGAGAGGAAAATGAATGTTGATGGTTCTTACTGGAAGCCTGAGCAGTGCCCCAAAACCACATGGGTTGCTACAAAGGGACCTTCAGTGGATTCGTCTACTCTATCTGGCTTCACTTGTGCTAACCCGATTATCATTGATGAATCCTTTGATGCAAACTATAAACTATTTAAGAATGAGAATGGTGAAGTGTTTGCCAGGTTTATTGGTACTAACTGCAGGAATGGACCACCTATGAAGAAGATCTGGGTGCCCAAAAGTCGTCTTTAGAATCTTCCTGTGAATGCCATCATGACACCACCTGGGAAGAAGACAAACCCCAGACCAAAGGCGTCATATGGTCCAAAGGCTTCATACAGACAGAGGACTCAACAGAGTCACCCTAATGCCAATGTTTTGCAAGGAAATCATACTCAGACCTATGAATATGAGCGTGTTTTCTCAAACCTCTATGTTCATAAAACTAAGAACTTTTCTGCTTATTCATATGAGTATTATTCACCTCCTGCAAGGCTATGTGCTAGGGCTCCAAAGCCTAAGTTCTCAGATGCCGCACTTAGATTCATTGCTTCTAAGCCACCCCTGAAGATGTGGGTGGCTAAGAAAAATTAACTCTCTTTTGCAGGGAAAGGTTTCCAGACGGAAATCTAAGGCGTCTGATACTATCGTTGGGGACCTAAAACATATTGTGGGACGCAAGATAAAATGCCCAAATGGTCTTACTATGTATTTCGTTCCTGAGTTCCTTGATGATCACCCTGTTTATCCTAACCAAGATCTGAACTTTCATAATCCACTCGTTCGTGAAATTTTTATGCTTCACAATACACTTGGTGAAGCCTATCCCCCTAATCGCACTGTAGGATATGACACCAAAGGCTTCAGAATGGATTGTGGAAAGTGGATGCACTAACCACATGACTGGTGATCGAAGTCTTCTGATGGATTCAACACTACGTCCATCTGACAAGAGGCACATCACATTTGCTGACACTGGTAAAAGCAAGGTATTGGTTCTAGGTAGAGTTGCAATCTCAAGGGATCAGCACATGGACAAAGTGATGCTTGTTGAATCCCTTGGTTTCAACTTAATGTCTGTCTCAATGCTTTGTGACTTAAACATGATTGTGATATTTGGAAATATCGTTGCCTTGTGCTAATGGAATCTGACAAATCTCTAATCTTTGAAGGGTATCGAAAAGATGATCTATATATGGTAGATTTCTCAGCAGGACCACAGTTGGTCATATGTCTTGTAGCAAAGGCTTCAGAGTGATGGCTCTGGCATCGGAGGCTAGGGCTTGCTGGCATGAGGAACTTGTACACACTCGCGAAGAAGAAACACGTCGTAGGCATCGGGCGTCAAGTTCAAGAAGGATCATCTGTTTGGTGCCATCGAAGCTGGAAAGATGACTAGGGCCAAGCATCCCTCGAAGACAATTATGACGACATCTCAACCCTTCGAGCTGCTTCACATGGACTTATTTGGCCCTACTCACTACTCTACTCTTCCTACCACTGCTTGCCTCTATGGCTTCGTCATTGTTATTGATTATTCAAGATACACATGGGTGCATATAATCCTCTACAAGAATGAAGTGCAGGATGTCTTCAGACGATTCGCCAATCGTGCCATGACGAACTATGGCATCAAGATCAAGCACATCAGAAGTGACAACGGCATAGAATTCAAGAACACCGACCTCGACACTTATCTTGATACATTGGGCATCAATCATGAGTTTTCTGCTCCATACACACCTCAGCAGAATGGCATCGTGAAGCGCAATAACATAACACTCATTGAGTTGGCTCGGACGATGCCTGATGAGTACAAGACTCCAAGGAAGTTCTGGCCTGAAGCTATTGATATTGCATGCCACGTCATCCACCATGTTTATCTTCAGAAGCTTCTAGAGAAGACATCCTATGAGCTCCTAACTGGTAAGAAGCCAAATGTCAGTTACTTCAGAGTATTTGGTGCTAGATGCTGGATCGAGGATCCACATCACACTTCAAAATTTGCACGGAAAGCACATGAAGGTTTTATGCTTGGCTACAGAAGGATTCACACTCCTACAGAGTCTTCAACATCTTTCACTATAAAGTGGTTGAAACTGTGTATGTGTGGTTCGATGAGAGTAACGGCTCGCAAAGAGAGCACCTGCCAAATGTGCTAGATGAAGTCCCACCAAGTGAATCGATCAAGCTTATGGGTACTGGAGAAATCATACCTTCAGAGGCACAGGATGAAGAAGAAATCATCATTGCACCAAGTCAACCTGAAGACAATGCTAAGCCTGAAGCCAATGCTGAAAATGAGGACAATGATCAGCAAGGGCAAAATCTTCGTGTAACATCCCAATTTTCAATTTGGATGTTATATATAGGTCATCATATGCATATCATATTTTATTTGCAATTCGTTCGCGATCCTAGAAATCCTAAGCAACTCAAGGACCTACGGAGAGAGTTGGGGATTTTGTTTTTTCGTATTTGAATTTTCTCAAATATTGAAAATAGGATCATATTGGTTTCAATAATTTTTCTCTCCAAAATATTTCCGATATTAAAAATAAAAGCGAGGAGATAAAATGACTTCTCCAAAAATAATAGAAATATTGGAGGAAAAATGTTAAAGTAAATAAATATTTTATTTTATTTTATTTGGATTTTTATTTGGAGTTATTTTATTAAATTGGGAAAATTGCATTTTTGAAAATTGCATTAGGTCCGGGAAAATTGTTCACTTTGTCATAAATTTTATTAGAGGACCGTGAAAATTTATTTCGGAATATTTGGACTCTGTTTGATATTTCTTTTTATTTATTTACTCCGTCCGTTTTAAAAAAACGCGAACCGCCTTTGGGCCGTGCCCGAGCCGGACACGTCCCGCCCGACCTCTTTAAAAGGCGAGGCCTGAGGCTCGAGGCCGCCTCAGCCCGCGCTGTCGAACCCTAGAGCCACCGCCTCGCGATCCGCGCCGCGCCGCCGCCGGAGTTCGCCGCCGCCGGCCGGTTTTTCGCCGGTTTATTTCTGTAAACCATAGATCTGGTTTTTATCGAGTAGATAGGTTTGGTTTTTCTCGGTTCGTTGGTTTAGATCGGTTTTTCGCTTTTTTCGGTTCGGATATAATTTACGAACGTTCGTTCATTTAGATCTATTAACGAACAAATTCGTTCGTTAGTCTCTGTTAGCGGACGTTCGCGCCGTAGTCTTTTTATTTTTATTTTATTTTCGTCCAGGGACCTATCTGGGATTATTTTTATCAGAGATTAGCCCCTAATCTTCCAACCCTCGCAACTTTTTAACCGTTCGTCCAAATCCAGTGAAACGAACGCCAAAATCTTCGTCTCGAACCACTCTTTCCGTTAAACAACATGAACATGATGTTGACAATTTAAAATTTGGTTTCAAGCAGATTTGGTTTCGAACTTATTTTGATCGTAGTTTCAGTTTCGTAGCTTCGATTTGACTTATTCTTTTTGCAAATTGAAGCTCTTCAGTTGAACTTTCAGATTTGATCTTGCTCATCTGAGTTTTACCCTTGCATCTATGCTTGATTTCTTATGTATGCTATTGTTTGTTTGCGATAGAATTACCGGAGTGCGAAGCGTGCTACTACGAGTCTCTAGGGTTTGCGGATCGTCAGCAAGGCAAGTAACACATTGATCATACTTCTTTATTTCCCAGTTTTTATGCATTAGTTCAAATCCTCAAACACTGCATGATTAGGATGTGATTAACTTGTGGGTATTGGGAAGTAGATGATGAGGTAGAACCTATTTCCCTTTTATTATCAAACCCTTGGGAGTTACTTCTACGTTACGCTTATACCGCTATGCTTTGCTCGTAGACGTGGATTGGTTGAGTGTATCCATGACAGATGTGAGAGTTGTTAATTAATGGTTAACTTAAGGTGGCAACATAAATACACATCTGGGTGGATTGGTTGAGGCACCCTGGAGCACCCAGTGGTTGTCTGGGCACCTGGAGAATCCAGTGTTGTCCTAGGATATCCCGGAGTACCCGTGTGATCATCCTATGGTTCGCCACCCAGGCTCAAAGGGATTATAAAATTATTCATGCTAGAAACTTCCGTGTGCAGCCACAAGCCATTATCGGCTCTGGCATAGTTGAGTATGTTGCATGACCTCTTTAAGTGGTAGGCTAGCAGATGTAGTGGAAAGTAGGTGTAACTGTCTACCCAGAGTAAAGAGTTAATGTTTCGAAAAGACTGTGTCTCAGTCATCCGTTTCTCAAACACCATGTAGTGCGAGAAATCCAACGGAGGAGATCGAGTCTTGTGGGGAAAAGTGCGCAAACCTCTGCAGAGTGTACGAACTAATCATGGTTAGCCGTGTCCCCGGTTATGGACATCTTGAGTATCTGGTTCTTGGATTATAATGTTGATTGCATCACTCTAAATTAATTTTTTGGGTTGTCAATACTTCTTAATTCGGATTGAGTCGGAGGAACCTTCTCAATGTTTCAACCACCATGATAGTTAAATGAAATATAATCCTTTGTTGTAGGCAAAAATTGGCTTTTCGCAAAAACATTATAACCATAGAGACTCCACCAGCCATATATGCTTGTAGTGTTAGCATTTATCTGTTCATTGCTCCATTGTGTTATCTTGCCAACATATTCCATGTGCTGACCTGTTTCGGGCTGCAACATATCATGTTGCAGACTTTTCATACGAAGAGTAAGGTGCGCTAGGTCGTTTTCATGCAGTCTACTACGCCGTTGGAGTTGATGGACTCATTTTACCTTCGATGCTTCCGCATTTATTTTATTTGTATGGCCTTAAGCAATATTATTGTAATAAGTTATCTTTTGAGACATTCGATGTAATAAGTGTGTGATTGCACTCTGCTATAAATCCTTCAAGTACTGTGTGGGTCAGCATTACCAATCCAGGGATGACACTTATGCACAGAGATTTGACCGTCTGAGGTCGGATCGCTACAAGATAGTATCAGAGCACACGCTGATTGTAGGACACGACTACTAAGATAAGCCATAGGTCACTCTTCTCTACTCATTTCTGACTCCTCTCCATTTTCCACACTATAGGATGGCGGACTCAAGGAACAAGTTTGCACAACCGGATGAAGACACACCTTTTGGGAGACACTTGAAGGAAGCCACTAGGTACCTGAACATTGGAATACCCAGCTTCACCGGGACCTACACCGCCACTTTACCAGAAGAGGAGCGTTGGATGATTCGAGTTCAAGTTCAAGGAAGGACATTCACGCCAGCTACTGAGCCCATATAGTTTTACTTTGATGCACCAACCTGGAGTCTAGGTAAGAGCATGGCAGCCCACATTGCCATGGGACGCATCGGCGAAGTTTATCACAAGGATCTTAAGGACACCATCTAACAGATATGTGGGCGCCGAGATGAGCAATGGGAGATGATCAACACTAGGAGGGACAGGTCCATTGCAGCCTTCATCTAGGAGTTAAACCAGCACATTCGTCGCTAGGAGAACCAAATGTGCGCAAGCATGATAGAACTGAAGAAGGTTATGACTAAGAACATGGAGCTAGAAGAAGAACTCAAGTCTACACGTGATGGCTATGAGGAGGAAATCACAATACTAGTGGAGAAGAATGACGACCTGGCAAGGAAGCTAGGAGTATTCATGGGAGACCCCACGCCAGGAGGAGATGACGACCATCCCAAGGACTACATCATCATCGACGACACTGACTCCGACCCCGACAGTAGTGATGATGACTATAAAGACGAAGCTGGAGCGGATATCATGGAGTCTTCCACCAATCAAAATTTCTAGATGACCACCACATCAGTAGTAGTATTCCCCCATGTATATAGTAGTAGTCCGAGCACTTTTGTAACGGTAGCTAGATCGATTGTATGCCCTTGTTTGAATTGAGTTGTGTGTTATGAATGTGTTTGTCTCATGTGCATCTGGGTAGTGCCTTCTCAATAGACCTCACTCTATTCTAATCTCTCCCCTCTAAACCCATCAAATGCCTCCAAGACATGACCCCGGATTTGTCTTCCCACCGGAGCTCACCCAGTTGATCCAACAACAGAATGCCTTGATGCAGCTACTAGTACAGAACCAAGGCGGCAACAACAACAACAACAACAACAACAACAACAACAACAACAACAACAACAACAACAACAACAACAACAACAACAACAACAACAACAACAACAACAACAACAACAACAACAACAACAACAACAACAACAACAACAACAACAACAACAACAACAACAACAACAACAACAACAACAACAACAACAACAACAACAACAACAACAACAACAACAACAACAACAACAACAACAACAACAACAACAACAACAACAACCACAACAACAACAACAACAACAACAACAACAACAACAACAACAACAACAACAACAACAACAACAACAACAACAACAACAAACCACCGTCACCACCTCCAGTTGACAACCTAGCCCGTTTTCTGAGGTTGCAACCGCCGGTGTTTTCCAGTAGCACCGAGCCGATTCTTGCTGATGACTGGCTACACAGGATTGGAAGGGAGTTGACCACCGCAGGTTGCACAGATGTTGAGAAGGTGCACTTTGCCGCACATCAATATGATGGACCCGCAGCCTCATGGTGGGAAAATTACACAGCCACTTTCCCCCATAGCCAATGTCAATTGGGATCAGTTTCAGCAAGCTTTCCGCACTGCACATGTCTCAACTGGAGCTATGAGCATGAAGAAGCATGAGTTTCACAACTTACGCCAGGGAAATTGTACTGTGGGGCAGTACATGGATGAGTTCAGTAGTTTACCTCGCTATGCCCCTGACGATGTGGCCACAGACGCCGCGAAGCAGGAGAAGTTTATGGAAGGGCTGAATGATGAGCTGAGTATGCAGTTGATGGTAGCAACATTTGCTAACTACCAGGAGTTGGTAGACAGGGCTCTTATGATTGAAGGGAAGCAACAGCAGATAGAGAGCCAAAAAGAGGAAGTATGTGCAAGGGAAGTACAATCCAGGAGCTCAGCAGAGACCTCGTTTTACTCTGAACTCGGGAGGACGCACTCACCATAACCATGGAGGCCACACTCACAATGGAGGGAGTTCGCATAACCATAGTGGCCCCAAGAATGGGAATGGAAATGGAGGAAGCAGCAGCCAGAACCGTTCAAACCCAGCAACGCCCGCCAAGAAGGATCTAAGTCACATTACTTGTTTCAAGTGTGGGAAGACTGGACACTACGCCACCGAGTGTTCTGAAGCCAAGAATGGAAATGGCAATGGAAGCTCTAGAAAGAAGCCCAACCCTTTCAACAAGGGACAAGTGAACCACGTTAACGTGGAGGAGGTTGAAGAGTAGCCAGATGCAGTTATAGGTAAGTTTTTGGTTAAGTCATTTACTGCAATCGTTCTTTTTGATAATGGTGCATCGCATTCATACATATCAAGGGGATTCGTGGATAAGTATAAGTTTCCCACCAAGGTTCTTAGAACACCTATGTTAGTAAGCTCGCCAGGAGCGGAGTATATGGAAAGCCAAGGATGTTTTCAGATTCCATTGACCATAGGTAGGTATGTTTTCCCCTCAAACCTAATAATTTTGGAGTCGCAAGGATTGGATGTGATACTAGGCATGGATTGGCTATCGATGTATGGAGGAAACATCGATTGCGCCAGTAAGTTAATTCTACTCACCACCCTGGATGGAAAAAGGATTAAGTATGTATCCAGGAATGCGCCAAGGAGGACCCAAGTAAATTCCCTCTCAGGAGTTGTTCAGGAGGAAGTGCCTGTAGTGAAAGATTACCCAGAGGTATTTCCAGAGGAACTACCAGGCATGCCGCTGGATCGAGACATTGAGTTTTTTGATAGAGTTGTTGCCAGGCACCGGACCTATACCGAAGAGACTATACCGGATGCCCGCAAATGAACTGGAGGAGATTAAGAAGCAGATTAAGGAGTTATTGGAGAAAGGTTACATTCGATGAAGTTCGTCACCGTGGGGAGCCCCTGTGCTTTTGGTTGAGAAGAAGGATGGATCTTTGAGAATGGTTGTTGATTATCGTGCATTGAATGAAGTGACAATCAAGAACAAGTACCCACTACCGATGATCAACGATTTGTTTGACCAGCTGCAAGGAGCTAAAGTGTTCTCCAAGATTGATCTGCGATTAGTATACCACCAGCTGAATATCCGAGAACAGGATATACCTAAGACAGCTTTCACCACAAGGTACGGGCTATATGAGTACACGGTTATGTCATTTGGATTGACTAATGCCCCTGCCTATTTCATGAGTATGATGAATAAGGTGTTCATGGAGTTCTTGGACAAGTTTGTTGTGGTGTTCATTGATGATATTTTAGTATACTCGAAGAATGAAGAGGAGCACAAGGAGCATTTGCGTTTAGTTCTCGAGAAGCTCATGGAACATCAGCTATATGCCAAGTTCATCAAATGTGAGTTTTGGTTGAAAGAAGTTGGATTCCTTGGACATGTTATATCAGGAGAAGGTATAGCAGTAGACCCTACCAAAGTTCAGTCTGTCACTGAGTGGTTGGCACCCACCTCAGTTGGAGAGATCCGCAGTTTTCTAGGACTCGCGGGATACTACCGGAGACTCATTGAGAATTTTTCCAAGATTGCGAAGCCTATGACGGAGTTATTGAAGAAAGACACTAAGTTCAAATGGATAGATGAATGTGAGGCAAGTTTTCAGGAGCTGAAGAAATGTTTGGTTATAGCCCCAGTGCTGATGCTGCCGGATATACGCAAGGATTTCCAAGTGTATTGCGACGCTTCTCGCTTAGGACTTGGAGGAGTACTTATGCAAGATGGAAGAGTTGTTTCATACGCCTCACGTCAGCTTCGACCGCATGAGTTGAACTATGCCACACATGATTTGGAGTTAGCAGATGTAGTTCATGCGCTCAAGACCTAGAGACATTTTGTTATTGGAAATCGTTGTGATGCGTACACGGATCACAAGAGTTCGAAGTACATTTTCACACAGAAGGGGCTGAATCTCAGGCAAAGGAGATGGTTGGAGCTTATAAAGGATTAGGACATGAAGTTGCATTATCACCCAGGAAAGGCCAATGTCGTAGCAGACGCTTTGAGCCGGAAGAGTTATGTCAATACCCTCATAAGCGGAGGATTACCAAAGGAGTTAGCCGAAGATCTCAGGGAGCCTCGTTTGGAGATAGTTCCTAAAGGTTTTGTTGTAGCAATGGAGGTTCAGTCAACATTACTGGAAAAAAAATCGAGAAGCTCAGAAGGATGATAAGGAGATTGCTGAGATAAAGGAGAAGATGAGCGAAGGAAAAGCCAAAGGTTTTCGTGAGGATGAGAACGACACTTTATGGTTTGAGGACCATGTATATGTACCCAATAATGCAGAGATCAGGAAGTTAATACTTCAGGAAGCTCACGACTCGCCATACTCGATACACCCCGGAAACACCAAAATGTATTTGGAATTGAAGGAACATTTCTGGTGGAGTGGTATGAAGAAGGATATTGCCGAGTATATAGCTGTATGTGATGTATGTCAGAGAGTGAAGGCGGAACATCAGAAGCCAGTAGGATTACTGCAGCCTATGCCGATACCCGAATGGAAGTGGGACAAGCTTGGCATGGATCTCATCACCAGATTACCCAGGACACAATTGGGATATGACTCTATCTGGGTAGTAGTGGATCGTTTGACCAAAGTGGCTCACTTTATCCTAGTGAAAACCACCTATACGAATGCGAAGTTGGTCAAGATATATATGACCAGGATCGTATGTCTGCATGGAGTTCCAAGGACTATCGTATTAGATAGAGGGACTCAGTTTACTTCGAAGTTCTGGCATCAGCTGCACCAGACTTTGGGTACCAGGCTAGAGTTTGGTTCAACTTTTCATCCACAGACAGATGGACAGACCGAGAGAGTCAATCAGATTCTGGAGGACATGTTGAGAGCTTGTGCGCTAGATTATGGATCTAGTTGGGATGAAAATTTGCCGTACGCAGAATTCTCATACAACAACAGTTACCAAGCCAGTTTGAAGATGGCACCTTTCGAAGCTTTGTATGGAAGGAGGTGCAGGACATTGTTAATGTGGGATGAAGTTGGAGACCGTCAGTTGTTTGGACCAGATTTGATCAAAGAGTCGGAAGAGAAGGTTAAGTTGATTCGCAACAGACTAAAGGTAGCTCAATACCGACAAAAGAGTTATGCAGACTCCAAACGCAAGGAGGTAGTCTATGAAATCGGAGATAGAGCATATCTTCGAGTGTCACCTCTCCGAGGAGCTAAACGTTTTGGAGTTAAGGGAAAGTTAGCCCCGAGATTTGTAGGACCATACCGAGTTTTGGAACGTATGGGAGAAGTGGCCTACAAGTTGGCGTTACCCGAAGGATTGTCAGGAGTTCATGATGTGTTTCACGTTTCCCAGTTGAAGAAGTGCCATCTTTGAGATGGCGATATTCCTCTCGAGAGATCTGATTGCCTCGAAGCATTTCAGTTGGACAGTGATCTGACCTACGAGGAGAAACCCGTCAAGATTCTCGAGTTTGCCAGCCGAGTTACGCGCAACAAGGTTATCATGTTTTGCAAAGTTTAGTGGAGCCACCATATCGAGGAAAAAGCCACCTGGGAACGAGAGGAATACCTACAGAAGGACCACGCACACCTATTTTCTAGCCAACCCGAATCTCGAGGGAAAGATTCATCTTAAGGGGGGTAGGTTTGTAACATCCCAATTTTTAATTTGGATGTTATACATATGTCATCATATGCATATCATATTTTATTTGCAATTCGTTCGCGATCCTAGAAATCCTAAGCAACTCAAGGACCTACAGAGAGAGTTGGGGATTTTGTTTATATTCGTATTTGAATTTTTTCAAATATTGAAAATAGGATCATATTGGTTTTAATAATTTTTCTCTCCGAAATATTTCTGATATTAAAAATAAAAGAGAGGAGATAAAATGACTTCTCCAAAAATAAAATAAATATTGGAGGGAAAATGCTAAAATCAAATAAATATTTTATTTGATTTTATTTGGATTTTTATTCGGAGTTATTTTATTAAATTAGGAAAAATTGCTATTTGAAAATTGCATTAGGTCAGGGAAAATTGTTCACTTTGTCCTAAATTTTATTAGAGGACCGTGAAAATTTATTTCGGAATTTTTGGACTCCGTTTGATATCTCTTTTTATTTATTTACTCCGTCCATTAAAGAAAACACGAACCGCCTTTGGGCCGTGCCCGAGCCGGACACGTCCTGCACGGCCTCTATAAAAGGCGAGGCCCGAGGCCGCCTCGGCCAAGCCGCCGAACCCTAGCGCCGCCGCCTCGCGATCCGCAAGCGCTCCGCCGCCCGCTCGCGCGCGCCACGCCGCCGCTCGCGCCGCTGCCGGAGCTCGCCGCCGTCGACGGTTTTTTGCTGGTTTATTTCGGTAAACCCTAGATCCAGTTTTTATCGAGTAGATCGATTCGGTTTTTCCCGGTTCGTTGGTTTAGATCGGTTTTTCATTTTTTTCCGATTCAGATCTAATTTACGAACGTTCGTTCGTTTAGAGCTGTTAACGAACGGATTCGTTCATTAGTCTCTGTTAGCGGACGTCCGTGCCGTAGTATTTTTTTTTATTTTAATTTCGGTCAGGGACCTATCCGTGATTATTTTTATCGCAGATTAGCCCCTGATCTTCAAACCCTCGCAACTTTTTAACCGTTCGTCCAAATCCAGTGAAACCAATGCAAAAATCTTCGTCTCGAACCCCTCTTTCCCGTTAAACAACTTGAACATGATTTTTACAATTTAAAATTTGGTTTCAAGCAGATTTGATTTCGAACTTCTTTTGATCGTAGTTTCAGTTTCGTAGCTCCGATTTGGTTGATTCTTTTTGCAAATCGAAGCTCTTCAGTTGAACTTTCAGATTTGATCTTTCTCATCTGAGTTTTACCATTGCATATACGCTTGAGTGGTTATGTATGCTATTATTTGTTTGAAGTAGAATTCCTGGACTGCGAAGCGTGCTACTACTAGTCTCTAGGGTTTGCGGATCATCAGCAAGGCAAGTAACACATTTATCATACTTCTTTATTACCCAGTTTCTATGCATTAGTTCAAGTCTTCAAATATTGCATGATTATGATGTGATTAACTTGTGGGTATTGGGAAGTAGATGATGAGGTAGAACTTTCCCCTTTTATTATCAAACCCTTGGGAGTTACTTCTACGTTATGCTTATACTACTATGCTATGCTCGTAGACGTGTATTGGTTGAGTGTATCCATGACAGATGTGAGAGTTGTTAATTAATGGTTAACTTAAGGTGGCAACATAAATACACATCTGGGTGGATTGGTTGAGGCACCCTGGAGCACCCAGTGGCTGTCTGGGCACGTGGAGAATCCAGTGTTGTCCTAGGATATCCCAGAGTACCTGTGTGATCATCCTACAGTACGCCACCGAGGCTCAAAGGGATCATAAGATTATTCATGCTAGAAACTTCCGTGTGCAGCCACAAGCCATTATGGGCTCTGGCATAGTTGGTTATGTTGCATGACCTCTTTCAGTGGTAGGCTAGCAGATGTAGGGGAAAGTAGGTGTAACTGTCTACCCAGAGTAAAGAGTTAATGTTTCTGAAAGACTGTGTCTTAGTCATCCGTTTATCAAACACCATGTAGTGCGAGAAATCCAACGGAGGAGATCGAGTCTTGTGGGAAAAGTGAGCAAACCTCTGCAGAGTGTACAACCTAATCATGGTTAGCTGTGTCCCCGGTTATGGACATCTTGAGTATCTGGTTCTTGGATTATCATGTTGATCCCATCACTCTAAATTAATTTGTTGGGTTGTTAATACTGCTTAATTGGGACTGAGTTGGAGGAACCTTCTCAATATTTCAACCACCATGATAGTTAAATAAAATATAATCCTTTGTTGTAGGAAAAAATTTGCTTTTCGCAAAAACATTATAACCATAGAGCCTCCACCAGCCATATATGCATGTAGTGTTAGCATTTATCTGTTCATTGCTCTATTGTGTTATCTTGCCAGCATATTCCATGTGCTGACCCGTTTCGGGCTGCAACCTATCATGTTGCAGACTTTTCAGACAAAGAGTAAGGTGCGTTAGGTCGTTGTCGTGCACTCTGCTATGCCGTTGGAGTTGATGGACCCATTTTACCTTTGATGCTTCCGCAGTTATTTTATTTGGATGGCTTTAAGCCATATTATTGTAATAAGTTCTCTTTTGAGACATTCGATATAATAAGTGTGTGATTGCACTCTGCTATAAATCCTTCAAGTACTGTGCGTGTTAGCATTACCGATCCAGGGATGACACTTATACACAGATATTTGACTGTTTGAGGTCGGATCGCTACACTTCGTCCATTTCATCCTCGTGTTGCAAATGAAGTACATATTGAGAAGATACACTACAAAAAAATACACTTCCGTGATGATACGTGTTTGTCACAGTAGGTCGCGTTTTCTGTTATGCATGTACATCCATGAAAAATTTATGACAGAATCAAGATAGTCATACTGTGCTGTCGTAGAAGTGTTCCATGACATTGCGAAAATTATCATCACGGAAGTGTCCACTTCCATGAGGATAAATCACGCGTCACAGAAGTGCTTTCGTCAAGGGTGACCGACACGTGGCATCCACCGTAACGAAACGTTGTTAAGCTATCGGGTCGGGTTTTGGATCCGATAACCCGTTAACAGCCCCGACCAATGGGGATTTTCCACATGTAAAATCATCATTGGCTGGAGGAAACACGTGTCGGCTCATCGTTGGGACAAATGTCATCCACTCATTGGACAGAAGGCACCTATGATACGTCGACACGTGGCACGACCCATCAAGTTTAAATGGTCCGGCCCAACTAAAGGCCCACAAGATTTTGCGGACCATAATGGGCCAGCCTAGCTAAAGGCCCACGAGATTTTGTGGACCATAATGGGATGCCCCAGCGAAAGGCCCACAAGATTTCGCGGGCCATAATAGGCCGGCCCAGGTAAAGGCCCACAAGATTTTTGTGTGCCATAATGGGCCGACCCAGGTAAAGGCCCACAAAATTCTTGCGGATCATAATGGGCCGGCCCAGCTAAGGGCCCATGAGATTTTGCCGACATTAATGGGCCGGCCCAGCTGTAGGCCCACAAGATTTTGAGGACCCTAGTAGGCCGGCCCATTAACTGACTGCCATGTTTTGGGCCAAATGCCGGCCCATATTTGATCCGGTCCATTAATGGTCTGCCACGTTCCGGGCCTAATAATGGCCCATATAAGATCCGGCCCGTTAAAAACCTCCCACTTTCTGGGCCAAATCACGGCCTAGATCAGGTCCGGCCCTTTAAGAGGCTTTGGGCTCAATTATGACCCATATCAGATTTGGCCCGTTAACTGGACGCTATGCTTTTGGGCCCACTTGCTAAAGGCTCATTTAGTAATTCGGCCTGATATTAGTTTCGGCTTGTTAAGGGCCCATTTAACATTTCGGTCCTATATTAATTTCGGCCTGTTAAAAGCCCGTCATATAGTTGGGCCTAACTACGGCCCGGTTTGCATCCGGCCTGCTCGCAGCGGATATCTGATTGGGCCAAACAAGGATTGAGACAACTTTGGCCTCTTAAAAGCCCATGAATTGATTCTCACAATCATAGGCCGGGTCCATTTCGGGCTGCTGCTGGCCCGTGAGCTATTCGGCACGTTTCAGGCCCAACCTACTTCTCAGCCTCCTAAAAGCCCATTGAGTTTTCTTACGAAAAGAGGGCGGGGTTACTCGGCCTATTAAAGGCCGAATCTACTAGTGGGCAGTTTGTGGGGCCCATGATGCGAATCATACATCGTGATTGCATGACGGCCCGATTATGTACCGTAATTTTACGGTTTGGCGGTTCTTGCGAAGACAGGATATATATCTGATAAAATAACTGCAGCATCGTGAATAAGAAAAAACCTAGACTATACAATAAAGAAATTACGGCATATTACATCCTTTGGGCATCAAAGTTCGCCACTATGATAATAAAGCACAAGCGCATGACAGATTACATACAATGGGCATCAAAGATCGCCACGATTGCAAATAAACACGCCGACAAAATAATATACAAAACCGACATCACTTCAATAGAGTTCAAGAAAGGTTAGCCCTCTTTGGGATCTGCAGCGCAAGCGGTGAGCAAGATGATGAGGCTGCGCTTGTTCAACACTTATATCTTCCTCACTCGAAAGATAAACTAGTAGACAGATGACATGATTTGCACATAAAAGTATCAGTGCTGACAATTCATCACATTTATTACTGACGAATAAAGTGACACAGTTTAAAATTGCATTAACACAATATGGTATTGTTCAGGTCAAGACATGGCAGGAAATGACATTGTGAAGGAGTTGGCAGCTTCACGACACCACTGGATTACAGATCAAGAACTCATAAGTATCAATGGTTAGTGTGCTGTCAATTTATCCCATTTCAGATTGGCAAATAAAGAGACGGTTTAAATAATTGTAGAATGATATGACATTGTTCATAGTTAAGAAATTGCAGAATATGACATTATGCTGTAGTGGGTAGGTTCACCACACCACTGGATTACGGATGAAGAACGAAGCATATATGCAAATGCAAAAGAAGATCACTTGCTCAGATAGTTTAATTTACATGGTATGAAGAAGGAACTTGGTTGTACAACTGAAAACTTAAATTGAGAAGGTCAAACTTTTGTTTATGTACATAATAAACTTTAAACATGCAATTTGATGCAAACACCAAAAATAAACAGCTGTTGCAGTCATGCCTAACCAAATATACACAACAAAGTTTGAAGGCTTGAGAAGGACAAACTTACATTACTGGTGAAGACAGGCTCTATAAAGCCCTTGCCCATGCTGATGGGGGGGGGGGGCAATTCAAGAAGTTTAGCATAGAATCTTCTTCATAAGAATTGCCTTTATTCTACATTTTGTTAAGAGTAAATATAGATGTGATAATATAAGAAAAATGGAGAATATTTAAGATTAGATGAAGAGTGATGCTACATAACCAAGTAGCTATAAATGTATGTGCAGCGATACAGGGAAAAGGAACAGCCAAGAGCAATGCACAGCTAAACTTCTTCAGTACCAACCTTATGGCAAGAGTAAATATAGATCTGATGTGTAGAAAATGGAGGGTAAAGGAAAATAAGCTGCAGAGTGATGGTACATGAACTACCTGTCAATATAAGTACACTGATAAAGGACAACATGTACTTACAAGAACAATGCAGAGCTAAAAAAATTCATTGGCATTGGATATATTCTACACTAATGTAACAATTCATACATATCAGATAATTTGGAGGAAACAATTGATAAGCAAGCTATCATGCATACTGCTGTCACATAATGAACCAGGTATGTATGCAAGTACAGTGATACAGGACAACAGGTACTAACAAGAGCAAAGCAGCAGGCAGCATATTTGCGATATTTCGTCGTTCTTTTCAAACCGGAATTCTTCTTTGAGCAGTTTTCCTGCAAAAAAGATCCGTAAGGCACATGCGGAAAAGTAGAAGTTCAAATGAGAATTGTCATGTGATTTCATAGAGAGTACCTCATCCTGGGAACGAGACCAGTGCATAACAAAGTTTTTCCATTCAATGTCTTCTAAATTTAGCACAGGAGACTTCACCGGAAATTCGTTTATAGACTTGCCATCAAAGTGTGATTTCCTCAGGTAACACCGATACTGCTGCAATGCTTCCTTGAAAAGCACAAGCAAGCTTTGCTCTTCATGACTATCCAGATTGACCCTCGCCTAGTTACAATAATGTAATGTAAAACATTGATGGGTTCGATCAGCAGAAAATAGGAAAATAATAACCATGAATAATAGCACTTACACGTAAGTTGGACAGGAAGATGTGAAAATGGTGTTTGTCTTCACTATAATCTTCCCATGATGGGAATATATGCACGTAGTCCCTAACAACATTGAAAGCATTGTCTTTTAAACTAGGAATAAATGGAATGGGGTTCCAATCTGCAGGAATTGGCCGTCTCTGCAGTTGGGATAGGTCTTCGCCGGTGGACTTTTTGTACTTTTTCTTTGGAGTGGGATTTTTTACGTGGTACGGCTGGTGCTATGGCAAATGAAATCGGTATACCTTTTCTGGAGTGCAGGTCCTGTGTGGTGGGGCTAGTGGTGTGGCTAGTGAAGTATGGGTACAGTCTGCTGGAGTCGGTCCTATGTTTTGTGTCACTGGTTGTACAACCAATATAAGTGGGGCGCTGTCTGATTTCTCCGGCACCACCACGTTTTTCAAGGACTTTGCTGGTGCTCCTTCAGGTTCGGCAATCACCCTCTTCCTTTTTGATGTCTGATGCACAAGAACAACATTTGAGTGAAAAAACATGGTATGATGACAGATGGAATATGTATTGATAATGGATGGGCATGGCATCTCGAGTTATATGATGAGTAAACTAAGTAGATGGCGGTGCAACAAAGTAGAATAAGTGCAAGACAACATATGCAAGATACACACAATCAATAAAACCTTGCCAAATTAGAATAGGCACCTTGATGGGTGAACAGGACAGGCCATCTACCTTTGACTCCTCGAGGTTAGAATAGTCATTAGGATGATATTCTGAAGAAGAATCAACAGGTGGGGAGCGTACGAGTTTCATTGCTTCCAGAATGGCACTCAATGCCTTGGTGCCAATTTTGTAAGTCATTGCAGTGTTCCACAATATTCTTTTGATGCGCGGATTCTGGTATTCACTGTAATTGCGTATAATATCTGAGAACCATGAAAACATAAATAGTTGTGAGATTATCTTTGTAATGCAGATGATATTCTAATATAGGGGCGCCCCTGTAAACACTTATGTGCTATCACTGGATTCTGATGAGGGAGCTCATGTGTGCTGTAATATGGTGCAAGCATTTATATAATCTGGCATAAGTACACAAAAAAATAGGCTCCATAAGTAAGGATAGCTGGCACATGATAGGTTCATAATATACAGTATAGAGAGTTTATTGCCAAACCATGATAATAAGAGCACACAGCAACTAGGCAGATCATAGTGTACATAACAGGGGTACACCATAACCACGATATATAAATCGGGAAAGTGGAACTGGCTTGAAAATACGGTGTTGTATTGCCGCTAGTAATCGAAAGCCTATCGATCACGTGCATGCCAGCTCTATCGAACATGGTAAAGAAGAGCAAGCAGATTTTGGATAATAAAATGTTGGTTGCGTAGTGCCCACACATGATGAACCAGAGTGCATTAAGAATGCAACTCCCAGCTGTCTCTCGACCATTTCAAGCGGTTGGATGAAGATCCTACGTCTCCTAACCCTTTTTCTTCCTCGTCTCTGATTCTTCCCATACAGAACACCGCACGGGCCGCCGGCCGGACCACCGACCCCCACCGCCCGTGTTCCTCCGCCGCCCCCACCCCCCCCCGCCCAACCCCCACCCGCGTCGAGTTTTCTTCGTTCGGCGAGGCCCCACAACCACCCGAGTCCCTTCGATCGCACCGGCGAACTCCGGCGAGCTCTGAAAAATCGAGTGACCCAATTTTGAAATTTAGTCTACTGTGATTTAACTAGTGTGGAATATAAAAGGGGAAAACCATAAACATAGGGAGTATAGTGTTGAGCGTGCCACGGCGGATCTGAAGGTGCAAACCGGACAAAGGCAACTTCGCAACCAAGACAAGAAATCAGAGTAAAGCAGTGGCGATCTATTTTCTTGCTGCGATAAATAAGTTGAGCCGATACGAAAGAGTACCGCCTCTGGTGCGGCGCCGTGTACGCATTTGCTGAGAATTTGACGGTGTTGCGGTAGCGATGGCTGTCGGTGGCATGGAAGCAGATCTAGGAGGGTAGACGGTGGCGGCGGGGCGCGGTGGACGAGACGGTCGTAGGAGCGGCGCCGGCAAGGTGGACGACGACGGGGATGAAGCGAGAGGACGGGATGCAAGGATCCTGGTCCGAAGGCGTGGATGAGAGAGGTCGATCTCTTGTAATGGACGGCGGCGTTGGGGTATCAGCTCCGGGATGGTGGAGGAGGACGGTGGATGGGGTGGCGGACGGCAAGGACGGAGGAGGTGGGGTGGAGAGGGTGTTTTGGCGCCCACGGAGTACAAATGGGGAAAAGGAAGGTAGAGAGGAAGGGGGGAACCATGTATTCAGGGCACGCTTGTCTCAAATGCGAGGAAATTTACAAACTTAGCCCCCGTTTCAAATTTCTCCTACATCACAACAACATTAGTCGGTTGGGGATAGGACGGTAATCTCGCATACACCGAATATTTGCCGACGAGAGTTTGTTTTTGGCGCCCACCGTGTATGAATATGAATCGGGGAGGGAGTCGATTTCGGCCGAGGACACACTGTGTTTTGGCGCCCACCGTGTATGAATCCGGGTGAGAGGCGGTTACGTCACGTTTGGGTGAAATTACAAACCTACCCCTATCGAAACCTATAGAAATCCAGCAGATAGGCTTTGCGTGGCAGGGATAGGCAGTAGTGATTTCCATCTCGCAGATTTTGGTTTCGGGCGGTTACTGCGACTTTTCCCGCTTCATTCAAATTTTGCAGAGTGCACGTTTACCGTGCCAACTCAATTCGAATCCCGTTTGTATTCTATTTTTTTCGGGCGGGATCCATTTTCAATTGGAATTACATTATATATATATAATTTTTTTATATATACTTTCAAAAGCACAACACCATTTATACATAAATATGGTTTACAAATGGCATGATCTCCGATTCATAAGGTTGTATCCATCAATTTGGATTTTCAAATATTTGAAACCACTTTATGTTGAAATCCAATGTATGCATTCCTCTCTAACTGTCTCCAATTAATGTGTGTTTCATGCGGGGTTTTTTTAACTTCTCAAACATGTATAATGTGTTTCACACACGCAACATATAGTGTAATCCCGTTTAGACATTAATTGCATATAAACCATGCATTGTTTGTAATTGAAGAATCTATGGATCACCAATATTGATAAACTATATAACATTACACGTGTGCCCAAATTCAAATGAATATGCATGTTTGATACACCAATTTGCGTTATGATATTATCGATGTCGTGATCTCCAGTTTAAATATTTGAATCCCCTTTAATCCAGATATTCGTCTCATATAGCTATCACTCATGCTTATATAGGACTATCTCTCCGACCTATACTGCGTTCATCGTCTCTCGGGTATCTCTCGTGCTACCCGTATGTCGACAATGATCTTTTATCTTCAGAATAACACCGACGGTACTCTCTCCTCGACCTTCATCACTATATCTCTCTCTAAGTATATCTCGCTCCCTGCTATGTGTCTCTAACTATGATTCTCCATGTGGAATCTCTTTCTCTCACACAAACACAAAACTTTGTCGCCCGGGGTCTCATTTCTCTCTACTATGCCCTCATACAGAGATGTCTTTCGCTCCTTAGATATGAGAACCTACGACTCTTCCTCTTCAATATCTCTTTCTCACACACAAACACAAACTCTATCTCCCAGGGTCTCATATTTCTCCATTGTTCTCTTGTATGTCGCTCACACACACCCTCTCTCCCTAGAGATATCTTGCGTTCCCTCATATGTCTCTCTAGCTATCACTCTCGTTGTGAAATATCTTTCTCTCTCGCAGACACAAAACTCCGTCTCTCTGGATCTCATTTCTCTCTGATATCTATTTGTATGTGACTCACATGCACCCACACACATAACCCAGCCTTCTGATCCACTCGACTCCTATCTCTAATGCACACTAGCTAGCATCTTTATCTTTCTATTTATCTGTTTCTCCATCAACCTTCTTTCTCACCCTCACTCTTGATTCCTATCACGCACACTACATATGTTTCTCTCTACATGCAGTCAAGTGCCCTCTCACACACATATATAACTTCACCCTTTGAACCACCCGACGGTCATCTCCAACACCCAAACTAGTGGATGTCCCTCTAGCTAGCATCTCCATCTTTGTATCTATCTGTAGTTTCTCCGTCAACATTTCTTTCTCGCACGGAGTCTTGCTTCCTATCACCCACACTATATATGTCTCTCCATACATATGCATTTATAGGCTGATCTCTTTTGCACAATCATTGTGCCTCACCCCCTCTGCTCGCCATAGATGCATGCTCCAGCCCACGCCACTATCTCTTAAAGACAAAAACACATGCTCAATTGTCGGGCCTTCTTCCCTACAGTCTCACATGCATGCATATTATCATACCGATCCATCTCTCCCATGTCGTTGATCTTATGACTTATGTCTTCTTTCTTTTATCTCGATCATGCGCGTGCGCACACACACACACACATCCCACGTATACATGTATACCTCTCACACTTGCACGTTCAAGGTCTCTATGTCTTCATACGTAGTTAATTACCCTCAATCTAACGCCACATCGAATCGTCCTCCTCTTTTGTGCACATAACTTCCGCCTGGATGGGTAAAACACACAGTCACACTTAACAATATCCTTCTAGCTACCCCCCCGCGCCTCTCACTCTTCCCCTATATCCGAAACCAATAAGACCATCCCTTTGTTTAATTCCCGCCTATATATGCACCATCGATATATAGTAGTCTTCCTCGGTGTCTCTCGAACAAACACGTTCTCTCGATGTCGACTCCTCTCACGCGCACGCACCTTCTCTTCCCTCTCTACGGGCTTTTTCTCTCTAGCACCCCATCGTTGGTGGCCTCTGCCATACACATCACCTCTCTATGATGAAGCCATGCACACTTAAATTACATCCGCCACAGAGGACCCCGCGACACACACACTCACACACACGCACACGCACACACACACGCATGCACACCCCCCCATACACACACTAAGACTCCATATCTCTCTCTCTCACACACACACACACACACACACGCACCCCCCCCCACACACACTTAGACTCCATCTCTCTCTCTCTCTCACTCACACACACACACAAACTAAGACTCCATCTCTCTCTCTCTCTCTCTCACACCCCCCCCCACACACACTAAGACTCCATCTCACACACACATGTTCTAGGCGGAGCATTTGTTCCTACCACCCTTCATCCAACCTTACCCGTATGATAAACAATCACCTTTATTTACTTGCATAACATGGACAAATTCCACTTTACTTTAGTAGTCAGCAAACTTATCATCTGTACCCTTATAAAAAATGAGTTTGCGATGATGGTGTGCCTGCCATCTTGTAATACAGACCGTATGATCTATATCTGACGGATAGAAAGCAAACTATGATAATTTTGCAAAAAGATACCCGCACCTCTCTCCACATCATTATCTCCCGCAACCTCATTACTCAGCAACTAAAAAAGGAATAAGTCTCTGGAACAATCTAGCATGCATGGTGGCCGCTGCCTTCGCCGGCGCCGGCCCATCCCATGCCTCCGCCCATTCCGACCACCAGTCACCACCACGCTTCACTCCTCCTCGCCTTATCTCTCATCATTCATTTTTTCGATGACATTCTCGAGATACCAGTTTTCCTATAAAATTCTCGAGATATCATTAGTTTTTACACATGGGATTACTCCTGCATGGGTCAATCACAACAGGTATTTTGTAAAAAATTGCATATTGATGTTCTGTGCAATGCACGAGAATCTTGCTTGTAATGATATAACGCAAATCACGAGCAGGAAGTGACATTTTTTGACACAACCACGTTAACATGGCCACGTAAGTCACTAGCTAAAGTAAATACCATTATACTTATATCCCGATGCAAAAGGTTGAGTACATGTCCGAAGAGTAGAGTCGCACACACGCACTGCCTCTCGAATCTCTCTCACACACACACCGCCACGTGGACGCCCACTTAAGCGGAACAGAGTATGTTACAATTTGTGCACCCGCTGGTACACGTGATGCTGCGCATTGATTTAAGCTTTAAAGGCGAACCCAAACAGTAGCTGCATTCATTCCCTCCGCCGCCTCTTCTCTGGTCGCCGCCTGTAGCCATGGGCCGCCAAAGGTAACAACATACGCCATACTCGCCGGACCGGCGCTTTAATATGGAAATTTTAGTGGTCATGCATGCATCTTTTGTGCTAGCACTCCTATATAAGGGTTGACGGTCGCTTCATGGCGCTTGGGTGGTGGAAGAGGAAGGAGAAGGAAGCAGGCTGTGGAGTAAAGTTTTGACCACAATTTCTTAGGAAACCGAGTGCAATAATTGAGTAGTTTTGCAAACTACCAAGATTACACCAAACGGTTCAAAACCTATACTCCCTTGCGGTAGCGCTTTCGCGTGAAACAGTCAGCATCGCCCTGGAGCGTCAGTGTCACATTAATGCCCGGCCAGAGCGGAGGCGACCTCTCACTGGCGTCGGCTTTGAAGTACGCGAAGGCCGAGAGAGCGCTGCTTCCCGGGGCACGCGACTGCTCCGCGTCGAGACTGGCCATAGGCCCTGTTTGGATACATGGGTTAGAGTTAGTTTGAGCTAGTTGGGGCTCAAATAGCCCTAAAGTATCCAAGCATGAGGGTTTAAATTGGAGCAAGTTGCACCGAACCCACCAAAAAACTATCCCACCCAAGAGGTGCTAGCGGAGATAGTTCTCATTGGGACCATTGAAAATCACTTTTCTCTCTCCATGAAGTGCATTTATTGTCAATCTAACCTGTCACCCAAACACCACTTTGGCTACAGATTAGTTCAGGGTTAGTCATGAGTTAGTCTAACCTCTAGATAAGTTAGAGTATCAAACAGAGCAGTATAGGACATGCAAGTTGCTCAAAGCATACAGCAAATTAAATGACGTGAAAAGATTTTTTCTTTTTGAAAATGGAACGTGAAAGAATTTTTTTAGAATGCTCTTGGCATGTCGCTAACATGTGATAGTTAACCGACCTCAATAGACGGCAGAAATGCCAGCCCGCCGCACTTTGATAGAGACGAGGAGGGAGACGCGATACAGGCTGCTGGATTACTAGAGATAGGTGTTACGGAAGCCAAGAAATATGGTGATAGCATGGGTTAGCCATGTACTAGTATGATGTAACTACACTGGGCTGCCGTGTTTCGTACTCTTCCAGTCCACTGTGGAGATGATTGGTTAATTTTATATAGCTGAATAATATTAAATATTATGAGTGCAGACGCTCCACCACGAGGTTCCTTGCTCCTTCTCGGTCGTCTGGAATCTATGTTCTTCCACTCTATTTTTTTTACGTGAGCTTTGTTCATCCTTTTGCCAACACGCGAGACATCAAGGTGCACGTGTTATGCAAGGATCGTTCCATCTATATGAAGAACACGTGGGACTGGAACTACGAGATGGACATGTACCCAGGAGTGGACGTACGAACCTGAGTAATGTAGCGCAGTAAGTGAAGTAGAAAGGCACAAATGGTATGAACATGCGTGGCATATAGGGTGTGTTTGGTTGCGTTCTCGATTCAGCATAGTTGTTCCCTCTTCATGCATGCTCAACTCAACAATTCTCTTCATGCATGCTCTCTTCATGCATGCTTCTAGTGTATTTGTGCTAAACTAGTGTGTACTCATGCACCCTCCATACACTCTGCCAAACACCCAAAAGTAGGTCGAGAAGGGAACTCTTAGGCGACATTTGTCTCTTACTACGTACTACCACTAAATGTTGTATGTGCAATGCACGGTGATGTTATGGAGTATGTGCCTAAGTACTCTACTACTACTATATTAGTTGGAGGCACATATTAACTTTTATATTTGTTTACGTGTATGCCCCGAGACATTCCAACTAACGTGTCTTTCTCTCCAGGTCGCACTTTGTATCGTTCATACCACTAAGTACTACTACGTGTGGACTCCGACCCAGAAGTGGAAGAAGTGGAGACGCTCTACCACGCTGTTTTTTTACGCTGGGCTCTACCACGCTGTTCATGTCCCACTCCTTTCGCTCACGTGTGGGACATCCAGCATGTGTCGTGTTTGGCACCCTTCGTCGTAAGAGTTGAAACGCTAGCATTCATAAGAAATAAAAAATAATTATAAATTGGCAGTGATACTATTTTTTTTTGTGAACCAGTCAGTGGTGATACTATACCACGCGGTTACCTTGCTCCTCGATATCGGAAAGAATACTTCCGTTCGCCAACATGTGGGACATCGACCATCTTGGTCCACTTGCCATGCACGCAGAACTCCAAGGAGTCACCAGGTCGTCGCGCGCTTGATAACAATGACTAATGAGCCGTCAAATCACAGGCCCACTTCCCACTTTAAAGTTGCTCGGACGAAGGAACCATCATGACTTCGTTGAATTCCGCTTCTTGAAGAAAACTACTGTACCAGCAGTACTGCTAGCTATAGTAGTTACTCCAACAGAGGCCTCCTTTCGCTCATAGGATAGGAATATGAAAATCATAGGAAGTGAGATGACATGCATCTCAATTCCTATAGAGAAAGAGATGCCATTTGATGCTTAGGATAGGAATTTTTCCATTTAGTCTAGGCTAATGTACTGGCAATTTGCTCTAAAAACTACAGTAGTAACTAGTACTAGTATTGGTACATGCTAGTACTCAGACACAGACACACACACTAACTACTAGTACTACTACTTCTCACATGCCGGCCAGACGCCGTCATTCTCCTTCCCGGCTTGTCGGCGACACCCCACCGTGCTTGGATCTCCGCCGACCTCTCCGCAGCAGCGCGTGCGTCCTTTTCTTTCTTGCGGCGGCGGGCCTCTCTTGTCTTGGGTGCTTTCTGATTCTTCCGCTCCCTCTGTGCGGCTTTGGCCGCCTCTTGCTCTACCGTCCATTCGGCCTTGGCATCTTCAAATTCCTCCCACATAGTTGTCAGGTTGCGAGCGGCGATGAACTCGGCATGGCGGTATGCCATAGCTTCCCTACCATTTTGTGTGCGGTCCTGGGCGACAAGGAACTCGGCGCGGCGGGATGCCATCGCTGCCTTACCGGTTAGTGTGCGGCGCGGTGGCATGAACGACACTTGGTGAGAGCTCTGTGGTGGAGTGGCCGGACAACCGTATAGTGCATTGGTTTGTCAAGAGCTCAAGGACAGAAGACGAAGCAAATTTGGATTCCCCTTCAATCCTGGTCATTTATTACCGAGTAAAATGCATTGGCGGTCATCGAACTTGTCTTGATAGCTCACTTTGATCATTGTATACGAGATATGGTGATTATACGGTCACCGGCTCAGCGATAGCTCAGATTTGTCGGTTGACCAGTCAAACAGTCCGCTTGCGCCTCATCAGCTCGTGTTCTTTATCTATCTATCTATGCGGGCCTACACTGTCGGTGAAGAAAGAAATAAAACCAAAATTATGCGTATGTGACATTATCGTTTTAGACGCTTGTCGGAGGCCTCCGCAAACACCGAGCATGTATTCACCTGGCTCAACACCAACGGTCATACTCGTGACTTGGCACCTTGTTCATGTATATCGTCCATCACAACGACAATCTATAAAACAGCCTAGCTAGAGAGGGTACTATGGTGCGGAGTATGTACTATCGTGAGCAACCGATCATAGTGCCACTGCACACGAGTGTGTGTCTGATCGATTTGTCCATTATTCATAAGTTATGTATGGTTGTGTGGTGTCTAATGGTGGTCATCAAATGCTAGCTGGCGAAAAGAGCGATTGCATGGACGCCTGGTTGTCAATACGTGCCGCATACGCTTCAAAGGCTCGTCATCCATGAGTTCACATTTTACCACCACGCCAGCATCTGACCGCCCTGGTCTACCGAAACTCCTTCCATCGCTAGCGAGCGCTTCCCGCCTGAAACGATCACCTCTCTCCAGAATGTCAATGCCGCATTCACCATCCTTAACTGCAGGTGCAGTTGGTGTGTCACTGACATGCGGGCCTGATACCCGTTGGGCCCACATGTTAGTGAGATAACACACCTGTGGTTAAGTCACTGAAGCAGCGTCCGCATTCACGCCCGACGCGACCTCTCACTGGCACCGACATTGCAGCAGCGCGCTGGCCGAGAGAGCGCCACCCGCGCGGCATCCCGGTGCAAGCGACTGCTCCGCGTTAATGACACCACGGCTGCAGAAGACCTGTGCACATCCTTGGAGCTGTTCAACTTGGCGACCAAGTGCGCCAGGGCTGAGGAAGGACGGCTTTCCCTCCTCGAGCTGCCGGCTGCTAACCCAGAAGAGAAGAAGCCCAAGGTCAAGGACGTGAAGCGCAAGGGGGCTCCCGTGCTCGCGGTAGAACCCGACACCAAGCGAGGCAGGGATCAGCCCGAGTCTTCCAAGGGCAGCCGATACTGTGTGTACCACGACCTCCACACCCACAACACCAACGAATGTCAAGAGCTCAGAGCCGTGCGAGAAGGGCAAATCGGTTGATGCCCCGACCGCAGTGATCGAGGCTACGGCCGAGGAGGAGGAAGAAACGCAGGACGCTGGGAAGACCGTGGCCCTCGCCAAGGGTGGCGCGACCGACCTCGCGAGGACCACTGGCAGGATCAGCCTCGCAAGGGAGGCTGGGGGGATCAGCCTCGCGAGGATAGCCCGCAAGGCAACGCAGGCCTCCCTCCTCTGCCGCCGCAGCCAAGGAGAAACGAAGACCATCATCAGGACGAGGGGGCTGGGGGCTTCCAGGAGCCACACGCGATCGCTTGCATCCTGGGCGGAGCTCAAGCCCCAGCCTCTCAGCGCATCTTCAAGCAGTTCGCCCGCGAAGTGAATGCAGTCCTCCCCAAGCTCGAAGCCATACGCCCTCTCAGGTGGTCAGCGTGCGCCATCACGTTCAGCTCAGCGGATCAGCTCAAGTGCGCAGCCACAGCCGGAGTCCTCCCGATGCTTTGTTCCCCAATCAACAGCAACGTGCAAGTCCAGGACCCTCATTGATGGAGGAGAAGGGCTCAATGTCCTGTCTGTCGAGACATTCAACAATCTCCAAGTGTCGTACAACCAGCTTCAACCAACCAAGCCTTTCTCCGGAGTCACCGATGGCTCCATAGTTCCGATTGGGCAGGTCTGCTTCCCTGTCACCTTCGGGGCGCGCGACAACTACCGCACCGAGCTCATCGACTTCGACGTCGCCCACATTCGCCTGCCATACAATGCCATCCTCGGGTACCCAGCTATGGCCAAATTCATGGTTGTGACTCATCACGGCTACAATGTCCTCAAGATGCCAGGAAGCGGTGGAGTCATCACGGTGCCTTGTGAAGAGAGAGACACAGTGTGTTCCCTGGAGCGTGCTTTTCAAGCCGCATCACTTGAAGACCCAGATCACAGGAGTGGGAGGCTCCCCGAGGCTGCTCCCAAGAAGAAGAAGACATCGCCTGGCCCGACCCCTCGGGAGGCAGGCCCCTCAGGGTCCGCGCCTGTTCAGGGGGCACCTCCTTCTATCGCATAGGAAGGCGCGCCCGGCGCCCTCCTCGAGCAAGGCTCGGGGGCTCTCTCCTGGAGGGCCACCGACCTTGCTAAGATCACGAGGGAGGCGCTTGGGCACCACTTGGAGGCGTGTTTCAAAGCACGTTTCCCTCAGGAAGGAGCGAGGCAACGAGGGCCAAACCTTTAGGAGTTCGTCAGCCAGATCATTCAGGAGCTGCAGGAGTCCAGAGTCATGAGTGGCAGCCGCCGCTTACCCGCCGTAGCTCCCCATCCAGGTGAGGATGGTGGGCTGCGCGTCTGCATCGACATACCAGGGCTCAACTGAGCTGCCTCTCAGGAGCGCCTCTGGCCCTCACGCGTGGGGCGTTGTGAAGGTCCACCCCACAGCTACGTTCGCATGCCTTACGGTTTGCTTCGAACGGCTGCCACGCCAGCGCCTCATGAGGAGCATCCACGAGGCTCAAGAGGCCGACGTTCTGCAGTCTGGCGGAGATGGAGATGGTCGCGAGCCACCAGCGCCCCGAGCCTCCCGAGGATCTGGGCCAGGGGCTCGTGAAGATCGGCTTCCGCAGCGACGACGTCCGCTTACTTCGCATCCTTCGTCTTCAACGTTATCGGGTGACATCCTTGAGTTTCATTTTCAGCCGGGCGCCCCTGTGGCTGCATCATTCCCTGCAGCGTGGGTCTGTCCTCGCGCGTGTATCCTTTGCTTCATGTTCCTAGCTTACTTTATTGAGGGCGCCCCTCGGGCTGCATCATCCCCAAGCCACTCGGGCCAGACCCAGCGGCATGTACCCCTCTTGCGTTTATTCGGGTTGTGCGTTTGACCCATCATGATTGTTATTTGGTGCCCGTCCACGGCACCCCTTCTTCCTTCATGTCGGCCGCTTGCACGTTAAAGGGGGGTACCTGAGCATCGCGACTCATGGGCTCCTACTGGCTCTCCAGCCCTCACCCTATGGCCTTGTCCACGACATCGCGACCTGGCATACCAGCGACGGCTGAGACCCGCTTGAGGGCCGGGACCCGAGGACGTAGAGCGTCGACATCTAACCAAATTTGCAGGAACACATCACAAGTTAAGGCCCAGTGCCAGAGGTAGGGCCCCGTGAGTCCCGAGCTGGCTCACGGGTGCCCAGATACACCTCGTCAGGCCCTACTGTGCCAGCCACGTGTCGGGGACGGGTTAGTAGACGCCCTGGGCTCCTCCCAAGGGGAGCCCCTCCCACGCACTGTGGAAGCACCATGCTCCGCTACTGGCTGACGACACTCTTCGAGGAGCAGCTATGCTGTACATATCTGAGCGCTATGCTCATGTTGGTGATAAACAAGCTCGAGGTGGCCCCGGCACATCCACCTCAGGGAGCCCAGAGCTCAATGTCGGCCTCATCGTAACGCCTCCCCTCGGGAGTGCCGTGCGAGGGGGCTGGGCACGGGGGCTACGCCTGGGTCACGCCCAGACGCACGCCACCCAGCCAGGCCCCTCTGGCCTGGTTCGTCGCACGTCCCTCCCCGAGCGGAGCCAAGTACGAAGGCCGTTTGAACATCAAGGGGGACTCCTGAGCATCGTGACTCAGGAGCCTAACTGGTCACGTAGCCCCTCACCCCTTAGTTTCGAAAGGCTAACGGCGGTTGAGGTATGCGCGGGGCCGGGCTCTGCAGACTTAGAGTGGTAAATTCACCCATACATCTCACCTCCCTACTTGCTGTTAGGCGCTAAGGGGACTCTGAGCATCGCGACTCAGAGCCTAACTTGTCACGTAGCCCTCACCCCTTGGTCCGCCCCTGTTTTCCGGTCGGGGCTAACGGCGGTCGAGGTATCTTGTGGGCAGACTCTGCCGACATAGGACATAAGCAAGTAGGAAGGAAAAGCGCAAATCTCAAGGAATTCGAAAGCAAATATTACAGTCCATAACTGTTTTCACAACGCCAAACGCAAGTTTAAACGCCTCCATGAGGCATGATGCATGTCGCAGGAGCTGAAAGCAGGACAGGAGCCACGAAGGAGTCACTTGTTGGCAGCACCGTCGCTGGCGGCGGAGCTGTGCTGGGCGGTTTGGCCTCATGAAGCCTCAGGATCGGGCGCGCCGCTTCGCTTGGTTTGAAGGCCGGAACCGCCAGCAGAGCCTCTCGCCGACCCTTCACGGCCTCAGCAGCGGCAGCGGCAAGCTCGCCGCTCACGGGCTCCAACAGGCTGTCAAGGTCGACGTCGGGGTCGCGAAGGTAGACGTGGGTGAAGACGCGCGTCAGCGCTGCAGAAGACAGGACACGCGCCTCGGCCTCAGCCGTGGGAGCGAGGCCAAGGGTGACATCTTCAAGGGCGCGGACCAGGAAGGGAAGCAGCTTGGCAGGGCCGTCCTCGGTGCCGGCCAGCGGGCTTTCCAGGCCGCTGTCGTAAAGCGACCTCAGCAAGGTACGAGCCTTCGCCTCCAGCTTCGCGAAGGCCACGTGATCCTCGGCGAGGACCCACGCCTTGCCGTTCAGCTTGATCCTCTTCGCCTCCAACTCCTGCTCTAGCGCACCCAAGCGGTCACGGCGCTCGTCAAGCTTGGCATCCCGGTCCTTGGCGGCCGCCTCACGAGCCTTCATGCCTTCCTCCTTCTCTTGGCGGACGCGGGCCTCCTGGGCAAGCTGGTCGCGCAGGCCCTGCAACTCGCTCTCTAGCACCTGGCAGCGACCTCGGACATCGGCTACCTCCCCCAAGGCGGCGTCGCGAGTAGCCTTTGCCCCAAGGACGACATGTTTCTCCTCGTCGCAAGCCGTCGCGGCCTGAACCAGCGCCGCTCGAATCGAAGCATCAGAGCGAACCCAGCCGGAGGCCAGCTCCAAGCGTCCGGCCACCAAGCGAGGGTCGGCGCCCAGAAGATCTTGCCGTAGCCGGTCCAGTTCAGCAGCAACACGATCCAAGACAGTAGAAGGAGTCGGAGAGACAGAAGTTGGCGGAGTAGGAGGAGTGAACGGCAACGTAATCACATCATCATGAGACGGGACCTTCTGCGCCCCGACGACTGCGGCAGTGGCGTCGGGCAAGGATACCTCGGGAGTCGCTTGGGCCATGGGGGCTGAGCTCGCCCCAGCTAGCTCCGCCAGGCCTCGCGAGGATGACCGAGAAGGAGAGGCCCGTGTCTTGCCATCACCTTCTTTCACGGACGGAGGCACTGCCCCGGACGAAGCCTCAGGAGCCCACTTCAGTTTCTTCGCCGCAGGCGCCAGCCTAGCCAAGGAATACAGATATCAAGCCTCAACGACAAAGCAAGAAGTAAAACGAGAATCAAGCACTTACTGGTCATCGCTCGCGGGCTCCAAGCAACCTCCGCCGAACTTGAAGCCCGAGAGCCGGCTGAGGGATCAGCCTCAAGAGGCTCGGGAGCAGGAGGCGCGTCTGCAGATCGCCTCGGGCCGGGCAGACCAGCTGGGACTAGCCCGTCTGTCCCTTCTTCGAGATCGGGGGCAAGCTCTCGACGCCCCGCTCATCGCCATCGCCATCCTCATCGTCGTCCGGCAAGAGGCGGAGAGCGCGGGACCTGCGCCTGGGGAGGGGCGCTCTCGACTCCCCGTCGGTCACCTCGGAGTCGGGCCCCTCTTCCCGCTCCTCTTCTTCCTCCTCTTCATTGGAGTCGCCGGAGGACATGTTCACCGTCGCCAGGGCCGCCGGGTCCTCGGGAACCTCCGCGGGCACATGCCCGTCCCTGTTGAAAGCGGGCATGGAGTCCACCACCTCCTCCAAATCATCTCGAAGGAACAGGGGTACAGGAGCGCCCTCGAGCCTCGCCACATCTCCCCCGACCAAAGATTGGAGGACCGCGGCCAGATCTTCGTCGCCCAAGGCTACGGGGCTCGGGCGAGGCCTCCAGCGAAGAGTAGCATCTTGTGAGCGGGGCCACCCGTGCTCCAGAACTCCCTTAGGAGCGACGCCTGGTCACCGCCCGTCACCATGTTGCCCGGCCACAGGTCGCGTTCATCTTCTCCAGAGACTTGGCCTTGCAGACGGGATCCACGAGTTCGCGAGACCAATCGTCGATGGGCGTGGGCTGCTCCGTGGGCAGAATCAACGAGGATGGATCGCCCGGCATCTACCATGACCCACTTGCTCCTGAAGCCTTCAATCCTCTTCCCGGCTTCGAGATGGCGTTGGAGCTGCCGTACGTGACAAAGCTCGCGCACGCGGTGATGGGGCCGCGAGAGGCCGGAGGTAGAAGTAGTGGCGCAGCAAGGCCACTAAGGGCTGCACCCGACATGAGCCTCACAATAGTAGGCGAAGATCGCCGGAGAGAAGAACGAGTTGGGGTGGAGGTGCAGAGTTTGCGTTTGTAATGGTGGAGGATGTAAAAGAAGAACTCGAGAAAAGGGAGGCACCAGATCAAGGGTAATGGCGCTCATGAAGAGCGAATAGAAGGTGCTTCCTTGATCCTCAGGAAGGGCGGAGCTAGCCCTGAGCACCGCTGCCCCGTCGTTGCCTTGCGCCGCCAGCATACGGCGCGTCCGGGCAAGGCTCTTCTCCGACACGTTAGGGGAGTCCAAAGCAAAGTAGTACCAAGCTCGGTGGAGTGCGAGGCGCCATATCTTGCTAGGGCACGCGGTCGGAGTAGATCTAGGGATTTCGTAAGCAGGAAGGATAGGCGCAAGAAAGGGGATCTAGGCAATGACTGGAGAAGGCAAAGGAGGTAAAGCCTAGAACAGGTACCGCTCTCTTGTCAATTCTTGCAGTCGCCGAGGCGTCGTGGGGAAGCAGAGACGCCCACGTCTAATCAACCGCCACGCGGCGCCCAATGCCGCAGGCTGTTAGGGCGCGCGGCGCTTCGTACTTGCCCCTTCGCTTCTCCGCTAAGCCAAGTCCAGGAGCGCCTTGGGCTCGGGGCTCTTGTCGGCATGCCTGGGAACGGGGTACCCAGACTTGCTCGCTTGCGCCTGCGGCGTGGCTCAAGGGTGGCCCAAGATGGCCCATCTTCATCGGCACAAGCTCAAGACCCTCGTGAGGGCCAAGCCTCATGGGCGGACGACAGGAAGCCTCCTCAGGCATGGCCTCGTCAGGCTGGCTCGCGAGGAGGCGGAGAGATCAAGGCGGGGTACCTCACGAGGTGCCCATGACGCAATCCATGATGACCAAGGGTGCCGGAGGCGCCAGCCATGTGATGTCCTCATTTCCTCTTTGGTGCAAAGGAGGCAAGCGCAGCGCAGAGCATCAAGCAAAGGCAGCCATTTCGGTGCAACAAGACCAAGACCAACACAACGGCAGGAAGGAGGTCATCGTGGAGCCCAAGCCGGCGTCATCGTCAAAACCTTTGACAGGCGAGGACCAACTTTAGTCAGGATAAGTGTACTAGATGTTCCCCTTCAAAATGGCGAATTGTTGGCGCCCTTCCCGCTCAATATTTCGGAAGAGGCCCAGGGCCTTTGCCTATAAATAGAACTAGCCACCCACAGGGTAGAGGGATCGGAGGTGGAATCTAGAGAGAGAGAGAGAGAGAGAGAGAGAGAGAGAGAGAGAGAGAGAGAGAGAGAGAGAGAGAGAGAGAGAGCGACCAACTCCCCAGCAATTGTCAGACCCCAAGAATGCATCGCGAGGCTGTTCTTCCTTGTATTGTTCATCATCAGCCCCTGAGGCAATCCACCACACCACACACTGGAGTAGGCTATTACACCACAATGGTGGCCCGAACTAGTATAAACCTTGTGTCCCTTGTGTTGCTCTTTGTGTAGTTTTAGATCCTTGCGAGGCGACGGGGTGCAGGTCGGTAGGGGGTGAGATCTCCGCGTGCACCCCAGAGTTCGAACCTAGAGGGTCTGCCGGAACCCGAAATCCGACAAATGCTCCTGCCTTTGCGTCTATGACAGGTGGGCCCAACAGGTGCTTGGCCCTCCTGTCATGCAGCCAAAGGAAGGTGCAGTTAAGGCACCGGAGCTCAGTCCGCGAGGGAGAGGGCGTCGTAGTAATCAAATTTCTCAGTCTTGTACGAGTTGACGCGACACATCAAAGCACTGCACTCGATAAAAGTCCTTTTACACATTTCAAATGTATTACTTCGTATGTAGGAGTAGACATATTCTGCTTCGTATGTACTCCCTCCGTTCTAAATTACTCGTCGCTGAAATGGATGTATCTAGAACTAAAATACATCTAGATACATCCATACGTGTGACAAGTAATTCGGAACGGAGGGAGTAGTCACTTGTTGCAATCTCTAAAAAGACTTATATTTGGAAACGGAGGGAGTACAACGCATGCATGCATGCTGTGACTTTCCTTTTGATACTTGCATGTGTTGATTTGATGCACCTTGCCAAATTTTTACTATAAATTTAACTAACCAAATTTTCATGCATGTCACAAAAAATTACGGGGCTGTTTGGATTGTGACTATGTTTGTCTTATGTTGCCACTTTATTTTTCCCACACTTGCCACACTTGCCTAACCTGAGTTGCTCAAATTGTTAGACACACTTTGGCTTGCCTAAGGGAATCTTGCCACAATTTTTGTGTCTATGACGTGTGGGGTTCACTGCTAATAAAAAAATTCTTGTCTTAGGTGTGGCTAATAAAAAAGACTTATATTTAGGAATGGAGGGAGTAGAAAATATAAATAATAATGCATGTTGGGGCAACCCATGTTTCCGCTAATTTTAGCCGTGGGCTTGTTCACAATTTTTACGAGCGGGTGGTTGTTCATTTAATGGAGGGACTTGTAGTACCATACTTGAACGATACAAAGTGCGACCTGGCACACCGTAACACCACTTGGAACAAGCGGGTAGCTATCTCAAAAAACAATCAACAACTAAAAAAACCGCGACCTAGCATGTAGTAGTACACAATTTTAAATGATTATTTTGATGGAGTGAAAAAGGAAAACTACCCCACTACTTATATATAGGACGGAGCCTCCGCGCTTGCTTGCTAGGGTTGCTCTATTCACATACTCTCATCCTCTCCAGATCTAAACAAGACAGGGTAGTAACCTTCGTCTTTCTCCTTCAAAAACAACGGCTTTCTATCCTCACCGCTGATTACACATCCGGATGTATCCCCCTCCGCCGGTGAAGGGGAGGAGGGGCAGCGTTTAGGCCGTCGGCGACTGCGAGGGAGGAGACCCACTGCCGGCCGCACCATTATCTCTGGCCGAGCGCCGGCGTGGGAGGTCCTCCGATCCCTTTGTCGTTGCCTGTGGGCGGATCCGGCCTCCTGCCGCCCACCTATCCACATCCCGACGACCTTCAGGTATATCTTTGTTCGAAACCGCCTTAGCTCTACTTCCCCAGCTCGCTACGTCGCTGCATGTGCATCATTTTCTACCTCTCAGCCCCTCTCGATCGGATGGTCCAACGTCACCTATTTTTTTTCTTCTATTGTTAGAGGTAAAGCTACTTCATGGGGTCGAATCTTGTACTCCCTCCGTCCGAAAATACTTGTCATTTAAATGGATGTATCTATATGTATTTTAGTTCTAGACACATCCATTTTGATGACAAGTAATTCCGGACAGAGGGAGTACTTGGTTCAAACAAGAAATAAAGTGGGGGGTGGGTGTCGGTGTCAAAACCGGCGGATCTCGGGTAGGAGGTCCCGATCTGTGCATCAAGGCTAATGGTAACAGGAAGCAAGGGACACAGATGTTTACCCAGGTTCGGGCCCTCTCGATGGAGGTAAAACCCTACTTCCTGCTTGATTAATATTGATGATATGGGTAGTACAAGAGTAGATCTACCACGAGATCGTAGAGGCTAAACCCTAAGAGCTAGCCTATGATGGTATGATTGTAATTGTGATCGGCCTTCTAAGGACCATCCTCTCCGGTTTATATAGGCACCGGAGAGGGCTAGGGTATACATGGAGTCGGTTACAAGGAAGGAAATATAATATCCGGATCGCCAAGCTTGCCTTCCACGCCAAGGAAAGTCCCATCCGGACACGAGCCGAAGTCTTGAGTCTTGTATCTTCACGCTTCAATAGTCCGGACATTGTACATAGTCCGGCTGTCCGGATACCCCCTAATCCAGGACTCCCTCAGTAGCCCCTGAACCAGGCTTCAATGACGACGAGTCCGGCGTGCAGCTTTGGCTTCGGCATTGCAGGGTGGGTTCCTCCTCCGAATACTCCAAAGTGGTCATCGAACACGTAGACCGTGTCCGGATCTGCAAGATGATCTTCGTACGGTATAGATCTGATTTGCTGGAAATCTTCGTGCGTCATGCCCTTGCATCGGGGCTTGGTCCAACGCGAACCGATGTTTCCTACCCCACAACGGCTCGTGTTGCGAGGGGGTTTTATTGGCACGTCCCGTTGAGGCAGAGATTGTGTTCCTCTTATTACGGGATTTTCCATCAATATGAACACGCATGACCCCACGACGGCTGTTGGTATAATCCGTGTGTTTTCTAGATAAGCCTCAAATGGTCACACCGGGGACTCTTTATATTCATCCTCTTTATAAAGGAAGCGAGACCTACGCCTCCTTTTTCACCTTCATCGCGCATTCTCGCACCTCGAGTTCTAACACCCAAAACGTAAGCTCCACCCCTCCGGAATCCTCAATATGTCCGGATCTGACCCTCAAGGCCGGTGGGTGGCCTCCTCGATTGAAGAGAAGGACATTACAAAGCTTAGGGAGGTCGGATACTTGACCGCAGATATCCAGCACAGGCTCCCTGCTCTAGGGCAGGTCATCCCTACGCCAGAGACCAACGAGTGTGTCGTTTTCGTCCCACACTTCCTCCGCGGTTTGGGTTTCGCCCTCGATCCCTTTGTGAGGGGGCTCATGTTCTATTATGGGTTGGATTTTCACGATCTGGCTCCCGACGCTTTCCTCCATATCTCGTCGTTTATTATCGTGTGCGAGGCTTTTCTCCATGTCACCCCACACTTCGGCTTATGGCTCAAGACCTTCAATGTGACGCCGAAGATGATCGAGGGGCGACATATGGAGTGCGGAGGTGCCGTAATAAGCAGGAACGGAGATGCCCCAAGGCTAGAGGGTTCTTTCCCAGAAGTATCCGATGTATGGCAGCGGAGGTGGTTCTATGTCACGGCTCCCAGAGGCACAAAGTGGGCGGCTGCCCCCGAGTTTCGCTCGGGCCCTCCGTCACAGTTGGCGTCTTGGAAAGACGTAGGGTGGAATTGGGGACCCGCTGGTGATATACCAGTACTGCAGAATCGCATCAGCATAATGCAAGTGATGTTGATCCGGTGGATGTTGCCGTGCCAACGCCGCCCTCTACGGATGTGGGGGTTCAATCCGGAGGGTCCGCGGACCGTCAAGCACTTCTTCAGCCTGAAGCTCGAAGAGATGTGCAAATTATTTTTCGGACGGAAAGTAAAGTGTCCGAACACCACCGAGGATGCGGGCCTAAGCTGCAATCGCCTAGATACCCATGTAAGTAGCTTTGATGCCGGACACCCTGTTTTGTATTTGTCACGATTGTTTGTTCTGAAAATCATCCGTGGCCAGGAATGGCTCAGCAAGGCGGAGAGAATCAGGTGTTCGACGCCACTTCCTGAGGGCTCGCCTGGTCCCACCATGGCCAAGATGCTTGACCTGGTGCTCAGCAGAATGCACTCAGGGGAAGACAAGCGGAAGAACAAAGAAACCGAGCCACACGCCACGATCCCAACTGGGAATTGTTGCCTCCCTAGGGAGGATAGTCGGGAAGGGAGGCTAAGGCCTCCTCCCCGCTGGAAGAAGTGGGGCCCCAAGACTTAGAGACGGAGATGCCCACACCCGGAAAAGATGACACCTGGGGGCTCGCCCCAATGGGCACCTCACCGATCGTGCCCACCACGGACCAGCCCACCACCGAGCTGAAGTTAATTTTTAATTCAAGGTACTTCTGCTCCTCCTAGATCAATAACATGGATTCGCCTTTCACACAGTCCGGCTAGCAGCCCTTCTCAACAGAGTTCGCTCGGGGATCTTCCTCCGGAGATGATGGAGAGCGAGACCCCAGCCACCTGTCCGGCTCATGAAGCGGGCGACACTGAGGTGTCGTCACGGAGGAGTCCGGATTTGCCGAGGCCGGAAGCCAATGTGTCAGCCCCCTGAGCCCGGAGCATTTGGCTCCCACGAGGGGCGATTGAAGGGTCGACACAGTTCGATGTCGGCCGACCCACTAACTTGAGCCTCTTGGAGCGAGCTGCGAGCTGAGGAGCACCGCCATTAATGAGCGCGGTGCTCGTGAAGATTTCTCCACTACAAGCGGTTTGAATGAAGCATTTACAAGTCTGCTCAGAGGCTTTGAGGTATGTAGTGAAGAATACACTGCTTTTTGGTTGTGAGGCACGCATTAGGTGTGCTCCATATAGATAGTAGCCCTCGAGACTCGTTGCACGCAGGCGGCAAACGGGGATCATAAATCAATGATTGCGCTGTAAACACTTGCAGGTACCTGTGAGTCCGGCCGCCGACCAGTCCGTCAAAGTTTCCGAACTGACCAGGCGAATTCGTTCGATTGATGCCGATATCACGCTGGTGAACGAGCGGCTGGACAAATCACAAGGTATGCGCTCTGCCTTCCTTTGTATAGGAAAATATGGAGGCGGCATGATATTAATGTAATATGTTGGGACTGCAGATGGTGCTGCTGCCGTGGAGGCCCTGAGGGCAGAACTTGTCCAAGCCAAGGAACAAGCTCGGGTTAGCAATGCGGCTTCCCTAAAGGCGACCGAGGAACTGAGAGCCGAACAGGCTGCTCATCGCCGAAGCGAGGAAAAAATGGCCGAAATGGCTATTGAGTTAAAAAATGCCGCTGACCGGTATGAGCTCCTTAAAAAGGAGCATAAGGATAGCTTGGCGGAGCTGGACAAGGCACGCAATGCCACCAAGGAAATACGGACCGAGCTCAGGGGTGCGCGGGAGGAGCTTCAACAGCCCGGTAAAATTGTGGCTGGCGGTTCCTACTTGCTGCGGACGAAGTTTTTCGATTCGAAGTATGCTCCCCTGGATGGTCGCTGGAGTCCTGCGGACGCGTATGCGGATTTGACGAAGAGTACGGCTGACGCTGCCAAGTATTTCGAGGGTCAGGGTGGTAAGGAGGTGGAGAAGCTTTTCTGGTCACAATTCAATGCTCCCACTCGCCCGCTGCCGTTAAATGACAAGATGGCTGCTGTAGCGGAGCTTCACAGGCTGTCCGGTCTTGCAATGCGGTCTGTGATAGACCATCTTTGGCTGAAAGGGCCTAAGCCGGACAGTTACTTTGGCTTGGTGCAGCAGTTCCTTGGGGCCGTGCCTCGGATCGATGCCATGAGGAGGTCGGCGTGCATAGAGGGTGCACGGATGGCTCTTGCCCACGTTAAAGCCTATTGGACGGATATGGAGGCCAATATTATAGGGACCCAAGATCCGGCGGGGGGCTAGTATCCGGCCGACTACTACTTGGCGCAGGTCATAGAAGGTGCCCGCCTAATAGAGGCGCAGTGCTCGAAGAATGTCTTATTCGAGTGATGAATCGAATCATTGTCAAAAACAATGTTAGTTTGGTTATGAGGCTATACTTTTTGTCCGAAAGTATTATTGTGTCCCCTGTGGGCGTTTATATATATATATATATATATATATATATATATATATATATATATATATATATATATATATATATATATATATATATATATACATATATTAATCTGAAAGATAGCAGTCGTTGTCTTCATCCCCACGCAGCAATGCGGGGTGTTCAAAAAATATGCTTAATCACACTTGATCCAACGTCTTGGTCCATGAAGGAGGTGATCGCACGTCGAACTAGGCAACCGAACTATATAGCTGTAACACTTTTGCTTAGCCATGGGAGTCTAATGTTGGGGCTACTATGTAGCCCTGGTACCTTCGCGTGCATCCGAATATGGTCACGTGTGTACATGACCGGGAAACGGTCATTCGTTAATGCGGAGGGATCCTAAAGATTCCGATAAGTCTTCGAGTGGTTGAACAGTCTCTCGCTGTATCATGACAGTCAGCCGCTTTCATCGAGATGCTCGTCTGGAATAACCAGGCACAATCGCAGAGTTCTCCTTTGGCCACCTTAGCCGATAGTAACAGAACGTAAGGCGGCAAACCCAGGAGCCGGGCAAACCCAACATTTGACCAAAGACATGATTTGGAGCTGCTGCATATAAGGCCAAACTCGTGACGCCAAACACTCCCAAGGGTATTCGGACTTTATAATAGTCGATGGGCTCAAGAATGCCCATTCGTTATAAACCCTGTTTTTCTAGGTATGTGCATTAATCTGTCGTGGCGAGATGCCAAAACGGCAGATCCTCTCGTGGGTATGGAACCCATGGGATGGTTAAACAACAAGAGGCAATAAAAAGGTTTACACAGGGCTTAATCTAAAAGAAACCTGTTGAACGGGGCCTCGCTGCACGTCTGCGCCTTTGTTTCCATTGTGCCGTATCTCGAAGGGTATCGCGCTAACGTTGTCTCGTGGAAAAAGTAAAACTCGAGAAGAGTACAACGTAAGTATGCGGTGGATAATAAAAGTGTAAGATGTTGGCCTGCCCATAAGGTTGAGCCAACTGTGGGACTGTGTTAAGTATTTATAGCCCCTGGTGTCCACTATGGGATTACATATATGGTGCCCTGGTTCAATTTTATCCGGGCGACCAGACTCGTCTAGCCGAGTCTGTGGTCTTTAATGACCAGTCATGTTTTCTGATGTTGGAGGCCGCTTATAGTGCGGCAGCGAGGGCCGTCGCATGTTCCTCTGCGCGTGACGAACGCTCTGTTAGTCCGCTAACGGTGATGACGCCACGTGGGCCGGGCATCTTAAGTGTAAGGTAGCCATAGTGCGGCAATGCATTGAAGCGGGCGAAGGCCATTCTTCCGAGCACTGCCTGATAGTCGCTTTGGAAGGGTGCGATGATGAAGAGTAGTTCTTCGCTTCTGGATTTGCCTGGAGAGCCGAATGTTCCCTCCAGTGCGACGGAGCCTCTGCTATGAGCTTCAACGCATGGTATCACCCCTTCAAAGGTGGTGTTGCATTGGTTAATTCTGGATGGGTCTATCCCCATCCTGCGGATAGTGTCCTCATATATTAAATTGAGATTGTTGCCGCCGTCCATAAGGACGCGGGTGAGACGGTATCCGTCGATTATCGGGTCGAGCACCAAGGCCTTTGATCCTCCATGCCGAATACTAGTTCGGTCATCCAAGTTACCGAAAGTGATCGGATAAGGCATCCAGTGGTTAGGCGTGAGTACGATGGGCTTTATATCGAGCGCGTCTCTATGCGCGCGTTCGTGGCTCCTCATGGATGTGTGAGTCGCGTGGATCATGTTCACTGTTTTAACCTCTGGCGGGAATTTTTCTGTCCTTCAGTGTTCGGCTGGCGAGGTTCATCCTCGTATTCACTTGGTGTTTCCCTTTCCTTGTGTTCGGCATTTAACTTGCCGGCCTGCTTGAAGACCCAGCACTCTCTGTGTGTGTGGTTTGCAGGTTTGTCAGGGGTGCCATGAATTTGGCATAGTCTGTCGAGGACTCTATTCAGACCGGACGGTCCCTCTTTGCTGCCTTTAGATGGCTTGTTTTGCTGATTAGGTCGAGAGCCCCTAAATCCGGCATTAACCATTGTGTTATCCGGCTCTCTTCCTTGTTTTGGCGTTTGTGTTTATGACGCCGTGGTTTCCCGTTGCCATCCCTTATTTCGGATGTGCTGGGGTCGCTGGTGCCTTTACGGGCTAGCCAGCTGTCTTCTCCCACACAAAAGCGGGTCATAAGGCTTGTTAGGGCTGCCATTGTCCTTGGCTTTTCTTGGCCGAGGTGTCTGGTGAGCCACTCGTCACGGATGCTGTGTTTGAATGCCGCTAAGGCTTCGGCACCCGGACAGTCAACAATTTGATTCTTCTTAGTGAGGAATCTGTTCCAAAACTTGCGGGAGGATTCTCCGGGCTGTTGGACTATGTGACTTAAGTCGTCTGCATCCGGAGGCCGGACATAGGTCCCTTGAAAGTTGGCCCTGAAAGCGTCCTCGAGTTCCTCCCAGCTCCCAATTGAATTTTCGGGAGGCCTTTCACGGTGCCGAGCTGGTCGCTTCAGCTTGAGGGGGAGGTATTTGATGGCGTGAAGGTCATCCCCACGAGCCATATGTATTCGCATGATAAAGTCCTCGATCCGCACTTCGGTCTGTGTCGTTCCGTCAGATGCCTCTATGTTCATAGGTTTAAAGCCCCTGGGAATTCGTGGTCCAAGATTTCATCGGTAAAGCACGGGGTGAGCAGCCCTCCAGATCCGGACGTTTTGTGGCATGTCGTCGGCTGTTGTTGTGTCCGGTCTTTATTCCGGACTGGTATTCGATTGGCGTAATCATTTTGGCAACCATAGTCCTTCGCCGGGGTGCGTCCTTTGGATCCATAAATGGACCTGGCCGCGCCAGCTTTCTTATTCAGGTGTTCATGTGGATCGGTAGCCACTTTATTGCGGTTATGAAGTGGTACAACTTCATCGTCGAATTCTGGCAGTAGCTTGCGTTTTGGATAGCTCTTTGTATGGCGATCATCGTCGTATCTTTCTTCAGTGTCTAGCACTTTATTCCATCTACGGTTGAGCGTTTCCTGTGCGGCCTTGAGCCGTTGCTTTTGCTTCTTTAGACTTCTTGCGGTGGCCATAAGCTTTCTGTGGAGGTTATCTCGTTCCACGTGTTTTACCGGGATTGCATCATTATCCGGACTGTTTTCCTGAGCTAGTTCGTTTTGATGACCTCGTCCGTCGGGATCATTGTCCTCGGGCGTCTGCTCCGAACTGTGTTCAGGGTGACCTGGTTCATCCTGCTCCATCGCTGGGTCCGTATGGTCGTTGTTGCCTTCGGAGTTGATTGTAGTATCGATCCCTCTGGTGCTCTTGTCACTATTTTTACTGTTGCTGGACTTAGAACGGCGACTGCGCCGTCGCTTTGGCTTTTGTCCGGGGGTTTTATCGTCCGGATTGTTGCCTTTGTCCTCTTTGGGCGTGTCCACCATGTATACGTCGTGTGATGAGGGGGAAGTCCGGCGCCCCGTAGATTCCGCATCTTCTCCGGCATCATCGTCCATACCGTCGATGTCTTGAGTCGGGTTAGCACGAGGTTAAATCATCGACCGTGGCTATGAAGTGGGTGGTGGGTGGGCAACGAATTTCTTCATCGCCTGCTTCCCACTCGAACCGGACGTAGTTTGGCCCAGAAATTTCTGTCAAAGAGAGACTTTTCAACGAGTTCAGCATGTCGCCAAAGGGCGAGTGCCGAAAAATGTCCGCGGCGGTGAACTCCATTACCGGAGCCCAACCTGGCTCGACCGGCTCGGGAGTGCACGGACCGGACTCAACATTCAGATATGAATCTGGGGGTCCAGAGTCATAGGCCACCCCAGAGGTAAGGCCCGTGTTTGGCTCCAATGCCGATGAGTGCGTGACCTGCGGGGCGGGGTCCAGCCCTCCGCCCTTAGGCAACGCAACCTGCTCCGGATTTAGGTCCGAGGCTAATGCGGGGGTGACACCCCGAGCTTTGTCTGACAGCAGGTATAAGCCATGCTCGCCGTGACTGTCCGGTATCGTGTTATTGGCGATGGTTGAAGGAGCCATCGAGCCCAGCAGCGACGACACAGAGGAACTCTCAATGAAAGCACCAATGTCGGTGTCAAAACCAGCGGATCTCAGGTAGGGGGTCCCGATCTGTGTGTCAAGGCTGATGGTAACAGGAATCAAGGGACACAGATGTTTACCCAGGTTCGGGCCCTCTCGATGGAGGTAAAACCCTACTTCCTGCTTGATTAATATTGATGATATGGGTAGTACAAGAGTAGATCTACCACGAGATCGTAGAGGCTAAACCCTAAGAGCTAGCCTATGATGGTATGATTGTAATTGTGATCGGCCTTCTAAGGACCATCTTCTCCGGTTTATATAGGCACCGGAGTGGGCTAGGGTTTACATGGAGTCGGTTACAAGGAAGGAAATATAATATCCGGATCGCCAAGCTTGCCTTCCACGCCAAGGAAAGTCCCATCCGTACACGGGCCGAAGTCTTGAGTCTTGTATCTTCACGCATCAATAGTTCGGACGTTGTACACAGTCCGGCTGTCCGGATACCCCCTAATCCAGGACTCCCTCAGTGGGGGAATTTAGTATGTACATCGGACTTGGTACAAACAGGAAGGAAAGGGGGCGAAAGTAGTACAGACTGGTCATCCAACCGGTCTCTTGGTCGTAAAGGAAAATATAGGGGTAACGATGTACACAGTGGTATGACCAGAACTAGATTTGCTACCCACACATAAGAGTAGGTGGCTAGAGTGAACAAAAATGGGACCAAACCAGATATGTTTCTTGGATGTTTGTTTCTCGGGGCAACAAACTATGAATCACTACTTTATGCCCCTGTTTACGTACATGGTGTTGTACTGCTGGTGCACCCACTGTCCCATGCCATTATACCAAATATTTAGGCTCCGGTTGGAATAAAGGGGCAGAAAACATGGATCTTGATGAAAATAGAGGAATAGGAAAGGAATGTAGGTATAAAACTATGGAACAGCAAACCGGAGGAAACTCACAAGAGAATGTGTTCGATGGACTACGAAATGTACATATTTGTTTTTTTAGAGTAGCATGCTTGGAAGTATGAGATGCTATTTGTTTATTCAGCTGCACAATGACTACTCTTGTCCTCGCCTCACGTACCACACATAGGTTGATTTTTTTATTCCGGCAAACACAGCACAGCAACCTGTCTAACGCATGGCAGCGAGCGCCTGCCTCGGGCTTCCGCTCAAAAAATGAGCAGCGCGTGGATGTTTCTAATCCTATGGAATAAGTACTACCAGACCAGCTTTCCTATGAAACACTATTCAACTGTCCCGTGTTCCGAACGGTTGGAAGGGAAAGAATACCGTAGGAATTGTGTTCCTACGAAAATCCTGCACCAAACCTATGAACCAAACGCAGCCTTAGCTTTTCTTAATATAATGTTCCTGGTAAAAATGAAGCCATGCCACTGTTTTTGCATGTAATTGTTTGAGACTCTGACAAGTTTAGCCAAATGTTTTTGCCTGTAATTGTTTGAGACTTTGACTGTTTCCTCTATGCCTTTTTGTGCAAACAGGGATATCCAATTCACCTGGTTGCTATTGTGACCTTTTGGTGCACTGCACAAAACTCTTCTTAAAAGAAGTGACTTTTGTGTTGTTTAACTGGAATGTCAGAATGGAACAGTTGGTTCATTTTGCTGGAACTGCACATATGGAGATCTGTGTTCCAATCCTCATCGTCCATATTGGCGCCATAACCTTCCATTAGGTAAGAATGATATTTAATGCATGTGTTCATCTCTATTTACCGACTGCCATGAGAAAATTATGTTTTTTTACTAGTACAATTGTACTCCCTCACAGACAAAACCAATTCTGAATTAGAAGGACAATCATGTACTTGGTTTCATCAACTGGTGAGGAGATAGAGAAACAGAGCATGAAGAGGAAGAAGAAGAAGAATAAACAGTGCCATGGCGATCTTGCTGAAGCCAGAGGCCTCAGTCGAGGCCATTCAAGGGCTCCGTCAATGACTACCTTACATGTGAGACGATCCTATGCTGAATCATGCCATTAGGAGTACTTATGTACCACTAATTTATTACTGCCTAATTTTCCTGTTGGAGTTAAACAAATATTTAGTAGGACCCTATGCTGAATCATGTACGTGTGAATGTGTGTCTATGGAGGTGAATCATGTGGTGGAGCAGGGAGGGAATATTATTAGTGTCATGACATAATAGTGCTATTGTTTTGCATGTAAATTTATTGCCATTGGTTCAATGAGGCAATGTTTTGCGTATTGTCCATCATGAATTTGATGCTACTGTTTGAGTAATATGCTAATGTTTTCCTATCCTTTCTCACTGAGCTAATGAAGGTTTCACCTTGTTCCTAGTTGTGCAAACAGGGATCATGTTGTGCCAATCAAACATTTTAGTGGAACTACACAAGACAATACAATGAACTGTATCCCAGCCAGTGCTTTAACTCTGCTGGAAGTTCTTGATAATCTTTCAATATAATCTCAGCACTCGTAAACAAGAGTGATTTCAACCATACATTTGAAGTGCACAAAAATATATATTATTGTGTGATTCCAGTGAGTGCTTTAACATCTCTTATGGGACTACATGAATAAGATTTTTTTCTCAGGTTGATACGGGCCTAAGGCCTTCATCCATATTAGTTTGCTGTCATCTCTATTTGTATCGTGCTACTGTCATGAGAAACTCCTTTATCTTTGCACTTTTAAGTTTTGCTACCTATGATAAATGGCAATGCTTTGAGTGTTGAGTTGACCTAATTGGCACTGATTAAATAAACTAATACCTCTCTTTAAGCAAGACTACTATGTTGCTAACTTTACCCATTAAGATAATGAGGGTGCTTCTATTTGTTAGTGTATGTTTCATCAACTAGTCCCACTATTACAATAATCTCACTCTCTCAATATATGTGCCAACAGGATGCTCGATTTTGGTGGAACTGCACAAAACTTTGGGTGCTTCATTGCCTCGACAGCTTCCGTCCTTTCCTCGTCACCGCTAATCTCCGGTTGCTTTCTTCCTTTCTTTGTCATCGCTTGTCTTATCTCGGCTTCCAAATCAAAGGAAATCGAATTGCTATGCTACCTCACACAGGTTGGTACTGGTCTTTATCCTGATTATTGTGCCTGTCATATGTATTGGTAATTTGGTATTGTGCTACTGTTTGCCGATTTCATAAAGGAGTAATTTGGAGCCTGAACTCGCAGGCAAATCATTACATCGGGTGATTTGAGTAGAACTGCACAAAATGATCAGATGGACAGGTAGTTATGCTGCTGTTATGTACTCCAAAGTTCACTCAGATAAGCATCGATATTGACAAGAAGTGCCTATATTCATTCGAGTATCAACCGGCGTCAATCAATTGCCAAACTCCAAGTATTAGGAGAGTGAACGCCAAAAATATTGCTTGGTGCATAGCCCAGAAAAACGCAGTCCAGTCTTCGGTTCCAACTTGTGCCTTTTGGTTATCGGCACATATGGTAGCGAACTATATGGCATGGAGTCTAAAGATTCCAGGCAAGTTGGTTGACGCGTATATTCATCTGGCACTTAATCAGTCTGCACGCCAAGGATGCTCCATTTCAGTTGAACTGCACAAAAAATTTAGGTGCTTCATTTTCTCAACCGCCTCCTTTCTTGTCTGCAATGTAGAATTTTGGCGAGATACAGGACCAAGATGAGCCAGTGAACTAGTTGGATGAAAGTAGTGGCCATGTTGCTCAAACCTCCCTCGGCACGAGGCCACTATTTGAGGATAAACCTACAAGCAAAGTTCATATTGTCTGTGCTGCCTCTTATGTACTCGAAAGTTTACTCGTACAAGAACTAATTTTAGCAAGAAGTACCTCCGATTGAACACCATTTACCAGTCTGTACCCTAGGTAATTAAAGTTCGTCCATGGATCATGTTGGCTGTGATCTCTATCATTTGGATGCATAAACATACTGAACATGTGTATATCTGAATCTTTTTGTGAATTATGTATGAATTTTGTCGTGTGATCTATCAATCATTTAGATGCATAGATATGCTGGGCTTGTGTATATATGAATCTTTTGAGTTGTTGATAGTGAATGTTGGCTATGAATATTAACGTTTCCTGTGAACCTGAGTTTGATATGAATGTTTACCTTTTCTGTTGTCTTTGTGTGTGAACTTGTTAGTATGCCTACTGTGGGGTATAAAACGCAGGTCTCTTATAAAAGTAATGTTCTGTCCAATTTATGTTTTCCTTTCTAACCACATATATATTTATATTATTACTATTATCGTATATTTTATAGAGACTTATATGTACATTATAAAAACATCCCACGTGTTATTAACTTATAAAAGTAAATGTTTAACGGAAAATCATGGTTGTTTTTGACTCACAGGCAAGGAAAATCGTGGTGATTGCGTACAAAAGCTTGTGAAGATTTTGAAGGACCAGTTTTATAATAATGCGCTCATTTTTATTTTGAGCAATAACTCGCTAATTTCTTATATATATATATATATATATATATATATATATATATATATATATATATATATATATATATATTGTGCCCTTCGGTTTATTCTTTGATATTAATTGCTCCTTCTAACATAATATTATATATATAACGAGCCCACCTAATACGTGTATTTCAAGGAATTGCAAATGGGCTGGGATTTCTTAGAAAATATAAATGGGCCTGATTGACGCGAAATTATTTGTTCACCCAGCCCAGCAAATGGACTGTACATTCTAGAAAACATGGGTTAAATATATGCCACATTTTTGCAGGCTGACATGTGGGCCAATAGCTTGAAGCCTACGCAGAGCTTTGTCAACTTGGTCATCAAATGATTGTGTCCTCAACAGCCATTGGATTTATATCCAACGGCCGGCATGCACATTCAATCTCTCGTCTTCTTCCTCCAGCATCGCCGGGACCACCTGGTCCGGCCTCCGGCGGCTAGTGGCTCTGCTTAGAACGCATCACTACGAAGTGCTACCCCACCGCCAGCCAGGCTATCCCTCCACCCCTCGACACCTCCTGTTATTCACCACAGACTAGAGCCCCACGCCGCAACAGAACCAGTTATAACCCTTCTCCTCCTCTCAATCTGCGATTCCACTATCGCGTTTTCCCATCTCCAAGTCGTTCCCGTCCGAGGCCTCGCCGTCGTCCACCGCCTCGCTGTGTTCGGTGCGGTGTGGTCAAGAAATGAGAGTTATCGGAAGAGGACTATACGTGGAGAGCCTGACGGCTGGGACCCACGAGGTCCATGGTCGCACGCAAGGAAAGTTCCTCCTTATTAAGCTGAAAAAAATGTTTCCTCCACCTGACAGCTGGGACCCGCCGGCTGTATCTTCGCACAGAAGGAAGTGCCTCCTTGTTTTGCAAAAAAAATTATTTATCCCGTTGACAGCTGGGACCCGTCAGATTTGGTGGCTGACTTGTGGGCCTACTAATCGGACGTGTACGCACGGCTTTGTCAACTTAATCAACAAATGATTCTAGCAGCTGGACCGTTGGATGTTAATCCAACAACCGTGCTCCTTCTTCAACCTCTGTTCTTGCTCCTGTCTCCCGTGGGCGGCACCGCGGCTGTGCTGCCACGCACTCGAACTAGTGAAGTTTCCCACTCCTCGCTATCTGCGACTCCACTGCCCCGTCTTCCCCATCTCCGGGTAGTTCAAGTCTGGGTGCGCTCGGCACGGTGTGGTCAACATGGTCAACAACCGAGAGTCATCGGAAGATGACTGTACGTGAGAGGCTGACAGTGGGGACGCACCACGCCCATGGACGCATGCATGCAACGGAACGCGGCGAGGTCAACGTGGTCAAGGAACGACTTCCATCGGAAGTATACTGTATGTGGAGAGTCTCAGCTGGGTCCACGGCCGCAACAAGTAAGTGCCTCCTTATTACGCGGAAAATAATGATTCCTCCAACTGACAGCCGGGACCCACTGGACGGGCCACCGATTTTTGAAAAAACCTTTGCCCTCGATCGCTGGGACCCACCGACGGGCACCGATTTCACTTAAAAGAAGTTCCCCAGCTGTCACTCGGACCCACCGGAAGTGCCTCCTTATTACGCACAAAAAATGAATACCCCCGCTAGCTTGGACCCACCTAGGTGGGAGGCTGACTTGTGGGCCTACTAAGTTGACGGGACGAAGGGCTTTGTCAACTTAGTCAATATGAACGATTCTATCTCCAAAGGACCGTGACGATGTCCATCCAACGGCAGTAGTGCTTGTTCAACCTCTGGTCTTCTTGCTCCAAGCCGCCCAAACCAGCGCCGGTCGTGCCTCATGCTCCTGCCTCCGTGGCCGGGCTGGCTGCGCGGAGGCCTCACCGCCTCTACTATTCCCACCATGGCCAGGCCCTGCGGTGACGGCAGCCTCACACCGCAGCCGAACCGGTGAACCTCGATTCTCCGTGCGGGCTTCCACCGCCACGCCTTCCCGGCTCGTCGGCCCTTCCTAGGCTCGCAATCGCCCACCGCCATGGTGCTCTCTCGTGGCGTGGTCAACGTGGTCAAGGAACAACTTCCATCGGAAGAGTACTTGACGTGGAGAGGCCGACAGTGGGTCCACGCCACAGCCCAGTTTTTTAATTTGCCAAGTAAGTCGCTTTGTCAGCCTGTTGGGCTGCAAATCTTTCAAGACGAGGAGAGCTTTCATTCTGGCTGGTCGAGAAAATGGCCCATCAAGAATGATAAATGGGTTGTACATTTTAAAACACATCAAACCGGCAATTAGTTTCAAATATCTTTTTTTTTCATTTCGAGATTTTAAATTACATTAATTTTTATGCGTGGAGAATTTGTTGGATTTTATATTGATATACATTTATTTTAAAATTAGTTTGAATGTGAGTCAAATTTGGGATTAAAACAGTTTGGACCGCTTTTGAAATATGCAAAATTTCATATAATTTTTTAACGGTGGCCACAATATGGGATGTAATGCTAACAAACAGAATATGGGCTCCAAAAAAAACCTTAAGAATTAGCAAATGGGCTGTAAATTATTAGAAATAATGGCAGATGGGTTGTATGCTGTTTTCCATAGATTTGAGGCTTTCCTAAAAAAAGGTTGACGCACAAGCAGTGACTGTTGGATGGCGATCCAACGACCGTCGTGCTTCTTCAATCTCTACTCTTCCTGCTCCAGCCGCTCAAACAAGCGCCGGTGGGACTACCTGCTCCCTCTTCTCCGCGGCCGGCTCTGCTGCCACGCAGGCCTCACCGCCCCATCGTACTCCCATCGCTGGCCTAGCCATCCCTCTACTCTCCCACACATGTTGTTATTCTCCGGCGATGGCGATTTAACTAGTAAACCTCAGACATACAGATTCTTCCGCTGGGAAACAACTGCCGAAGTCTTCCCCGCCTCCGTGTCGTTTCCTTTCCTAGGCCTCGCCGCCGCCCATCGCCTCGGTGCTCTCGGTGCGGCCTGGTCAACATGGTCAACGATCGACATGCATCTGAAGTGGATCAGACGTGGAGAGGCCGATACTGGGTCCACGGCCGCACGCAAGGAAATGCCTCCTTATTACGCGCAAAATAATGATTCCTCCACCGACATCGGGACCCACCGAAAGGGCCTCTCAGATTTCATGAAAAAACGTTACCACCGCTGACAGCTCGGACCCACCAGCTATATCTTCGCACACAAGGAAGTGCCTCCTTATTACGCACAAAAAAATGAATACTCCGCTTGTTAGCTAGGACCCAGTATAGTGCCAGGCTGACTTGTGGGCCTACTAAGTTGACGGGGACGGAGGGATTTTTCAACTTAGTCAATATGCATGATTCTATCTCCAGTGACCGTATGATGTCCATCAAACGGCCGTAGTGCTTCTTCAACCTCTGGTCTTCTTGCTCCAGCCGCCCAAACCAACGCCGGTCGTGCCTCGTGCTCCTGCCTCCCGTGGCCGGCTGCGATGCGGCGGAGGCCTCACCGCCCCCTACTATTCCCACCGCTGCCAGGCCATCCCTCTACTCACCCACACCCCCTCTTATTCTGCGGTGATGGCAGCCTCACCCTCGTACTCCTCTTCGCGTGGGTATCCATCGCCACGCCTTCCCGGCTCAAGCGTCGTCCCTTCCTAGGCCTCGCCGTCGTCCACCTCCGTGGTGCTCTTGGCGCTGCATGGTCAATGTGGTCAACGATCGACTTCCATCGGAAGAGTATTGTGCGCGGAGAGGTCGATACTGGGTCCACGGCCGCAAGGAAGTTCCTCCTTATTACACGCAAAATAATTATTCCTCCACCTGATAGCAGGAACCCACCGGACGGGCCACCGTATTTCGCGAAAAAACGTTTCCCCCCTGACTACTGGGACCCACCAGCTACATCTTCGCATGCAAGGAAGTGCGCCCGGGCAAAAAAAAAACAAACAATTTGCCCCCCTGACTGCCGGGACCCACCAGCTACATCATCGCAGGCAAGGAAGTGCCTGACAGTCGGGACCCACCTGGTCGAAGCGTATGTAGCGTTGTCATTCTGGTCACGAACATGTACGTAGATATATACTGGTAGATGTAGAGGCGAGGACGTGTCGTAGTAGAGGCGCGCACGTAGCATGTACACGTACGTATAGCGGCCAGGGTGCAAGAAAGAAAATGCGGCCACGTACGGGTACATACGGGCGGGGTCTCGAACGCCTACTAGCGCATACGTACATGGCTGGGTCAGAATGGCGAAACAGCGTCGTCGTCGTGTTCATGGGGAGCCAATCGGCTGGGTCGGAACGGAATGCGTGGTCGTGTTCATCGGGAGGGCTTGGACGGAACAGGAGATGGAAACGAGGCCTGGCGTACCGCACAACGGATGAAACAGACTTCACGCTCGAACGGGTCCTTTGATCGTGAGGGTGTGGCGCATCGCAAAACGGAGGAAACGGACCTCCTATGATCAAACGGGGTCCTGTTGATCGGGAGGGTGTGGCGATCGCAAACGATTTAAACGGACCTCCTACGGTCAAACGGGGTCCTGTTGATCGGGAGGTGTGGCGCATCACAAAACGGACGAAACGGACTTGTGTTGGAGCGCCACGGTCAAACGGGGTCATGTTCATCGGGAGGGTGTGGCGATCGCAAAACGGACTGCACGGGATACCGCTCATCTCCACCATCGACCTCCTCCAGCCTCCACGGGCTCCTCGCTCATCCAGCCTCCACCGCCGCTTACTCCACCGGCCACTATTCAACCACCCCTACGGCACCCCTCCATCGCTCATCGCTCATCCAGCCCTCCACACCACGGGTCCCGTTCAACCACCCTCCACGGCCACCCTCCACCGCCATCGCTCATCCAGCCCTCCACATCACGGGTTCCTCGTTCATCGAGAGGCAACGCCACCGCCGCTGTTCATCCAACCCCCCGCAACATTCATCGCTCATCCAATCGATCGGCTTCATTAGCAGAAGATGGGCGAATCGCCGATCGGGTTCGCTTAATACCATCGATCGATCGCTCGGTTCAAGAACGTAGCCCGCAGTGCAATCGCCGGGTTCAAGAACGCGTGGTTCGCAAGGTAATCGCCGGGTTCGATTAGAGCCAACGCCCACACACATGCGCATACGTACGAGAACGCGATCGCCGCCCCGACCTCCCATCGAACCGGAAATCCTGAAATTTTGGTCCCCTCGCTTCTACCACGGTTTTTCCGTCATGGACGGCCCAAAGAATGTCATGCAGCAGCGCCTCCGCTCGCCTGTGATGAAAAGCCCATTTTTCGTCATGATTTTTGTCATAGAAGTAGGAGCCCACCACATCTATGATGATACCGGTTTTGTCACAATTATCGCATAGAAGTGTCATATGTATGACAGAAAAAAATTCGTTCGGCACAAAATGTCATGGATGTGTCTTTTTTTGTAGTGATAATTGATTGCATCAATGCACCTGGTCCACTCACTCATTCAAGAGCAACGCAGCTAGCAAATTTCTGTGGGCACTTTGCATTTGTCTCTATATCTGAACCCAAGAAAGTTGCTGAAGCCTTCATGGAACCTAAATGGAATCAAGCTATGCAAGAAGAGCTTCAATAGTTCGAGCTGAACAATGTGTGGGAATTGGTCAAGCGTCCTGATCCTCGCAAGCACAATATCATAGGTACCAAATGGATCTATCGCAACAAACAAGATGAGCATGGTCAAGTCGTCAGAAACAAGGCTCGTCTCGTTGCCCAAGGTTACACTCAAGTTGAAGGGATTGACTTCGATGAAACCTTTGCTCCCGTGGCTAGGCTTGAAGCCATTCGCATACTGCTAGCCTATGCCAACCATTACAACATCCTCCTGTACCAAATGGATGTGAAGAGTGCATTTCTCAATGGGAAGATTAAAGAAGAAGTATATGTTGCACAACCACCTGGCTTTGAAGACCCAAAACATCCTGACATGGTATACAAGCTCAACAAGGCACTGTATGGCCTCAAACAAGCTCCTCGCGCTTGGTATGACACACTCAAAGACTTCCTGAAGAGCAAAGGCTTCAAACCTGGTTATCTAGATCCTACACTCTTCATGAAGACATATGATGGAGAACTATTTGTGTGCCAAATCTATGTGGATGACATTATCTTCACCTGCACTGACAAAAGATACAGTGATGAGTTTGGACACATGATGCAAGAGCAATATCAGATGTCCATGATGGGTGAGCTGAAGTTCTTCCTCGGTATTCAAATCTGTCAGCAGAGCAACGACATCTTCATATCTCAAGAGAAATACCTCAAAGATTGCCTGAAGAAGTTTCAATGCAAGATCGCAAAAGGTTACACGACGCCAATGCCAACCAAAAGTCATCCGGGCCCCGGACGACAATGGTAAAGAGTTCGATCAAAAGGTATACCGCTCCATGGTTGGTTCTTTACTCTATTTATGTGCATCTAGGCCAGATATCATGCTTAGCATTTGCATGTGTGCCCGATTCCAAGCGGCACCAAAGGAATCGCATCACTTAGCAGTGAAGCGAATTCTTCAATATTTGGCTTACACCACAACACTAGGATTATGGTATCCAAAGGGCTCAGAGTTTGTTCTAGTTGGATTCTCATATGCTGATTATGCTGGTGACAAGGTTGATCGCAAGTCCACATCAGGCACATGTCACTTTCTTGGACGATCTCTTGTCTGTTGGTCTTCAAAGAAGCAGAACTGTGTGTCCCTCTCCACTGCGGAATCTGAATACATTGCTGCTGGATCTTGCTGCGCTCCGCTACTATGGATGAAGAAAACTCTCAAGGACTATGGCATCCACCTGAAGCAAGTGCCACTCTACTGCGACAATGAAAGCGCCATCAAGATTGCCAACAACCCAGTTCAGCACTCGAAGACAAAGCACATTGAAATCCGTCATCACTTTCTCAGAGATCATGTCATGAAGGAAGATATTGATATCATTCACGTCAACACTGAAGAGCAATTGGCAGATATCTTCATAAAGCCCTTGTATGAGAAAAGGTTTTGCAAGTTGCGGTGTGAGCTAAATATCTTAGAATCCTCAAATGTCCTGTAATTGGACACCCATCCTAACGCTTATGCATGTTGATGACTTAGATGTGCAACACACGAAGTAACGTATATCTTCAATCAATGAAGACATACACTCTAAGTGTGAATACATTAACGCGGAATTTGACTTCGGAGCGCCACGATAATTGTGCGCCGTTTCTGGGTCTAATACTTCCTATACGGTCGGTAACGCCACCACCAAATTCTTTTGAAGTGTTTCATTTGGCGTTACTATTGCATAATCTTTGCTTTTGGTTTGTCTTCAACATTGATTTATCTTCGTGTTTATCTTCACAATGTTGATTTGGTCTTATGCTGATATATACATATATTTGTGTCCTGTCCTCTACAACATTCACTTATAGCTATGACTTCATGTTTTCTTGATCTAAGTGAATGTGATCGGACCCCAACCCCTTCTATGATTCTACCTCATATTCTATCTATCCAAATCATATGCATTCTATTGAAACTGTCGATTGTCTTCTGTGAGTCCTTGTGAGCAGAAGACAAAGTGACAAAGTTGAATCTGTTTATTGCCATATCCTGATTGCCTGAATACCGAAGAAGCCGGAATGACCACCCGACAATCCATGCGTGCGTGGGAACATGGAACAACTTTCAATGTATTGCATGCATGCCACGTGTCCTTCAGATGTGAACCGCCTGGAAAGGCGGCAGGCAGCACCGTGGGGATACAGCTAAGGATTTGCCTCCAGATCTATTTGAAATGTATAAGACAGATCCTGAAGAGAATTACAATCAGCACAAGACTCGAATCCAATGGATTCCAAGATATTGGGCAGAGGAGTGGTTCAAATACAGATTTGTGACCGCTGAATATGCTGAAAAGAACGCCATCAAGCGCCCATGGGGAGATATCCTATACAGAAATCTTCAACCCAAGTCCAAGTCCGAAGCCATTGCTCAAGGCTTCTACCCATGCATGGTCCGCAGACCGAAGCCAAAAAATGACGACCCATCATCTGTGTTATGGTGTCGAGAAGACAATCTTTTCAAGCGCAACTACCAGTTTGCTAAAGATTCTGCTGTGAAGAACAAGAAAAATCTTGACATCAACTTCAACTCTGGTCTGTCTGCTCCAAGGGCTGATGGCACATGCGATGCCAACCCCAATGTCATCAACCCCTTTGACAACTTTGATGGTCTCCTCTCCTATATCGCTGCTCAGAGGGCCACAGTGGAGCAATCAGGTGATGACGCAGACTCTGCAAATGTTCCAGCTCTACCTAATCCATAGAAGAAGAAAACAAAGGCTTCAGAGCCCTCTGTCGCACCAAGTGCTTCACATGTGAAGCCATAGGCAACTGCACCTCCTGAACCTAGTGTGCAATCAGAAGATCTCTCTCGTGTCTCCAAGAAGACGGAGAAGCCCAAGAATAAGCCCATGAAGATTTCTGGGCATGAACTTACTCCAGCTGTCGTTCTGAGGAACGAAGATGAAACCATCGATCTGTCAAGCGATGAAGATCTTGGTGATGATGCCCTTGAGCTACTGATCAAGATCAAGCAAGAGGCGGAGATCTTCAACGACATGCCCCTCTTTAACGTGGAGATTCTGAATAACTTCATCGACGAGTGGATTGAAAATCCCAGCCTCAGCATTGATGATCTTCAACTGCCAGTTGATATCAGCATCACCTTCCACGGAGCCATTGCTAATGAGTTCGCCTTGGCTCAAAAGATTGTCGAGCTGAAGAACAAAATTGATTATGAGAAGGCTCTCTTCAAGAAGAACATGGCCAAGCTCAGCATGTCAGATGTTCAAAGCTTCAAGGAAATGTTGCATGAGCTCAAAGAACAGTTTCACAAGAAGCGTGAAGAAGCAAAAGGTTCAAGAGAGCGGATGAAATACTTCACAGAGAAATGTGTTCAAGCCCATAATGAGGCACAGAAGCGCAAGGCACTTGGGCATCCTGGCATTGACCCCAAGGTGGCTGCCAAACAAAAGAAGAAGCCTGCTGTGGCGCAAGCTGAAGCTTCAAGGCAGGAAGCACCTCGCATTGTCTTCCCTGCCAGCATGACAGGCTCGAAGCCTAAGGTCCCCACAGCAGCTTCAGAACTCAAAAAGACAAGGACAGCTGAAGCCAAAGCCAAGAAGCGCAAGCATAAGAATGTTTCTGATGATGCACCATCAAAGAAGAAACTGAAAAAGTCTTCAAAGAAAGAGCATGCTGCGGCCTCTGAGCCTCTTGTTGTCGAGCCCATTTCTGTTGCTCGTCCTGCCTCCACCAATCAAGAGCGTCAACTTGTGATCCACGAGCCTGCTTTCGCAGAGGCTCCTGAAAATGAAGAAGTACCAACTGTTGACCCCATCGCACCTAAAGACATTGGTCATGAAGAAAATGTTGAAGATGATGAAGTCCTTCCTCAAATCGAGCACCAACCGGTATCATCGCCTGTTCTTACGAACAGCGAAGTCATCAGCATTGGTTGTCCCTTGACGCCAATTGCTCAGGATGATTCATGGGCAGATTGCCCTCAACAAGACACCCCCATTGATGATGAGACACCCAGAACTCCACCACCTCAAGCAAACACTCCTGTGCTTGAGGACGACAACTACATGTGCAGACTACTCCCTCACCACAGGCGTCGCCAGCTTTCCGCAGGCTTCGCAAAGGCCCTAGGCCACAGGTCACCATGTCGAGCATTCCAGAAGGATAAGTGCAAAAAAGCTCAGTAGCATGCCAAGTGTTCCCTGAAGCCACTCCCACTGCGAATGTCTCCGAGTCTGAAGCTAAAGCTGTTGAAGACGTGCCGGCTGCATCAGCCGAAGAAAATCAAGAACCAAGACAAGAAGAAGAAAGAGTTGCCACACCCCCTGCCACTGAAGAAGTCATTCTCAAGGAGAATGTGACTATGCCCGACCCTCTTGTCATTGAAGACACAGAAGTTGAGAACACTGAGGCTGCCACCAACAATGATATTGAAGCCAATGACGTTGTCATGGCTGAAGATAATGTGGAGCCTGAAGCCAATGTTGTGCCTGAAGCTCATGTACAACCTGAAGCCCATGTGGATGCTGACACCACTGTTCCAGCCCCAAGGCCTCACACAATTGAACATGCCTATAATCGTGGTGAACTTGTCACAGTTCGGTGGCCCATCATGGTGCCTCCCACTGCTCCCGGACATCAATATGACTATCATGTGGAGTAGAGGCCACAAGTTCAGAAGCCAAAGCCCAGTCTACCAAGGCTTTCAGGTGCTGCAACCTCCCCAGGATCGTTCAGTGTGAACAGCTTCAGAGCCCACAACACCTTCTTTGATAGCGCCAAAAATCCTTACTTGAAGCCAAAGATCTCTTCTGATCGCTTCTGGAGCTATCACCAGCGCAGTTACTACTCTTGCATCCTATACAATCAAGAGTGAATCTTTCAACACATGCGTCTTGATTGTGAAGCTATTGCTGGGCTGCCGTGTCTGGAAGAAGCTCTTGACTGCTTCAGGGAGGTTGGTCATCTACCGTTTCACTGACAAAGAACACTGGAATGAAGAGCTCCTGCTGCAGTTCTATGCCACACTTCACATTCGTGGCTACAACAGGGATCCGAAAACATGGGTCCTTGAGTGGATGTCAGGAGATGTGCACCATGAATCCAAAGCTCAAGACATTATTGAGATTACTTCCCTGCCCACTCCAGGTGAACTCTATGAGCCTGATTGTCAGCTACACCAAAATGAACTGCAGAGTATCTTCCAGCAGCCTGAACCAAATATGAGTCAGATGCTCAGCATGATGAAGCCATTGCCTCAAGATGCTGATTATCCCAAGGAATTTGTCAAGGACCTTGAGTACCTTCCCTGCATAGTCTATCATATTCTGAGGCTTACTCTATGGCCAATCAAGGGATATTCTGCTGAAGCCAAACTTGAAGGAGCCATGAAGACTTTGGTAGTCTATATTGTCAATGGCATCAGATTCAGTTCTCAGGATTTCTTCATCAGACAACTTGCTGCATATGGAATTGATTTGTTTGGCTTGAAGTTTTATGCTCCATGGGTAATGCCCCTAATAAAGCTTCACTCCTCTGTCGACTATAAGCCCTCGGCGCACAACATCTTGTCTTTTTGCTTGAGTTTGATATGTCCGTCGAAGCCATCTACCTTGAGCCTGCCAAGGAGCCACTTTATCGTCATAATGCTGATCACCAAAGCTTGTCGCAACCGATGGAGGGTGTTCTTGCTGCAACTTGAGTCTATCCTCTGGCTGGAAATATACGTGCACCTCATCGTGCAAACACTGAAGCCACTGAGAGCACCATTGCTCAAAGGCCTCGGAAGCGATCTCGTGTACTCAATGGCCTTACTTCAGAAACAGGATAGGCACCATGACTGGCTAATGCATCAGATGCAGAGCATCTTGGTGGATGTCAATCGCATTCGCAATCTTGCCACCAAGAACTCATTCGTAGCTCATGAAGCCTGTCGCGGTCTTGGAAGAGTCTCACACTGCTATGCTCTGAAGACGATCTTCGCGGAGATGGCTTCACAGAGGGCTTCAAATTTAACTCCAAGCCTCCCCAGAATGCAAGTTGGCGTCAGACTCCTTCGATTGGAGACTCTGAGTATTCATGTTCGGCTGCAACTGTTGTTGCGCGAGTCGTCGATGAAGAAGACGATGCCACTTCACCAACCATGGCTTCACCGCGTCTCGACACTACACCAGGCCCCTCAATACCACCGAACTCCAACGTCGACCCTACACCTGCATCTACTCCTGATGGGAACGAGTAGATACTCTATGTCTTCAAACCTTTTTGGTCATTACATACAAAAGGGGGAGAAACATATGAGTTGATAGTCTTCAAGCGGGTCCTTATGGGTGGCTGCTATATTTTTCTAAGTGTTTACAACTCTCGTCTTTTGATACATTTTGTTCTTTGGGTTGTGACACTTAAACTTGATGGTCGTCTGCTACTTTTTCTTCTACTCTATGATGCGATGATAAATTCCGCATGAAGTCATTCCGCAGACGTCCATTTTTCATTATGCATGTCATTATCTTCATTATATCTTTATATGCATGATGAATTGTCTTCCTAAGTTGAAGAGGATCAACACAAAGTAAAACCTGCCATGTGCATTTGTATTCAAAGGCAAACTACTTATATGCACATCTTCAGGGGGATCCTTTTGCCACTTATGAAGACAATGCTTCAATCCTTAAACTTTCACATACTTTTATCCATGTTGAAAACTTCAACCAGTTTGTCATCAATCACCAAAAGGGGGAGATTGTAAGTGCATCTAGTGCCACCCCTAGTTGGTTTTGGAGTATTGACGACAAACTTGGTTGAGGGACTAAAGTGTTTGTGAGAATTGCAGGATAACACAGGTAGTAGTCCCTCATTGATTCGCTTTACCTACTAGAGATGACCCCTAAACATGTGTGAAGACATTGAAGACAATGGTGGTCTGTGAAGACATTCACAACGAAGATTATGAGTTCATGTGAAGACCATGGAGTGCGAAGACATAGTTGTTTCGTAGTTTCCTTTTCTTCTTTGTTGAGTCATAGGAACCACCACACTGTTAAGTGGGGTCCAAGTGAACAAAGTCGGAGTGACTAAAGTGATGCTCAACCAAATCCTATGTCTTCAAGCAAAGACAATGAGAGCAAATCTTATTCAGAGTTGGATGAGTCAGCTTTACTTGTAGCCCAAGTCAAGCTGCCGCGTGTGTTTCAAATCTGACCGTTCGACACGTGTCAGTTCCTTAGTGACCCAGGGTCATTTTGGACAAATCAGGTCGGGTTGCCTCTTGGCTATAAAAGCCCACCCCCTACACCATAAATTGGTGGCTGCTTAGAGTTAGTGCACGACTTTTGTCGTTTGAGAGCAACCCACCTCCGAAGCATTTGACAGAAAAATCCTTGCGAGGACAAAGCCCAAAACACCCAGAGCCAAAGAGTGTTAGGCATCATCAAGTCTTTCGTCGTCTGTGATCTGAAGACTTGTTACACTTGAGGACTGTGAATCCTCCAGCCGGTTAGGCGTCGTGTTCTAAGCATCCAAGAGTCATTGTGGATTGCCGGTGAACGAAGTCTGTGAAGGTTTGGAAGTCTACCTTGAAGACTTACCAGAGTGATTGGGCGAGGATTAAGTGTCCTTAGCTCAAGGGGAATAAGGTGAAGACGCGGTCTTCTGAGTTAAATCTCAGCCTCCCTAACTGACGCATAGCTTGTCACAAAGAATCGAACTGGTCCAACAAATCCCTGTCCTCACCAAGCAACTGGTTCTATCTCTTACCTCTCTTTACTTTATAGTTTGTCTTCGTGAAGTTTTTGCCTGCTTCTTTGATCTGATTCACTTCACTGTGTGACAACTATTGTTGTTTGGCTTCATAATATCTTCCATCTTGATCTATACTACCTACCTGCTAATAGTCTTCGTACTTTCACTTCATTGCTTACTTGACTATGGCTTGTCTAGTGTAGTCTACCTTCCGCTGCATATCAATAGGCTCACATCTACTATTTGTCTTCAAAGTCCCCGTGTTTTGAAGACTTTCATTAAAATCTCCTATTCACCCCCCTCTAGTCGATAACTAGCACTTTCAGAAGGACCCCCTGTCGCCCACATTCACTTAGCGACGGTTCCAAATGCCGTCACGGAAAGGGGTTAAAAACCGTTTGTATAGCACTAACGCATACTAGTGATACAATGGGTGCAAGCTAGTTTTTGCACGTGCAGAATACTCGGGATAAACTTGACGATCCTAGCATATGCAGATATGGCCTCGGAATACTCGGTTGCTGCAGCTACTGCTGCGACGGCGGCTGCAAACGCCGAGAGCGCTCGAGCTGCCGTCCGTGTCGCCGATGTCACCCTGGGCCGGGTCGAGGCCATCCATGCCAAGATCGAGGATGCACATGCCAAGATATTCCAGGCCACCTCGGACTCCAGCATGCAACCCACGTCCGAAAAGGCGGCGGTGGCCATGGAGCACCTGCTTCCTCATGAGGCCGCCGAGCGGGAGCTGGAGATGCTGGAGGCGGCGGAAATCGAGGAGCACCGGGAGGAGGAGTTGCGCGTGGCCAAGGTCGAGGTAGAGAAGAGTCTGTCCGTCGAGGAATCGGCGGTGGAGTGCCAACGCGAGCTCTGGCGCAGCCACTACTACGGGTACTACAACCTTGAGGGCGGCGCTGAGGACGAGGACGAGGACGCGGTCGACTTCAGGAGGGGGGACGCAGAGTCCACCAACGGCGGCATGTCGCCAGGACAAGTCATCGATGTCTCATCTCACACCGGCGATGCATAGGCTGGCGCGGCGGCGAATTTGTTAAAATTAAGCATACTTAGGCTTTGTTTTTTATGTTGGTCTTTTGTTAGAGCAATGTTTAGGTCAACTGGCTATGTTTAATTACTAAAATTGGTCGATTCAGTAAGTGTGGTCTGTCTGCTGTACGCTCTTTTGTGTGCCCAAATTAGCAAGCGATGTTAAATTATGCAATGACGTACCCGGGGAAATTTCCACCAAAATTTGAATTATCCAACTCATCCCATGCGCGTAAAGCATAAAATCGTTTGCGATGCACACAATCGTTCAAAGTGAATGGTCCGGCTGCACCACGCGCAAAGTTTCCCTCCACATTTCCAAAATTTTGCCCTACCGCCAAAATATCTACCCCCGCCCCCTCCCCCCTTCCCCACCCGGCCACAAGTCACATTTCCCCTATTTCCCCCTTCCTTCCTTCCTTCCTAAGATATAGCCGTTTCCTCGCTCTCTCCGTGTCGCATCCTACCACCGGGGTCGCCATGGTCTTCTTCAAAGACCTCTCCAGCGGTTCCTTCTCTGGTGACAACTCCTTCACCACCCGTGTATGCCTCTCTTCTCTCTCTCGGGCTATGACTTGGAATGAAGGATTTTTACCCGACGGTCGATTTGAGTCATTTCTTCCTCTTGTAGCTCCATAGGGACCATCAGTGGTAACGAATGGAGCGGGGCGGCTGAAGATCTATCTGTGCGTTGTCACCATCAATCTCCATGCATGAAGCTAGTTGCGTTTGAATCTGTGGACAGTGGGAGGAAGTTTCTGGCATGTACAGAGAAGGTTAGACCCTCTTTCGCTGTTACAAATCAGTTGTTAGTTGTGATTCAGACACTGTCACGGTTCCAACCCATTCGTACCACACCTTCAACCAAACACATCCTAAGGCAGCGTCATAGTATGTACCTAGTATCTTAAATTGTTGCCATCTCATCAGCGGTGCCATTAGAAGATTATTTGGCACCGCTTCAGCAATTTGTGCAGCCAACTTTGGTCCACACATCCAAGTAGCCAAGCAGTAAAATACTAAATCTTTATGGCACGAAGGAACTGGGCATCGGAGCAACTACGCATCTCGGAGTCCGGTCCCTGATTTTTCTGCACAGATCGGCTCACCAAAGGCAGGCAATCAAAAGTAGATGTAGCAACAATTGTCTTTACCCCAGTTTTGGCATACATAGTGGACGACCTTAGTGCTATTAGTTTTATGTTACTAAATTTGTGCATGTACACACCTGTTAGTATCAATTTGCTGTCATCCAAACACTGTCGCTATGCTGTTGCAGTTATATTTACCTTCCTCATAAAATGTTCAATTTGTAATTTATTGTACATGAGTAAGAACTTGTAGCTTTGTTGTTGTTAATTATAGCTTCTGATGTTCCAGAATTTGGTTGTTGTCTCAGTAGAAATTAATTCATTTGCACATTGATCTTTTTGAGAAGATATGTCATAATTAACATGTTTCTTTAGTTTTTCAAAATAAGCATTGGTGATTTTCTATGTTGCTATAAACCATTTCCCCTACAATTGTTACTGATCTAGTTTTAAATATTATAGGATGAATGGAAGTGTTCTTACTTGGAGTGGGTTGATCAAGAGTGGCCATAGTCTTTGAAGATGTGCCTAGCGAAGCTCTGGAGCATGTATGAGGAAGAGAACAGACGTAGGCTAAGAGAAAATATTGTCAACGCTGAAGAATATTTGAAGATGCGGGATAAAAAGTGGAAGGTGGAGAATGAGCTCAGATTTTTTAAATCAGACTCTGCTAAGATGGTGTTGGCGAAGGAGGAGGCACTTTCCTAGTTGGCCCGAGAAAAACAGGTTCTTACTGAACTGAAAGCAGAGGTGGATAAGACGATCCTGGATAATCTTGATTAGGGAAATGAATATATTGTTCTAATATTGTTCTTATGAAGTTGAACTAGCTATATGTTGTACTGTGCTATTTTCATGTAGCTATTGTACTGTGATGTTATAATATATTTATGTGCCTGATATGAAATTGGCAAACAGCTATTCGATATGAAATGTGAATTTGCATAATACTGGAATTATTAATTGTAAACTAATAAACCTGCTAAATGTGTCATGGAACTTTGCAAACGGTTCTAGCAGTAAAATCGCTTGTGATGGATATCCCAATGCCACACAGTTTTCTTCATCAAATCGTGTGTGATGTAGTTGATAAAAGCAAACAGTTAACCAAGCAGAGCGCGTGTGATAGTTACACCTTTCACACACGAGCCTACACATAAAACTGTTTGAGATGTACATACGAACGGAAACATTGTCCCTGGATTGACTATGTGGGATGTACATAACAACGGAAATGTATTCCTTGCATTAACTGTGTGTGATATACATACGAACGGAAACGTTTTCCCTAGATTGACTGTTTGGGATGTACATAAGAACGGAAACGTATTCCTTGGATTGACTGTGTGTGATATACATACCTACAGAAATGTTTTTCTAGGATTCACCGTTTGGGATGTACATACCTACGGAAATGTTTTTCTGGGATTCACCGTGTGGGATGTACATACCTACGAAAATCATTGGGTTTCGATGCCACGCCTGATCGCACATGAGCTCATTTGGTGTCGCAGGAGGGCCTATCCCCGACGATTTCTGGGTCGTGTGGGAAGGTGTAAGTGCATCTAGTGCCACCCCTAGTTGGTTTTGGAGTATTGACGACAAACTTGGTTCAGGGACTAATGTGTTTGTGAGAATTGCAGGATAACATAGGTAGTAGTCCCTCATTGATTTGGTTTACCTACCAGAGATGACCCCTAAAAATGTGTGAAGACATTGAAGACAATGGTGGTCTATGAAGATATTCACAACAAAGATTATGACTCGAGAAGACATTCACGTGAATACTATGGAGTGCGAAAACATAGTTGTTTCGTAGTTTCCTTTTCTTCTTTGTTGAGTCATAGGAACCACAGCACTGTTAAGTGGGGTCCAAGTGAACAAAGTCAGAGTGACTAAAGTGATGCTCAACGAAATCCTATGTCTTCAAGCGAAGACAATGAGACAAAATCTTATCAAGAGTTGGATGAGTCAGCTTTACTTGTAGCCCAAGTCAAGCTGCTGCGTGTGTTTGAAATCTGACCGTTGGACACGTGTCAATTCCTTAGTGACCCAGGGTCATTTTGGACAAATCCGGTCGGGTTGCCTCCTGGCTATAAATAGCCCACCCCCTACACCATAAAATGGTGGCTGCTCAGAGTTAGTGCACGGCTTTTGTCGTTTGAGAGCAAACCACCTCCGAAGCATTTGACAGAGAAATCCTTGCGAGGACAAAGCCCAAAACACCCAGAGCCAAAGAGTGTTAGGCATCACTGAAGTCTTTCTTTCCACGTGATCTGAAGACTTGTTACACTTGAGGACTGTGAATCCTCCAGCCGGTTAGGCGTCGCGTTCTAAGCATCCAAGAGTCATTGTGGATTGCCGGTGAACAAAGTCTGTGAAGGTTTGGAAGTCTACCTTGAAGACTTACCAGAGTGATTGGGCGAGGACTAAGTGTCCTTAGCTCAAGGGCAATAAGGTGAAGACACGGTCTTCTGAGTTAAATCTCAGCCTCCCTAACCAGACGTACAGTTGTCACAGCAACTGGAACTGGTCCAAAAAATCCCTGTCCTCACCAAGCAACTGGTTCTATCTCTTACCTTCCTTTACTTACGGTTTGTCTTCATGAAGTCTTTGCTTGCTTGATTGATCTGATTAACTGGGTCCATAACTTGAGGATTATCCTCATTGCTACACAGAAGAATTACGTCCTGGAAGCACCACTAGGTGGAAGACCTGCTGCAGGAGCAACTCCAGACGTTATGAACGTCTGGCAGAACAAAGTTGATGACTACTCGATAGTTCAGTGTGCCATGCTTTACGGCTTAGAATTGGGACTTCAAAGACGTTTTGAACGTCATGGAGCATATGAGATGTTCCAGGAGTCGAAGTTAATATTTCAAGCAAATCCCCGAGTTGAGAGATATGAAGTCTCCAACAAGTCCTATAGCTGCAAGATGGAGGAGAATAGTTCTGTCAGTGAACACATACTCAGAATGTCCCGGGCTCTTCGCGATGCTAAAGGGTGCGGAGGTAGAAATCAAGAAGGAGCATCAAGTGTTGATGGTTAACAAGACCACTAGTGTCAAGAAAAAGGGCAAAGGGAAGAAGGAGAACTTCAATAAGAACGGCAAACAAGTTGCTGCTCCCGTGAAGAAGCCCAAGTCTGGACCAAAGTCTGATACTGAGTGCTTCTACTGCAAAGGGACTGGTCACTAGAAGCGTAACTGCCCCAAGTATTTGGCGGATAAGAAGGACGGCAAAGTGAAAGGTATATTTGATATACATGTTATTGATGTGTACCTTACTAATGCTCGTAGTAGCGCCTGGATATTTGGTACTAATTCTGTTGCTCATATTTGCAACTCGAAACAGGGGCTACGGATTAAGCCAAGATTGGCTAAGGACGAGGTGACGATGCGTGTATGATACGTCTCCAACGTATCTATAAATTATGAAGTATTCATGCTATTATTTTATCATTCTTGGATGTATTACAATCATTTTATAGCAACTTTATATCATTTTTTGGGACTAACCTATTGACCCAGTGCCCAGTGCCAGTTGCTATTTTTTTGCTTGTTTTTTACATCACAGGAAATCAATATCAAACAGAGTCCAAACAACGCAAAACTTTTTGGAGATTTTTTTGGCCAGAAGACATCCATTGGACCAGAGCTGCACTGGGTGCCTGAGAGGCACAACCCACTGTAGCGCCAGAGCCTCGGCGCGCCCAGCTGGGTTGTGTCCACCTCGGTGGCCTCCCGCACCCCTTCTCTGCACTATAAATTCCCAAATATTTGAAAACCCTTCGGGGCAGACCTAGATCAGAAGTTAGCCGCCGCAAGGTCTCTGTATCCACGAATACCAATCTAGACCTCGTTCGGGCACCCTGCCGGAGGGGGGAATCATCTCCGGTGGCCATCTTCATCATCCCGATGGCCACCACGATCAGGAGGGAGTAGTCCACCCTCGGGGCTGAGGGTTTGTACCAGTAGCTATGTGTTTAAACTCTCTCTCCCGTGATCTATATCATGGGCTTTACTAATATAGATGGATCATATGTTGTTTCTCCCCGCTATACTCTTGTTGTGATGAATTGAGTGTTTACCCTTTGAAGTTTTGTATTGTCGGATTGAATATTCAGAGATTGGAACACATGATGTATGTCTTGCAGTATGAATACTTGAGGTGACAAATGGGGTATCATATTGATTCACCTGATATGTGTCTTGGCATTCAACTTGCGGATTCCCGCTGTGATATTGGGGTAATCTATGAATAGGGGTTGATGCACGTTCTTATTATCTCTTCTCCGATAGAAACTTTGGGGTCTCTTTGTAGTTCTTTGTGTGGATTGAGTATTATGAATATGAATTTGCTTTGGTGTTATCTTAGTACGAACTCTTGATTAGATCGATCGGAAAGAATAGCTTGCGTTATTTTAGTATGAACTCTAGGATAGATTGATCGGAAAGAATAGCTTTGAGGTGGTTTCGTAGCCTCCAAACAATTCCTATCTTTTGTTCTCCGCTAATAGGAACTCGGGAGTGACTCTTTATTGCACTTTGAGGAATAATCATATGATCCAGCTATGTTAGCACTATTGAAAGGTTGCACTAGTGAAAGTACGGAACCTAGGCCTTGTTTTCAAGCAGTGCAACAAAGTTTTTGTGCCCGTTTACTATTTTCTAACTTGCTATTTTTATTCATTCAGACTATAAAAATATATTTCTACCATCAATATTACACTTTTATCACCATCTCTTCGCCGAACTAGTGCACCTATACAATTTTTCATTGTATTGGGTGTGTTGGGGACACAAGGGATTTCTTGTATTTGGTTGCAGGGTCGTTTGAGATAGACCATCTTCATCCTACACCTCCCACGGATTGATAAACCTTAGGTCATCCACTTCAGGGAAAATTGCTATTGACCTACAGAACTCTGCGCTTGGAGGCCCAACACGTGTCTACAAGAATAAAGTTGCGTAGTACACATCAAGCTCTTTTCTGGCGCCGTTGCCGGGGAGGTGAGTGGTTGAAGGTATATCTTTAGATCTTGCAATTGAATCTTTTTGTTTCTTGTTTTATCACTAGTTTGGTTTATAAATGAAAACTACAAAGAAACGGAATTGAGGTTACATCATATTATTGATCATCTTTATAATATCTTTCTTGAAAATGATGGTTCGGAAAATTGCGCTCAATTGTTAGAAGAAGAAGTCAATAAAATGTTTGGCACAAAATATTTTAATGATGAGCATGATTGCAATGTTGTTAGTATGAATTCTTTGAATATCCATGATGCTAATGATATGCAAAACCATAAGTTTGGGGATGCTATGTTTGATGAAGATGATGTTTTAAGTCCCCCATGTTTTGATGAGAAAATTTATTATAATGAAAGCATGCCTCCTATTTATGATGATTATATTGATGAAAGTGGATTCGGAGAGGTCATGACTTTATTTAATGACGATTCCACTATGTTGGAAGAAGTCACAATTGATTATTACAACAAAGTTCCTATCTATGATGATTATGGTGATGACATGTATGCTATAAAGAATAATGATAACCATGAAACTTGCCATCATGTTTTTAATTTTCAATCCCATGATAGTTATTTTGTTGAGTTTGCTCCCACAACTATTCATGAGAATAAATTTTCTTATGTGGAGAGTAAGAAAATTTCTATGCTTATGTATCATGAAAAGAATGATTTATGTGATGTCTATATTGTTGAATTTCTTCATGATACTACTGAAAATTATTATGAGGGAGGAACTTATGCTTGTAGGAATTGCGATAATGTCAAGTTTCCTCTCTATGTGTTGAAAGGTTTGATGTTATGCTTGTTTTGCCTTCCTATGCTAATTCATTCTTGTTCCCATAAGTTGTTTGCTCACAAAATCCCTATGCAGAGGAAATGGGTAAGGCTTAAATGTGCTTGCCATGTGATTCATGATGCTCTTGTTATGTTTCAATTCTTATGTTTTATGCGAGCATCATTGAAATCATCATGCCTAGCTTAAAAGGCATTAAAGAAAAACACTTGTTGGGAGACAACCCAACACTTTTGCGTGTCGTGTTTGTGTGTTCACATAATTATGCTACTGTATTGATCATATTTTATTGCTTTTATTTCAATAAAGTGCAAAGTAAAGCCTTTGGGATCATGTTGGGTGATAGTTGAGCTGATCTTGCTAAAAAACCGAAATTTCTGCGCTCACGAAAATAATTCTCATTTTTAACAAAAGGGTGATTTTGAGTTGATTATTTTTGCAGAAGATCAATATACAAATTTCTCATGTGGTCTAGTTTTTTCAGAATTTTTGGAGTTAGGTAACTATGATAAATCTTGCATTCTTTACAAACTGTACTATTTTGGCAGATTGTTGTTATGTTTGCATTGTTTGCATATGTTTGCTTCTTTAATGATTATATTTGAGGATAGGAGTATTAAATATGCAGAGGCATTTAGTATGCAATGTTGAATAATAATTTTAGTAATTTTCTACAGTAGGGAATGATAAGGTCTTTGCATTAGTTTATACTAACTTATCTCACGAGTTCTTGTTGAGTTTTGTGTGGATGAAGCTTTTGAGATTTAGGAAAACCGTGATATGAGAGGAATTAAGGAGACACAAAATCTCAAGATTGGGGATGCCCAAGGCACCCCAATATAATATTTCAAGAAGTCTCAAGCATCTAAGCTTGGGGATGCCCCGGTAGGCATCCCACCTTTCTTCTTCAACATTCATCGGTTAGTGTCGGTTGAGCCTAAGTTTTTGCTTCTTCACATGATGCGTGATATCCTTGGAATGTCATTTTATTTTGTTTTGCTTGCTGTATTAATAAAATACTTAGACCTGAAACTTTTAAATAAGAGAGAGTCCTCACATAGCTACCTATTTACTTAACTACTCGCATGATCTTCACTTATATCTTTTCAGAGTAGTTTGTCATTTACTCTTGTGTTTCACTTATATCCTATGAGTAAATTGTTGAATAAATTGAATGTTATGAAGTTTAAATTATATCATGCCTAGTGGTAGCTTCACATTGGGTTTAGAAAGTGCAATCTTTTGAGGTTTGACAATCACAATATTGGTCATACAAGCAATTCACGAATAATTAGTATAAGGAAGGGAACTTTCACATGCAAATACACTATCCTGGAAATATTTTGTGATTGTTAGCCCCCATCAAAATATTATGTCAAAATTGTTGACGTTGGACAAGGACGACAACGCAATGATTTATGTTTGCTCATATTCACATAGAAGTGATATTGTCAAAGATCCTTCAACATGTGGTGTTTGCCCCCCATCTTTGCTAGCCAAAAATTCCGCACCAAGTAGAGATACTACTTGTGCATCCAAAAACCCTTAAACCCAAATCTTATTTTCAAGGGTCCACCATACCTACCTATATGCGGTATTTCTGTGCCGTTGTAAGCAAATTTGTTTGTGCCATCTCTAATTTTCAAAAATAAATTTCTCTTTTGTGTGCTCGTACCGCTCGTGAGGTGTTTAGGGGTGGCCAATATTTTCCATGCTAGATGTGTTATTCTCACGATGAGTGTTTATTCACTTGTCATTGCACGAGAGTAAGGCAAAGGTATTAGGGATGCCCAGTCCCGAAATGAAAAATAAATTTACTTTATGTTGTCAAATAATCAATTTCTTGGAAAGTGTTGGCATGGAGAGCACCCGTGGATACGGCTAGCCATGGAAAGTGAAAGTATGGTGGAAAAAGGAATAAACTTTCTTTCTGTTTTGGAACCGCCTATGATATATCTAGCATGGAAAGTGTTGGGATGTCTAAGTCTTTTTCGTTGATGGGAAAAGTATGCCTCTCAAAATATTTTTATCTCTCAATTTTTGCTTTGAGCTCTGGCACCTCTACAAATCCCTACTTCCCTCTGTGAAGGGCCTATCTTTTACTTTTCAGTATTTACTTTATACAAAGAGTAAAAGTTATTCTCTCTATTCTTTTTTATTTTTATCTTTTGGCAAGCATCATGTGGTGAGGAAAGATCTAGGCACATATGTCCAGTTGAATATGGGTGGCATGAGTTATTATTGTTGACATCACCCTTGAGGTGAATGCGTTGGGAGGCAAAACAATAAGCCCCTATGTTTCTATGTGTCCGGTTGAAACGTTTTGCTCATGTGTATGCGGTAAGTGTTAGCAATCATAGAAGAATACATGATGGTTGAGTATGTGAAGCTCTTACTAAGACGCTGTTGAATAAATTGAATTGCAATTGCTTGGTGACTGAGAACATAGGTTGCTGAGTTTCAAGAGAATTCATTGTTCGAACCTTAACATGTGGATTGGTTACCACTATAGCATGAGAAATTTTATGAGAAAGAATTGCTGTTATGATGCTGGGAGAAGTGATTTAAATTATTATTGATCAAACTTATGCACTTTGCTAGCATTCACACTTCATAAATTATTTCTTTTATCATTTACCTACTCGAGGACGAGCAGGAATTAAGCTTGGGAATGCTGATACGTCTCCAACGTATCTGTAATTTATGAAGTATTCATGTTATTATTTTATCATTCTTGGATCTTTTACAATCATTTTATAGCAACTTTATATCATTTTTGGGGACTAACCTATTGACCCAGTGCCCAGTGCCAGTTGCTATTTTTTTGCTTGTTTTTTACATCGCAGGAAATCAATATCAAACGGAGTCCAAACAACGCGAATTTTTTTGGAGATCTTTTTGGGCCAGAAGACATCCATTGGGCCAGAGCTGCACCTGGGCATGCCCCGAGGGGGGCAAACCCCACCAGGGCACGCCAGGCCCTCCTGGGGCGCCCAGGTGGGTTGTGCCCACCTCGGTGGCCTCTCGCACCCCTTCTCTGCACTATAAATTCCCAAATATTCTGAAACCCTTCGGGGCAGACCTAGATAAGAAGTTCCGCCACTTCAAGGTCTCTGTATCCATGAAAACCAATCTGGACCCCGTTCCGGCACCTTGCCGAAGGGGGGAATCATCTCCAATGGCCATCTTCATCATCCCGGCGGCCACCACGATGACGAGGGAGTAGTCCACGATAAGGGCTGAGGGTTTGTACAAGTAGCTATGTGTTTAATCTCTCTCCCTCTCTCTCGTGATCTATATCATGGGCTTTGTTAATATAGATGGACCATATGATGTTTCCCCCCGCTATACTCTTGTTGTGATGAATTGAGTCTTTACCCTTTGAAGTTTTGTATTGTCGGATTGAATATTCAGAGATGAGAACATGGTACGTCTCTAACGTATCTATAATTTATGAAGCATTCATGCTATATTACTATGTGTTTTGAATGATTATGGGCTTTATTATTCACTTTTATATTACTTTTGGGACTAACCTATTAACCGGAGGCCCAGCCCATATTGTTATTTTATTGCCTGTTTCATTATTTTGAAGAAAAGGAATATCAAACGAAGTCCAAACGGAATGAAATCTTCAGCAGTGTTATTTTTGGGAAGAATATGATCCTGGAGACTTGGAGTTCAAGTTAGAAGATCCTCGAGGACTCCACAAGATAGGAGAGCGCCCCCCCACCCCGCTAGGCGCGGCCCCCTGTCTCGTGGGCCCCTCGAGCACCTCCCGACCGACTTCTTTCGCCTATGTATGCCTACGTACTCTAAAACCATCGAATATCAAGATAGATCGGTAGTTCCACCGCCGCAAGCCTCTGTAGCCACCAAAACCTCTCGGAGCCTGCTCCAAAGACTTCCACGGAGGGGGAATCCATCACGGTGGCCATCTTCATCATGTCGGCGCTCTCCATGACGAGGAGGGAGTAGTTCACCTTCGGGGCTGAGGGTATGTACCATTAGCTATGTGTTTGATCTCTCTCTCTCTCTCTCTCTCTCTCTCTCTCTCTCTCTCTCGTGTCTCTCTCTGTTCCTCTATGGCACGATCTTGATGTATCGCGAGCTTTGTTATTATAGTTGGATCCGATGATGTTTCTCCCCTCTACTCTCTTGTGATGAATTGAGTTTCCCTCTTGAAGTTATCTTATTGGATTGAATCTTTATGATGAGAACACTTGATGTATGTCTTGCCGTGTTTATCTGTGGTGACAATGGGATATCACGTGCCACTTGATGTATGTTTTGGTGACCAACTTATGGTTCCGCCCATGAACCTATGCATAGGGGTTGGCACACGTTTTCTTGACTCTCCGTAGAAACTTTGGGGCACTCTTTGAAGTACTTTGTGTTGGTTGGATGACTCTGAGATTGTGTGATGCATATTGTATAATCATGCCCACGGATACTTGAGGTGACAATGGAGTATCTAGGTGACATTAGGGTTTTGATTGATTTGTGTCTTAAGGTGTTATTCTAGTACGAACTCTTTAATAGATCGATCCAAAAGAATAACTTTGAGGTGGTTTCGTACCCTACCATAATATCTACCTTTGTTCTCCGCTATTAGTGGCTTTGGAGTGACTCTTTGTTGCATGTTGAGGGATTGTTATATGATCTATCTATGTTATTATTCTTGAGAGAACTTGCACTAGTGAAAGTATGAACCCTAGGCCTTGTTTCCTATCATTGCAATACCGTTTACGCTCACCTTTATCATTAGTTACCTTGCTTTTTTTATATTTTCAGATTACAAAAACCTATATCTACCATCCACATTGCACTTGTATCACCATCTCTTCGCCGAACTAGTGCACCTATACAATTTATCATTGTATTGGGTGTGTTGGAGACACAAGAGACTCTTTGTTATTTGGTCGCAGGGTTTCTTGAGAGAGACCATCATCCTACGCCATCTACGGATTGGTAAACCTTAGGTCATCCACTTGAGGGAAATTTGCTACTGTCCTACAAACTTGTGCACTTGCAGGCCCAACAACGTCTACAAGAAGAAGCTTGCGTAGTAGACATCAAGCTCTTTCCTGACGCCGTTGCCGGGGAGGTGAGTGCTTGAAGGTATATCTTTAGATCTTGCAATCGAATCTTTTTGTTTCTTCTTTATCACTAGTTTAGTCTATAAAAGAAAATTACAAAAAAAATGGAGTTAAGTTTGTCTCATACGCTTCGTCTTTTTAATATCTTTCGTGAGTTTGATGGAAAGAAAAATTGTGCTCAAGTGCTAGAAGAAGAATGCTTTAAAATGCTTGGTACTAAATCTTTGAATGATGAGAATGATTGCAATGTTGTTAGTATAAACGACTTGAATATCCATAGTACTAATGATGATTGCTCTAGTCATGATGAAAATATCTTTCATAAGCATGTCAACTTTTGTGAAGGGCATGTTTGCATTAACACACCAAATAAAGAAGATATATATTGCAAGAGGCATAAGTATTTAGAAACTAAGGAGCTGCAAGAAAGGCTAGATAAGAGTGCGGAGAATTTAAGATATCTTTCCCATTGTGAATTTTGCAATAAACAAGATCATTTACATCTCCAATGCAAATTGTTTCATGATCGGATCGTGTCCAAAAATTGTGATGATTTGATCTCCCTTTCTCATTACAATGAACTTATATTGCTTTTGGGTTGTGAAGAGTTGAAATGTTTAACTAAGCCTATTCCAGAATTTAAACTTAAGCATTTTCTTGATATTGATCTAGAAAAGATTTATATGTTTTGTGCGGAGAATTGCTTTGAAAATCCTTATATTGCTAATTACCTAAAGAAAAGAAAGCAAATAGAAGATTATGAGAATACTAATGAAAGGGAAGAGACTTCCCAATATCCTCCTATTATTTCTAATGATGAATTAGGTAACAAGGAGGAGCTTTATATTCAACCAATCTCATCAATTAGGTGCTCGAAGAGGAAGGTTGAACCTACACATAATGTGAAGAAGAAAAAGAAAAGTAGGAGCAATAAAGGTAGAAAGGTATCCCTCCCAAATGATGTTGCTCCTACTACTCATTGTGATGATGATAATTGCTTTACTATTGGTGCTATCCATATTTTTAATGATGAAAGTGATTATGCTTATGATATGAAAGAGCCCAAGCTTGGGGAAGCTATGGTTGATGAGGATGAAATATTTGAGAATATATTTGCTGAAATTAATGTTTGTCCCAAGCTTGGGGATGCTATGTTTAATGAAGATGATATTTTTAGCACCCCAAGTTTTGATATGCAAAGTTGTTATGATGATAGCATGCCTCCTACCTATGATGATTATATTGATGAAAGTGGGTTCGGAAGAGTGTCAACTTTAGGAAGTAGTGATCCCACTATTTTGGAGGATGTTGAATTTTATTGTGATGAATATGAAAGTGGATTTGGAAGAGTGTCAACTTTATTTAGTGATTCCACTATCTTGGGAGAGGTTTCAATCGATTATGATGAGAACGAAGTTGCTACTTATGATGATTATTATGATGAAACTTACGCTATAAAAAGTAGTGATGATTATATTTACAAATCTTGTCATGATTATGATTACCTTTTTTCTGAACATTACTCTTTTAATGTGAAAACAATTTTTAGTGTTCAAGTCTCTTATGATACTCCCACTATTCCAAATGAGAAGACTTTTGCTTATGTGGAGAGTAGTAAATTTTGTATGCTTTTAGATCATGAAAAGAATGCTTTAGGTTCTGGTTATATTGTTGAATTCATTCATGATGCTACTGAAAATTATTATGAGGGAGGAACATATGCTTGTAGGAATTGCAATAATATCAAGTTTCCTCTCTATGTGCTTCAATTTTTGAAGTTATGCTTGTTTTGCCTTCCTATGCTAGTTGATTATTGTTCCCATAAGTAGTTTGCTCACAAAATCCCTATGCATAGGAAGTTGGTTAGACTTAAATGTGCTAGTCATATTCTTCATGATGCTCTTTTTATGTTTGAATTCTTATCTCTTATGTGAGCATCATTGAAATCATCATGCCTAGCTAGGGGCTTTAAACGATAGCGCTTGTTGGGAGGCAACCCAATTTTATTTTATTTTCTTGATTTTTGGTTCTTTTTAGGAATAAATAATTCATCTAGATTCTGGTTAGATGTGTTCTCATGTTTTAATTAGTGTTTGTGCCAAGTAGAACCTTTGGGAAGACTTGGGTGAAGTCTTTATGATCATGCTGTAAAAAAATAGAAACTTTAGCGCTCACGAGATTAGCTATAACTTTTTACTGGAGAGTGATATTTAGTTTATTATTTTTTAAGATGATTACTAGACAAATTCCTCAGGTCCACCAATTTATTTTATAATTTTTGGAGTTCCAGAAATTTGCTTTAGTTTTAGATTACTACAGATTGTTCTGTTTTTTACAGATTCTGTTTTCATTGTGTTGTTTGCTTATTTTGATGACTCTATGGCTAGTAAAATAGTTTATAAACCATAGATAAGTTGGAATACAGTAGGTTTAACACCAATATAAATGAAGAATGATTTCATTACAGTACCTTGAAGTGGTGCTTTGTTTTCTTTCGCTAACGGAGCTCACGAGTTTTCTGTTAAGTTTTGTGTTGTGAAGTTTTCATGTTTTGGGTAAAGATTCGATGGACTATGGAATAAGGAGTGGCAAGAGCCTAAGCTTGGTGATGCCAAAGGTACCCCAAGGTAATATTCAAGTACAACCAAGATCCTAAGCTTGGGGATGCCCCGGATGGCATCCCCTCTTTCGTCTTCGTTCATCGGTAACGTTACTTGGAGCTATATTTCTCTTCACCACATGATATGTGTTTTGCTTGGAGCGTCATTTTATCTTGTTAGTATTTGCTTGATGTTATTTAGAATAATGTTTTTCATCTTTAGTTTCAATAAAAAAGTCAAGGATAGCCTTTGCCATGCTTATTTTGCTACTATACATGTTGTTGTTTGAAAACAGAAAGTTTACCGCTGTTCCAAAAATTCTCTAGAAAATTCAGAGTATAATATAATGTTGAAACTTTTTGCATAATGAGCTATGATAAATTTACTACAGTTGGAATTTTATTTCATAATTTTTGGAGTTAGGTAAGTATTGATACTCGTGCATTCTTCACAGACTGTACTGTTTTGGCAGATTGCTGTTATGTTTGCATTGTTTGCATATGTTTGCTTGTTTCATGATTATATTTGAGGATATGAGTATTAAATATGCAGAGGCATTTAGTATGCAACGTTGAATAATAATCTTAGTGATTTGTTACAGCATAAAATTATAAGGTTTTGCATTGGTTTATACTAACCTATCTCACGAGTTCTTGTTGAGTTTGGTGTGGATGAAGCTTTTGAGAAATAGAGAAACCATGATATGAGGGGAATTAAGGAGACACAAAAGTTCAAGCTTGGGGATGCCCAAGGCACCCCAAGATAATATTTCAAGAAGTTTCAAGCATCTAAGCTTGGGGATGCCCCGGTAGGCATCCCACCTTTCTTCTTCAAGAACTATCGGTTAGTATCGATTGAGCCTAAGTTTTTGCTTCTTCACATGAGTTGTGCTATCCTTGCAATGTCATTTTATTTTGTTTTGCTTTCTGTTTGAATACAATACCAAGATCTGAAATTCTTAAATGAGAGAGAGTCTTCGCATAGTTACATAATTATTTAGCTACTCATTGATCTTCACTTATATCTTTTTGGAGTAGTTTGTCATTTACTCGTGTGCTTCACTTATATCCTATGAGTAAATGGTTGAATGAGTTGATTGTCATAAATCTGAAATTATATATGCCTCATTTGCTTATCCCATGGGGAGTAATGACTTCACGTCTAATGAATTATAGGTTGTAAATTTATTGAAGGTTAGCAAGCGTTGTATTGGTCATTTGAACAATTCATGAATGAATATTGAAGGAAGAGAGATTTCACATATAAATATACTATCCTAGACATCTTTTAAAGTTGGGAGCACTCATTAAGTATGACATGCTAAAGAGTTGATGTTGGATAAGGAAGACAACGTAATGGTTTATGTTTTCCGACATCTCAGTTAAAGTATATTTCCATGGATCATTCAAACATGTTGAGCTTGCCTTTCCCCCTCATGCTAGCAAAAATTCCTTGCACCAAGTAGAGATACTACTTGTGCATCCAAATATCCTTAAACCCAGTTTTGCCATGAGAGTCCACCATACCTACCTATGGATTGAGTAAGACCCTTCAAGTAAGTGGTCATCGCTGCAAGCAATAAAAAATGCTCTCTAAATATGCATGACTTATTAGTTCAGAGAAAATAAGCTTTGTACGAACTTTTTATGGAAGCAATAAAAGCGACGGACTGCATAATAAAGGTCCATATACAAGGAGCAATATAAAGTGACGTTCTTTCGCATTAAGATTTTGTGTATCCAACCCTAAAAGCGCATGACAACCTCTGCTTCCCTCTGCGAAGGGCCTATCTTTTACTTTATGTCTTTTACTTTTATGCAAGAATCAAGGTGATCTTCACCTTTCCCTTTTCATTTTATCCTTTGGCAAGCACTTTGTGTTGGGGTGATCTGTATATATATATATATATATATATATATATATATATATATATATATATATATATATATATATATATATATATATATATATATATATATATATATATATATATATATATCCAATTGGATGTACGTTAGCATGAACTATTATTGTTGACATCACCCAAAGGTGAATACGTGTGGAGGCAACATTATATGGCCCAATCTTTCTCTGTGTCTGATTAAAACTTCATAACCACAAGTATTGCGTGAGTGTTAGCAATTGTAGAAGACTATATGATAGTTGAGTATGTGAAGTTTGCTAAATTAAAGCTGTGACATAGACCCTTCCTGAAAATAGGATGAATTGCAATTGTTTGATGACTAAGAATGAAGTTTGCTAGTTTTCAAGAAAGTTTATGGTCTATGCTTTGACATGTGAATTGCTTGTTACTTTATCGTGAGAAGTTTTATGAGGTGAACTATTGTTATATTATCATGCTAGAAAAGGTGATTGAAATTATCATTGATCAAACTTGTGCACCTTCTAGCATTCACACTTCATAAGTTCTTTCTTTTATCATTTACCTACTCGAGGACGAGTAGGAATTAAGCTTGGGGATGCTGATACGTCTCCAACGTATCTATAATTTATGAAGCATTCATGCTATATTACTATGTGTTTTGAATGATTATGGGCTTTATTATTCACTTTTATATTACTTTTGTGACTAACCTATTAACCGGAGGCCCAGCCCATATTGTTGTTTTATTGCATGTTTCAGTATTTCGAAGAAAAGGAATATCAAATGGAGTCCAAACGGAATGAAACCTTCGGCAGCGTTATTTTTGGGAAGAATATGATCCTGGAGACTTGGAGTTCAAGTCAATATATCCTCGAGGACTCCACGAGATAGGAGGGCGCCCCCTGCTGGGCGCGGCCCCCTGTCTCGTGGGCCCCTCGAGCACCTCCCGACCGACTTCTTTCGCCTATATATGCATGCGTACCCTAAAACCATCGAATATCAAGATAGATCGGGAGTTCCACCGCCGCAAGCCTCTGTAGCCACCAAAAACCTCTCGGGAGCCTGTTCCGGCACCCTGCCGGAGGGGGAATCCATCACCGGTGGCCATCTTCATCATGCCAGCGCTCTCCTTGACGAGGAGGGAGTAGTTCACCCTCGGGGCTGAGGGTATGTACCCGTAGCTATGTGTTTGATCTCTCTCTCTCGTGTTCTCTCTCGTGTTCCCTCTATGGCATGATCTTGATGTATCGCGAGCTTTGTTATTATAGTTGGATCTTATTATGGTTCTCCCCCTCTACTCTCTTGTGATGAATTGAGTTTCCCTCTTGAAGTTATCTTATTGGATTGAGTCTTTATGATGAGAACACTTGATGTATGTCTTGTCGTGTTTATCTGTGGTGACAATAGGATATCACGTGCCACTTGATGTATGTTTTGATGACCAACTTGCGGGTTCCGCCCAAGAACCTATGCATAGGGGTTGGCACACGTTTTCTTGACTCTCCGGTAGAAACTTTGGGGCACTCTTTGAAGTACTTTGTGTTAGTTGGATGAATCTGAGATTGTGTGATGCATATCGTATAATCATGCCCATGGATACTTGAGGTGACAATGGAGTATCTAGTTGACATTAGGGTTTTGATTGATCTGTGTCTTAAGGTGTTATTCTAGTACGAACTCTTTAATAGATCGATCCGAAAGAATAACTTTGAGGTGGTTTCGTACCCTACCATAATCTCTACATTTGTTCTCCGCTATTAGTGGCTTTGGAGTGACTCTTTGTTGCATGTTGAGGGATTTTTATATGATCTATCTATGTTATTATTGTTGAGAGAACTTGCACTAGTGAAACTATGAACCCTAGGCCTTGTTTCCTATCATTGCAATACAGTTTACGCTCACTTTTATCATTAGTTACCTTGCTTTTTTTATATTTTCATATTACAAAAACCTATATCTACCATCGATATTGCACTTGTATCACCATCTCTTCGCCGAACTAGTGCACCTATACAATTTACCATTGTATTGGGTGTGTTGGGGACACAAGAGACTCTTTGTTATTTGGTCGCAGGGTTGCTTGAGAGAGACCATCTTCATCCTACGCCTCCTACGGATTGATAAACCTTATGTCATCCACTTGAGGGAAATTTGCTACTGTCCTACAAACCTGTGCACTGGCAGGCCCAACAATGTCGACAAGAAGAAGCTTGCGTAGTAGACATCAGAACACATGATGTATGTCTTGCGGTATGAATACTTGAGGTGACAAATGGGGTATCATATTGATTCACTTGATATGTGTCTTGGCATTCAACTTGCAGATTCCTGTGGTGATATTGGGGTAATCTATGCATAGGGGTTGATGCACGTTCTTATTATCTTTTCTCCGATAGAAACTTTGGGGTCTCTTTGTAGTTCTTTGTGTGGATTGAGTATTATGAATATGAATTTGCTTTGGTGTTATCTTAGTACGAACTCTTGATTAGATCGGTCGGAAAGAGTAGCTTGCGTTATTTTAGCACGAACTCTAGGATAGATTGATCGGAAATAATAGCTTTGAGGTGGTTTCGTACCCTACAAACAATTCCTATATTTTTTTCTTCGCTAATAGGAACTCGGGAGTGACTCTTTAGTGCACTTTGAGGGATAATCATATGATCCAACTATGTTAGCACTGTTGAGAGGTTGCACTAGTGAAAGTACGGACCCTAGGCCTTGTTTTCAAGCATTGCAACAACGTTTTTGTGCATGTTTACTATTTTCTACCATGTTGTTTTTATTTATTCATATTATAAAAATATATTTCTACCATCAATATTACACTTTTATCACCATCACTTCACCGAACTAGTGCACCTATACAATTTTCCATTGTATTGGGTGTGTTGGGGACACAAGAGATTTCTTGTATTTGGTTGCAGGGTCGTTTGAGAGAGAAAATCTTCATCCTACACCTCCCACGGATTGATAAACTTAGGTCATCCACTTGAGGGAAAATTTCTACTGTCCTACAAAACTCTGCGCTTTGAGGCCCAACACGTGTCTACAAGAATAAAGCTGCGTAGTAGACATCAGCGTGGGAAATGGTTCCAAAGTTGATGTGATCGCCGTCGGCACGCTACTTCTACATCTACCTTCGGGATTAGTTTTAGACCTAAGTAATTGTTATTTGGTGCCAGCATTGAGCATGAATATTATATCTGGATCTTGTTTGATGCGAGACAGTTATTCATTTAAATCAGAGATTAATGGTTATTCTATTTATATGAGTAATATCTTTTATGGTCATGCACCCTTGATGAGTGGTCTATTTTGGTTGAATCTCGATCGTGGTGATACACATATTCATAATATTGAAGCCAAAAGATGCAAAGTTAATAATGATAGTGCAACTTATTTGTGGCACTACCATTTAGGTCATATTGGTGTAAAGCGCATGAAGAAACTCCATGCTGATGGGCTTTTGGAATCACTTGATTATGAATAACTTGATGCTTGTGAACCATGTCTCATGGGCAAGATGACTAAGACTCCGTTCTCCGGAACAATGGAGTGAGCAACTGATTTAATGGAAATAATACATACTGATGTATGCGGTCCGATGAGTGTTGAGGCACGCGGCGGGTATCGTTATTTTCTGACCTTCACAGATGATTTGAGCAGATATGGGTATATCTACTTAATGAAACATAAGTCTGAAACATTTGAAAAGTTCAAAGAATTTCAGAGTGAAGTTGAAAATCATCGTAACAAGAAAATAAAGTTTCTATGATCTGATCGTGGAGGTGAATATTTGAGTTATGAGTTTGTTCTTCATTTGAAACAATGTGGAATAGTTTCGCAACTCACGCCACCTGGAACACCACAGCGTAATGGTGTGTCCGAATGTCGTAACCGTACTTTATTAGACATGGTGCGATCTATGATGTCTCTTACCAATTTACCACTATCGTTTTGGGGTTATGCTTTAGAGACGGTTGCATTCATGTTAAATAGGGCACCATCTAAATCCGTTGAGACGACACCATATGGACTGTGGTTTGGCAAGAAACCTGGATGAAGCGAATGAAGGAGTCTTGATGAAGGAGGTCATATCCGATCTAGGTGTCATATCTGTTGGGCAACGTAGTAATTTCAAAAAAATTCCTACGCACACACAGGATCATGGTGATGCATAGCAATGAGAGGGGAGAGTGTTGTCTACATACCCTCGTAGACCGAAAGCTGAAGCATTAGCACAACGCGGTTGATGTAGTCGCACGTCTTCACAATCCGACCGATCAAGCACCAAACGCACATCACCTCCGAGTTCAGCACACGTTTAGCCCGATGACGTCCCTCGAACTCTGATCCAGCCGAGTGTTGAGGGAGAGTTTCGTCAGCACGACGGCGTGGTGAAGATGATGATGTTCTACCGACGCAGGGCTTCGCCTAAGCACCGCTACAGTATTATCAAGGTGGACTATGGTAGAGGGGGGCACCGCACACGGCTAAAAGATCAAATCAATTGTTGTGTCTCTAGGGTGCCCCCGTGCCCCTGTATATAAAGGAGCAATGGGGGAGGTGCGGCCGGCCAGGAGGAGGCGCGCCAGAGGAGTCCTACTCCCACCGGAGTAGGACTCCTTCCTTCCTTGTTGGATTAGGAGAAGGGGAAAGAGGAGGGGAGAGGAGAGAAGGGGGCGCCGCCTCTCCTTGTCCTATTCGGACTAGAGGGGAGGGCGCGGCCCTGCCCTAGCCGCCTCCTCTTCTCCACTAAGGCCCATTAAGCCCCGGGGTTCCGTAACCCTCAGTACTGCAAAACTCGATTTCACCCGGAACACTTTCAATATCCAAATATAGGCTTACAATATATCAATCTTCATGTCTCGACCATTTCGAGACTCCTCGTCATGTCCCCGATCTCATCCGGGACTCCGAACTACCTTCGGTACATCAAAACACATAAACTCATAATATAACCGTCATCGAACTTTAAGCGTGTGGTCCCTACGGGTTCGAGAACTATGTAGACATGACTGAGACACGTCTCCGGTCAATAACCAATAGCGGAACCTGGATGCTCATATTGGCTCCCACATATTATACGAAGAATTTTATCGCTCAAATCGCATAACGACATGCGTTGTTCCCTTTGTCATCGGTATGTTACTTGCCCGAGATTCGATCGTCGGTATCTCAATACCTAGTTCAATGTCATTACCGCAAGTCTCTTTAGTCGTTCCATAATACATCATCCCGCAACTAACTCATTAGTTGCAATGCTTGCAAGGCTTAAGTGATGCTTGCAAGACAATCGGAGTGACAAATTCTAATCTCGAAAAACGATACCCAACAAGTACCTTCGGAGACACATGTAGAGCACCTTTATAATCACCCAGTTATGTTGTGACGTTTGGTAGCACACAAAGTGTTCCTCCGGTAAACGGGAGTTGCATAATCTCATAGTCATAGGAACATGTATAAGTCATGAAGAAAGCAATAGCAACATACTAAATGATCGAGTGCTAAGCTAACGGAATGGGTCAAGTCGATCACATCATTCTCCTAATGATGTGATCCCATTAATCAAATGACAACTCATGTCTATGGCTAGGAAACATAACCATCTTTGATCAATGAGCTAGTCAAGTAGAGGCATACTAGTGACACTCTATTTGTCTATGTATTCACACAAGTATTATGTTTCCGGTTAATACAATTCTAGCATGAATGATAAAAATTTATCATGATATAAGGAAATAAATAATAACTTTATTATTGCCTCTAGGGCATATTTCCTTCAGTCTCCCACTTGCACTAGAGTAAATAATCAAGTTCACATTGCCATGTGATTTAACACCAATAGTTCACATCACCATGTGATTAACACCCAAAGGGTTTACTAGAGTCAATAATCTAGTTCACATCGCTATGTGATTAACACCCAAAGAGTACTTAGGTGTGATCATGTTTTGCTTGTGAGAGAAGTTTAGTCAACGGGTCTGCCACATTCAGATCCGTATGTATTTTGCAAATTTCTATGTCAACAATGCTCTGCACGGAGCTACTCTAGCTAATTGCTCCCACTTTCAATATGTATCCAGATTGAGACTTAGAGTCATCCGGATCGTGTCAAAACTTGCATCGACGTAACCCTCACTTATTTAACCTTTTGTCACCTCCATAATCGAGAAACATATCCTTATTCCACTAAGGATAATTTTGACCACTGTCCAGTGATATACTCCTATATCATTATTGTACTCCCTTGCCAAAATCAGTGTAGGGTATACAATAGATCTGGTACACAGCATGGCATACTTTATAGAACCTATGGCTGAGGCATAGGGAATGACTTTCATTCTCTTTCTATCTTCTGTCGTGGTCGGGTTTTGAGTCTTACTCAATTTCACACCTTGTAACACAGGCAAGAACTCTTTCTTTGACTGTTCCATTTTGAACTACTTCAAAATCTTGTCAAGGTATGTACTCATCGAAAAAACTTATCAAGTGTCTTGATATATCTCTATAGATCTTGATGCTCAATATGTAAGAAGCTTCACCGAGGTCTTTCTTTGAAAAACTCCTTTCAAACACTCCTTTATGCTTTGCAGAATAATTCTTCATTATTTCCAATCAACAATATGTCATTCACATATACTTATCAGAAATGTTCTAGTGCTCCCACTCACTTTCTTGTAAATACAGGCTTCACTGCAAGTCTGTATAAAACTATATGCTTTGATCAACTTATCAAAGCGTATATTCCAACTCCGAGATGCTTGCACCAGTACATAGATGGATTGCTGGAGCTTGCATATTTTGTTAGCACCTTTAGGATTGACAAAACCTTCTGGTTGCATCATATACAACTCTTCTTTAATAAATCCATTAAGGAATGCAGTTTTGTTTATCCATTTGCTAGATTTCATAAAATGTGGCAATTGCTAACTTGATTCGGACAGACTTCAGCATAGATACGAGTGAGAAACTCTCATCGTAGTCAACATCCTGAACTTGTCGAAAACGTTTTGCGACAATTCTAGCTTTGTAGATAGTAACACTACTATCAGCGTCCGTCTTCCTCTTGAAGATCCATTTATTTTCTATGGCTTGCCGATCATCGGGCATGTCAACCAAAGTCCACACTTTGTTCTCATACATGGATCCCATCTCAGATTTCATGGCCTCAAGCCATTTAGCAGAATCTGGGCTCATCATCGCTTCATCATAGTTCGTAGGTTCGTCATGGTCTAGTAACATAACCTCCAGAACAGGATTACCGTACCACTCTGGTGCAGATCTTACTCTGGTTGACCTACGAGGTTTAGTAACAACTTGATCTAAAGTTTCATGATCATCATCATCATTAACTTCCTCACTAATTGGTGTAGGTGTCACAGGAACCGGTTTCTGTGATGAACTACTTTCCAATAAGTGAGCAGGTACAGTTACCTCATCAAGTTCTACTTTCCTCCCACTCACTTCTTTCGAGAGAAACTCCTTCTCTAGAAAGATTCCAAAATTAGCAACAAAAGTCTTGCCTTCGGATCTGTGATAGAAGGTGTACCCAACTGTCTCCTTTGGGTATCCTATGAAGACACATTTCTCCGATTTGGGTTTGAGCTTATCAGGATGAAACTTTTTCTTATAAGCATCGCAACCCCAAACTTTAAGAAACAACAACTCTGGTTTCTTGCCAAACCACAGTTCATACGATGTCGTCTCAATGGATTTAGACGGTGCCCTTTTTTAACGTGAATGCAGTTGTCTCTAATGCATAACCCCAAAACTATAGTGGTAAATCGGTAAGAAACATTATAGAATGCACTATATCCAATAAAGTACGGGTATGACGTTCGGACACACCATTACGCTATTGTGTTCCAGATGGCGTGAGTTGTGAAACAATTCCGCATTGTTTCAAATGAAGACCAAACTCGTAACTCAAATATTCGTCTCCACGATCAAATCGCAGAAAAAAATATTTTCTTGTTTTTTTTACTATGTACTGCAAGGCAACAGCCTCAGAGTGCTTCATTAAAAAATAATAAGAGGTTTACATAATTACAGTGAACCAGAAAACAAAGAAAGAAAATACTTACAAGAAGCCTATGAGAGAGAGGCTATCCAGAGAACTAAGCTATCCTTATATTTACATTTGATTCTATGAGCTAATAGAGAAATATCATGTATGAAATTCCTCCTCCAAGAAATGAAGGTAGGTCTCTCATTTCTAAAGATTTTCCCATTCCTTTGTGTCCAGATATTCCAGGTAGCAGTAAAAACCACCTCAGTGAAGAAAGGATGACCAAAATCCCTCCTAGCAGCAAGAGCCATCTCATATGTGTTCTGGTTTGGTTGAGCATTCCAAGAAATCCCAAGGTAATTCCAAACCCTTTGGCTGAAGTTGCAAGCAAAGAAAAGATGTGCACGATCCTCATGTGAAGCACAAAGGCAAAGAACACATGTATCATCCTGGATGATCTAGTTCCTGCGTTGCATCATATCCCTAGTATTCAAACGGTCCATTAGAAGAAGCCATCCAAACACTTTAAACTTGAGCGTGCAAGCTGACTTCCAAATCCATTTGAAGATGGGATCCACCACTAAATGGGAGAAGCAAGACTCATAATATAACTTTGATTTAAACTCCCCAGATTTAGATGGCCACTTCCATATGTCCTTACACTCCCCGTTCAAGGTGACTAAAGACAGCAAATCCTGAAGATGAGTTAGTTCAGAATAGGCCTCTTGAGACAGTGGCAGATGAAAATGCTCCGAGATCTCTGGAAGCTCCATAAATTCTCTGACTTTGATTGTGTCATCAATGAAAAAAGAATGAAGCCTAGGCAACTGCTCACTCAAGAGAACCACATTATTACCCAGCTACCATCGATCGAGCCAAAAAACCACCGTGTTGCCAGCATGCACTTGTGGGACGGCTAACTTGCAGAAGTTGGTGTACAAGCTCATGGCATCCCTCCACCAAAATGAGCCACAACTTTGCGTGACCTGTGGTGGCGAAGCAGCGTAATAGGTGTCCCAAATTAATGTGACCCAAGGCACATCCATTCTGTTAAAAAACTAGAATAGATGTTTTAGTAGCAAGGCTTCATTTTGGAGTCCCAAATTAAGCACACCCAAACCACCACATTTCTTGGGTCGGCAGACTCGATCCCATGCAGCTAATGATTGTCGAGGATTCTCCACTTCACTCTGAAATTCTTTGAACTTTTCAACTGTTTCAGACTTATGTTTCATTAAGTAGATATACCCATATCTGCTTAAATCATCTGTGAAGGTTAGAAAATAACGATACCTGCCGCGAGCCTCAACACTCATCGGATCGCATACATCAATGTATTATTTCCAATAAGTCAGATGCTCGCTCCATTGCTCCGGAGAACGGAGTCTTAGTCATCTTGCCCATAAGGCATGGTTCACAAGCATCAAGTGATTCTTAATCAAGTGACTCCAAAATCCCATCAGCATGGAGTTTCTTCATGCGCTTTACACCAATATGACCTAAACGGCAGTGCCACAAATAAGTTGCACTATCATTATTAAATTTGCATCTTTTGGCTTCAAAATTATGAATATGTGTATCACTACGATCGAGATCCAACAAACCATTTTATTTCGTGTATGACCATAGAAGGTTTTATTCATGTAAACAGAACAACAATTATTCTCTAATTTAAATGAATAATCGTATTGCAACAAACATGATCAAATCATATTCATGCTCAACGCAAACACCAAATAACACTTATTTAGTTTCAACACTAATCCCGAAAGTATAGGGAGTGTGTGATGATGATCATATCAATCTTGGAACCTGTAAGTGCATCTAGTGCCACCCCTAGTTGGTTTTGGAGTATTGACGACAAATTTGGTTGAGGGACTAATGTGTTTGTGAGAATTGTAGGATAACACAGGTAGTGTCCCTCATTGATTCGGTTTACCTACCGGAGATGACCCCTAAAAATTTATGAAGACATTGACGACAATGGTGGTATGTGAAGGTATTCATATTGAAGACTATGACATGATAAGACATTGAGTGAAGACTATGGAGCGCGAAGACTGTGTTGTTTCGTTGTTCCCTTTTCTTCTTTGTTGAGTCATAGGAACCACCGTACTGTTAAGTGGGGTCCAAGTGAACAAAGTCAGAATGACTGAAGTGATGCTCAACCCAAATCCTATGTCTTCGAGCGAAGACAATGAGAGCAAATCTTATCCAGAGCTGGATGAGTCAGCTTTGCTTGTAGCCCAAGTAAAGTTGTCGTGTGTGTTTGAAATCTGATCGCTGGAACACGTGTCAGTTCCTTAGTGACCCAGGGTCATTTCAGACATGTCAGGTCGGGTTGCCTAGTGGCTATAAATAGCCCACCCCCTACACCATAAATTGGTGGCTGCTCAGAGTTAGTGCACGGCTTTTGTCGCTTGAGAGCAACCCACCTCAAGACTTTGAGAGAGAGAAATCCTTGCGAGGACAAAGCCCAAACACCCTGAGCCAAAGAGTGTTAGGCATCATCAAGTCTTTCTGTCTCATGGTGACTCAAGACTTATTACACTTGAGGACTGTGGAATCCTCCACCGGTTAGGCGCGCGTGCTCGAGCATCCAAGAGTCATTGTGGATAGCCGGTGAACGAAGTCTGTGAAGGTTCGGAAGTCTACCTTGAAGACTTACCAGAGTGATTGAGCGAGGACTGTGTGTCCTTAGCTCAAGGGGAATAAGGTGAAGACGCGGTCTTCTGAGTTGAATCTCAGCCTCCTTAACCAGACGTACAGTTGTCACAACAACTGGAACTGGTCCAACAAATCCTATGTCTTCAACAAGTGACTGGTTCTATCCTCTCCCTCCCTTTACTTAGAGTTTGTCTTCGTGAAGTCATTGCCTATTTGTCGTACCTGTTTGACTTCATTACTTGACTACTATCGTTGGTTGGCTTCATACTATCTTCCATCCTGATCCTTACTACTAAGCTGCTATTAGTCTTTGTACTTTCACATTATTATATACTTGACTATGGTTTGCTTGTTGTAGTCTATCTTCCGCTGCATATCAATTAGGTCAATTCTATTGGTTGTCTTCAAAACTTCCACGTTTTGAAGACTTTCATAAAAATCGCCTATTCACCCCCCTCTAGTCGATAACTAGCACTTTCAATTGGTATCAGAGCAAGGTACTCCCTTGTTCCGTGTGATTCGGTTTAACCACCTGGAGTTTTAGCTATGTCGACTGAAGGGATAATCAAAGTCTCCGCTGCTTGCCCCGTGTTCGATGGAACTGAATATCCCTACTGGAAGAATAAGATGCGCATGCATCTTGAAGCCATTGATGTCGACTCGGTATGTCGTCAAGAACGGCGCTCCCAAAACAGTGAAGGTGTCACCCCGCCGATGTCAAGAAGTTCATTCAACTGGACTCTACCGCAAAGAACATTATCGTGGTCATCCGACCAAAGGACAGATGGCCGTGTGAGTGCTCTCGAAACGTCGGGTTAGTCTGGGACTGGCTATCCAAGGTCAACGAAGGCATCTCAACCCAGAGAGATCAAAGGATCAGTGTTCTTCGCAACCTCTTCAACCGCTTCAAGAGAAACGACAATGAAAATGTTCAGCTCACGTTTGATTGTCTCACCGACATCACAAATGAGCTTCGTGCTCTCGGTGCCACTGAGATTACCAAGCATGAAATTGTCAAGACACTACTGAGATCACTTGACAGCTCCTTTGACACCCTTGCCCTCATGATACAAGAACATACGACTTCAAGACACTCGATCCGTCTCGATATACTTGAGAGGCTCAACACACATGAGTTCTAGCTTTCTGAGAAAAGAGATATCTATGGTCCCAACTATGACCGAACTCGCTTTGAAGGCAAAAGTTGTTTCCTCATCCAAGAAGAATCTGATCGCAGTTCGATGATCCCAAGACATTGGAAAGGAACTTGCTTTGCTTGTGAAGAAGTTCCGAAGTTCACTAAGAAGAAGGGCTTGTAAAGTCTTCACGATCTAGCTCAAGAAATGATGAAGCTTCCACTCATGACCACAAGAAGAGAACATGTCACTAGTGCAAGAAACCTGGACACTATATATCTGAGTGTCCACAGTGGGACAATGAGAAGAAGAAGAAGAAGAAGAAGAGCAAGGAATATGATTCTGATGACAAGAAGAAGAAGAAATCATCAAAGTCTTCTTCCAAGTCCTCATCAAAGTCTTCATCTCATAAGAAGAGCTCATCTGGCAAGGCTCATGCTTTTGTTGGCAAGGAAATGGATTCAGAGGAGGAGTCTGCTTCTGAGGAGGCGGAGGTGGAGTCTGGAGAGGAGTCCGACCCTGGTGTTGCAAGTCTGGCTCTAGCCACAACCTATGTTGCCAAGTCCATCTTCAATGAAGACAATGACTTCCACACCAACGCTGAAGCTGATGACAAGGACGACCCTGCTCCCACCTACTGCTTCATGGCACGTGGTGCCAAGGTAAAATCACGTGATGCTTACTTTCAAACATCAAGTGAAGATGACTTTGATTGTGAATCCAAGCCCAGCTACAAAACACTTGCCAAAATTGCAACTGAACAACAAAAAGCTATGGAACATACTCAAAAACTGTTAGAAAAAAGCGATGACCTGTTGGACGCGGAAATGACACGTTCACAGTCCTTAGTTGAAGATATAAAAAATCTTCATGCTAAGTACCAAGAACTTGAAAGTCGTCATGAATCGCACTCAACCACTCATGAAAAGCTCTCCTATGATTATCTTCAACGGAAGCAAGAGCTTGAGAAATTGAGAGCGGCTCATGAAGATCATCAAAAAGAGAATGAGTCACTTCGCCAGCAGATTAGTCCCGCCAGATGGATTTGAACCACCATGTCTAAAATGCCTTGAGCGTGATATCGCTACCTCTGCTGTTGAATGTTCAACTGCTGCTCATCGTTGCATTGTCTTCAACTACTAATGTGGTAACTAACCCTCTCGGAGGATATCACTACTATTGCTGATGAAAATGCTAGGTTAAAGACATTGCTTGAAACAGGATGTATAGAAGTCGAAAGGACATCGACACTTTATGATGTCCTCAAAAGCGATTCTCGAACCGAAACCCTAGGAAAGAGGGTGTTGGGTTGAGAGGAAAATGAATGTTGATGGTTCCACCGAAGCCCGAGCAAGATCCCAAAACCACATGGGTTGCTGCAAAGGGAGCTTCAGTGGATCCATCCACCTTATCTGGCTGTACCGGAACTAATCCTATTGTCATTGATGAATCCCTTGATGCAAACTATAAGCTGTTCAAAAATCATAATGGTGAAGTGTTTGCTAGGTATATTGGTACTAACTGCGAGAATGGACCACCTATGAAGAAGATCTGGGTTCCCAAAAGTTGTCTTGAGAATCTTCCAATGAATGTGATCATGACACCACCTGGGATGAAGACAAAACCCAGACCTAAGGCGTCAAATGGTCCAAAGGCTTCAAACAGACAAAGGACTCACCTGAGTCACCCTAACGCCAATGTTTTGTAGGGAAACCGTACTCAAACGTATGAATATGAGTGTGTGTCTTCAAACCGCTATGTTCATAGAACTAAGAACTTTTCTACTTATTCATATGAGTATCATTCATCTCCTGCAAGGCTATTTGCTAGGGCTCCAAAGCCGAAGTTCTCGATGCTGCACTTAGACTCATTGCTTCTAAGCCACCCTCAAGATGTGGGTGGTTAAGAAGAATTAACTTTCTTTTGCAGGGAAGGGTCTCCAGCCGAAAATCAAAGGCGTCTGATGCTATTGCTGGGGACCTAAAACACCTTGTAGGGCGCAAGATAAAATGCCCAAATGGTCTCACTATGTATTTTGTTCCTGAATTGTTTTCCATTTACCCTATCCGTCCTAATCTTGATCTGAACTTCAATAATCCTCTTGCCCGTCAAATGTTTATACTTCACAATACTCTTGGTGAAGCCTATCCCCCTAATTTACTATTGGGTATGTCACCTCATGCTTCAGAATGGATTATGGATAGCGGATGCACTAATCATATGACTGGTGATCGAAGTCTTCTCATGGACTCAACCTTACGCCCATCGACAAGAGTCACATCACATTTGGCTTGACACCGGTAAAAGCAAGGTATTGGGTCTTGGTAGAGTTGCAATCTCAAAGGATCAACACATGGATAAGTGATGCTTGTTGAACCCTTGGTTTCAACTTAATGTCCATCTCAATGCTTTGTGACTTGAACATGATTGTGCTATTTGGAAAATATCGTTGCCTTGTACTAATGGAATCGACAAGTCTCTAGTCTTTGAAGGGTATCGAAAGATGATCTATACAAGGTAGATTTCTCAGCAGGTCCACAGCTTGTCGATGTCTTCTTGCAAAAGCTTGAACGTCTGGCTCGCATCGGAGGCTGGGGCATGCTGGCATGAGGAACTTACACACACTCGACAAGAAAAAGCATGTCATAGGCATCGAGGGTGTCAAGTTCAAGAAGGATCATCTGTGTGGTGCCTGCGAAGCTGGAAAGATGACTAGGGCAAAGCACCCCTCGAAGACAATCATGACGACATCTCAACCCTTCGAGCTGTTACACATGGACTTATTTGGCCCTACTCACTACTCTACCCTCACAACAACTGCTTGTCTCTATGGCTTCGTCATTATTGATGACTACTCAAGATATACATGGGTGCACATAATTTCTACAAGACTGAAGTACAAGATGTCTTCAGACGCTCGCCAATCGAGCCATGACCAATTATGGCGCCAAGATCAAGCATATCAGAAGTGACAACGGCACTGAGTTCAAAAACACCGGACTTGATTTTTATCTGGATACAATGGGAATCACTCATGAGTTTTCTGCTCCATACACACCTCAGCAAAATGGCATCGTAGACCGCAAGAACAGAACCCTCATTGAGATGGCTCGAACAATGCTCGACGAGTACAAGACACCAAGAAAGTTATGGCCTGAAGCTATTTATACAACATGTCATGTCATCAACCGTGTTTACATCCAAAAGCTTATGAAAAAAACATCCTATGAGCTCCTTACTGGCAAGAAGCCAAATGTCAGCTACTTCAGAGTATTTGGAGCTAGGTGCTGGATCAAGGATCCCCATCACAAGTCAAAATTCGCACCTAAAGCTCATAAAGGCTTCATGCTCGGTTACGGAAAGGACTCGCACTCTTACAGAGTCTTCAACCTCTATCTCTACAAAATCGTCAAAACTGTGGACGTGTGATTTGATGAAACCAATGGTTCACAAAGAGAGCTCCTGCCAAGTACACTGGACGAAGCTCCGCCCAGCGAATCTATCAAGCTGATGGGAACTAGTGAAATCATGCCTTCAGATGCACATCCTTAAGAGGAACTTATCATTTTCTGCACCTAACCAACCTGAAGACATTGCTCAGTCTGAAGATAATCCTCCCAATGATGACAATGATCAGCAAGAGCAAAGTCTTCGTCCAATTCATCCTCGAGTCGCAAATGAAGTACAAATTGAGAAGATAATTGATAGCATCAATGCACCTGGTCCACTTGCTCGCTCAAGAGCAACACAGTTAGCAAATTTCTGTGGACACTTTTCTTTTGTGTCAATATCAGAACCCAAGAAAGTAGCAAAAGCCTTTATGGAACCTGAATGGATACAAGCTATGCAAGAAGAACTTCAACAGTTCAAGCTGAACAATGTTTGGGAACTTGTCAAGCGTCCTGACCCTCGCAAGCATAACATTATTGGCACAAAATGGATATATCAAAACAAGCAAGATGAGCATGGTCAAGTCATCAGAAACAAAGCATGACTTGTGGCTCAAGGATATACTCAAGTTGAAGGAATTGACTTCGATGAAACATTTGCTCCTGTGGCTAGGCTTGAAGCTATTCGCATACTGCTAGCCTATGCTAACCACCACAACATCTTGCTATATCAAATGGATGTGAAGAGTGCATTTCTCAATGGCAAGATTGAAGAAGAAGTATACGTCGCTCAACCACCAGGCTTTGAAGATCCAAAGCATCCAGATATGGTGTACAAGCTAAACAAAGCAATCAGATGGCCTCAAACAAGCTCCTCGCGCTTGGTATGATACGATCAAAGACTTCAAGAGCAAAGGCTTCAAACCTGGATCCTCGATCCCACACTCTTCACGAAGACATATGATGGTGAACTGTTTGTGTGCCAAATATATGTGGATGACATTATCTTGGCTGCACCAACCGAAGTATAGTGATGAGTTTGGATATATGATGCAAGAGCAATATCGATGTCCATGATGGGTGAGCTGAAGTTCTTCCTTGGTCTTCAAATTAAATCAAGAAAGGAATGTCATCTTCATATATCAAGAAAAATACCTCAAAGATTGTCTGAAGAAGTTTGGAATGCAAGATTGCAAAGGTTACACGATGCCAATGCCACCAAACACCATCTGGGTCCCGACGACAATGGTAAAGAATTTGATCAAAAGGTATACCGCCCATGATTGGTTCCTTACTTTACCTATGTGCATCTAGGCAGATATTATGCTTAGTGTTTGCATGTGTGCTCGATTCCAAGAAGCACCAAAGGAATCGCATCACTTAGGCGTGAAGCTTAATTCTTCGATATTTGGCTCACACCCCAACACTCGGATTATGGTATCCAAAGGGCTCGAATTTGATCTGGTTGGATTCTCGGATGCTGATTATGCTGGTGACAAGGTGGATCGCAAGTCTACATCGGGCACATGTCACTTTCTCGCACGATCACTTGTCCGTTGGTCTTCAAAGAAGCGAACAGTGTATCACTCTCAACCGCTGAATCTGAATACATTGTTCTTTGGATCTTGCTGCGCCAGCTTGTATGGATGAAGCAAACTCTCAAGGACTATGGCATAAATCTGAAACAAGTACCTCTCTTCTGCGACAATGAAAGCGCCATCAAGATTGCCAACAATCCAGTCCAAAGACTCAAGACAAAGCACATGGAAATTCGCCATCACTTTCTCGAGATCATGTCATGAAGAAAGATATTGACATCATTCACGCCAACATCAAGAACAATCGCGATATCTTCACAAAGCCCTGGATGAGAAAAGGTTTTGCATGTTATGGTGTGAGCTAAATATCTTGGAATCCTCAAATGTCATGCGATCAGGCACACATCCTAACACTTATGCATGTTGATGACTTAGATGTGCAACACACGAAGTAAAGTATATCTTCAACCAATGAAGACTTACATTCTGAGTGTGAATACATTAACATGGAATTTGACTTCGGAGCGCCACGATAATTGTGCGCCGTGTCCTGGGTCTAATACTTCCTATACGGTGGGTAACGCCACCACCAAAGTTCTCTGCTTGAAGTGTTTCACCATGGTGTTATTTTAGCTATGTCTTCACATTTGGTTTGCCTTCAAAGTTCAACTTATCTTCATAATTTTCTTCACTATGTTGATTTGATTGCTTTCGATATATATATATATATATATATATATATATATATATATATATATATATATATATATATATATATATATATATATAAACACACACACACTAGTGTTCTGTCCTCTACAACATTCACTTATAGCTATGTCTTCCTAGTTGAATCTTTTGAACTAAGTGAATGTGATCGGACCCTAATCTGTCTATGCTTTCTATCTCAAACTCCATCTATCCAAATCATATGCATTCTATTGAAACTGTCGAATGTCTTCTCTGCGTCCTTGTCAGCAGAAGACACAGAGACAAAAATTAAGTTTGTTTTAAATGATTCATCCTTATTGTTTGAAATTCGGAGAAGCCGGAACGACCATCCGACAAACCTGGAGGGCGTGGGAACGTGGGACAGCTCTGAGTATGTTGCATGCTTGCCACGTACCCCTCAGATGTGAACCGCCAGGGGCACCTGAGTAATTGCGCTGTGCCGCACACTTCCTTATAAATACATGTCCCCTGCGGTAAAGAAAACCTTCTTCCACCTCTCCACCTCGTCAAAACCCTAGCGCCACCGCTAGCTCTCGACGACGCCGGGGACGAAGCGCTTTAACTGCGCGACTTCTCCGACGCCGTCACGCCGCCATGAACATCGTCCTCTCCGCCGCCGCCGTAGGTGTCCTCCGTCGCCAAGTTAGGGCACGGTGGATTGAACTGCTCGGTCTCCTACTCATCCCATCTAGCAGTTCTTTGTGTGGTAAATATAACTCTATTTTTACCATCTTTTTGATCCTCAAAGATTCATCGTGTTTACCAAAGTTGGTTTCTGCCTATACAATGTTAAATCGATTCTGTCTGCATCTCATACTGTCTAGTATATTCACTTAAGCTTCATAACTAGTTGATTCCTCACTTGTACTTATTCACGGATTCGTACAAATATGGAACCAACTCTCAACATATAAGTGAATGTCTTCGCATCATGAGGTCAATGTCTTCACACTGATTTAACTTCAAAATCTTCTGAGAATGCATATGAACTCTTCCCCTTCCCTCGCATCTCTAATGCTGTCACAGGTACATGTCCATGGGAGAATCCCTTGGTTCTCATAGTCTGCATTCGTTTGCAGAATTCTTACAGCATCACATTAACTCTCCCGAAGCCAGTTCCTATTTGTCCAGCAAGTGAAAGCATTTGAAGCCTTTGAACATATTGAAGCCATTCAGTTTAAAGTTCATGGCTGCAGAGAAATCAGTAAGGAAGGGTGGCAGACAGCGTCGTGGGGGAACATCAAAAGATTTGCCTGATGACCTCGCAGAGCTTTACAAGACAGATCCTGAAGAGAATTACAATCAACGCAAGACACGAATCCAATGGATTCGACGATATTGGGCTGAACAATGGTTCAAATACAAGTTCGTGACCCAGGAATACGCTGAGAAGAATGCTATCAAAAGTCCTTGGGGTGATATTCTCTTCGAGGCCTTCCACCCAAGAACAGAGCTGAAGCTATTGCACGTGGTTTCTATCCTTGTATGGTCCGTGGACCTCAGCACGAAAATGCCGACCCATCGTCATTGCTCGTATCGTGACGATAATCTCTTCAAGCGAAACATCCAAAGACGCAAAGGCATCGCCAAGGAAAACAAGAAGTCATTGGGATTAGACTTCAACCTGGTCCCTCTGTTCCCGTGTTGACGGCTCACGGATGCATAACCCAATGTCATCGGTCCTTTCTACAACCTTGATGGCCTCATCACTCACATCTCGGTCCAAGGTGCCAAAGTGGATCATTTCGATGATGACATCGACATCGATGAAGCCCCCGCCCTACTCCAAAGCCGCAAGCCAAAGAAGGCTAAGGCTTCAAGATCAACTCGCTCCTCCAAAAGCTTCACGTGCGAAGCCATCGCCATCGCACTTCCTCAAGACAATATGCGTCAAGATCAATCACGATCTCCAAGAAGACGGAGAAGAAAAAGAAAATCGCCGATAGTCGACGACATTGACCCTCGCTGCCATTCGCGAGAAGAGCACATTGATCTATCCAATGATGAAGATCTTGCAGATGATGCTCTTGAGCAACTGATCAAGAGCAAGGAAGAAGCAGAGATCTTCAATGATTTGCCTCTCTTTGATGTGGCAATCATCCATCACTTCAATTATGAGTGGTTTGACAACCCAAATCTCAGCTTTGAAGATCCGCAACTGCCAATTGGCCTCAGCGTCTCCTTCAGTGGCGCCATTGCTTCTGAGCTAGCTCTTACTCAGCGTCTCGTTGAACTGAAGCACAAGATCGACTATGAGAAAGCTCAGTTCAAGAAGCATGTGGTAAAGCTCAGCGTGCAAGATGTCAAAAACTTCAAGACCATGTTGCACGAGCTCAAAGAAGCCTTTCACAAGAAGCGCGACGAAGCTAAATGCTCTCATGAGCGCATGAAGAGTCTGGCTGACAAGTGTATACTAGCCTACAATGAGGCTGAGAAGCGCAAGGCTCTTGGTCTTCCTGGCATTGATCCCAGAATGGCTGCAAAGAAGAAGAAGCAATCAACTGACCAATCTGCACCGTCAAGGCAGGAAGAACCTCGCATAGTCTTCCCAAGCAGCATGACTGGCTCAAAGCCAAAGGTCAGTCAACCGCCTGTAATGTAAGAAGACGAGGGCTGCCGAGGCTGAAGCCAGAAAAAGGAAAAATTATGAAGCCTCTGATGTTGCTCCCTCCAAGAAGAAGCGCAAAACCAAGAAGAATCGGGCTGCTTCCACAAAGCCCTTAGTTGTTGAACCTATCTCAATGGTTCGACCTGCATCTGAACACCAAGAACGACGAATGATAGTTCATGAGCCTGCTTCCACAGAGGCTCCTGAAGCTGAAGACATTCCAGCAGTTGATCCCATCACTGTTGAAGACATTGGTCACAATGACAATGTTGAATATGATGAAGTTCTTCCACAGATCGAACACAACTTGGTATCATCGCCTGTACCCATGAACAACAAACTCATCAGCATTGGTCGTCCTCTGACGCCAATTGCTCAGGATGCATCATGGGCTGATCACCCACAACAACAAGACTCCCCGAGTACTCCCCAACAACAACAAGTCACACCACCTGTCCGAGAAGAAGAGGATGACTTTGAGGCCCAGCCAACTCCATCTCCAAAGGCGTCGCCCGCATTTCGCAGGCTTCGCAAAGTACCAAGGCCACAAGTCCCTCTTTCGAGTGTTCCAGAAGGAGTAGTGCACCACCAATCTGTTGCACGTCAAGTGTTTCCAGAAGCCTCTCCTACTGTGAATGTCTCCATGTCTGAAGCCAAAGCTACTGAAGACAATCCGGCTGCATCAGCCGATGACAATCCAGTAGAAGAACGTGTCCCTACACCCCCCATTACTGAAGAAGTTGTTCCTGAAGTGAATGTGACAGTGCCCGACCCTCCAGCTCATCAAGTGGAGGTTGAAAATCTTGAGGCCGCCACCACCAACACAAGTGAAGCCAATGACGTAGTCATGGCTGAAGCAAATGTGGAGCCTACACCAACCAATGTGCTGAAGCCAATGATGCAACTGCCTCAAGCACCAGCAGCAGCTCAAGCCTCTGTTGTTGCCCCTGCTCCTGCTCCGCCACCAAGGCCCTATACAATTGAGCAAGCTTACAACTATGGTCAACTAATCACTGCCAGATGGCCCGTTCTGGTCCCTTCGCCTAATGCCTCTGGTCCTCAGTTTGACTATCATGTTGAGCATAGGCCTCTGATCCAAACCAAAGCCAAGACTGCCAAGGTTCCCCGGCATCGCCACCTCTACAGGTTCCTTCAATGCAAATGGCTTCAAAGCCCACAACACCTTCTTTGACAAAGCAAAGAACCCCTACTCAAGGCCAAGAATATCATCATATCGTTTCTTGAGCTATCAACAGTGAAGCTATTACTCTGCTGCTCAGATGATCAAGGGCACATTTTCCTCATATGCGCCTCGACATCAAGCCATTGCAGGACTGCCATGCTTAGAAGAAGCACTTGACTGCTTTCATGATGCAGTGTCCGCTTTCACTTTGTGATGCATAAAGAACATTGGAATGAGGAACTTTTGCTTCAATTCTATGCTACCCTCCACATTCACGGCTACTACAGAGATACAAAGACATGGGTTCTCGAGTGGATGACAGAAATGTTCATCATGAAGCCAAAGCTCTTGACGCCATTGAGCTTACAGCCTACCCACTCCCGGGAGCTGTTCGAACCTGATTGTCAACTCCACCGCAATGCAATCGGAGAGCATCTTCCATAAGCCGAGCCCAACATGAGCCGGATGTTAAGCATGATGAAGCCTTTGCCACCGACGCTGAATACCCAAAGGAGTTCTTTGTTGATGACCTTGAGTATCGCCTCGCACAATATATCACATCATCGCGAACTCTATGGCCTATCAAAGGGCATTCATCACCGCAAAACTTGAAGGAGCCATGAAGACATTGGTCTTTACATCCTCAATGGCATCAGCTTCAATACTCAAGAATTCTTCATCCGCAACCGGCTGCGTCTCGGTTCGACCTTTTGGCCTGAAATTTATGCCCCATGGGTCATGCGCCTCATCAAGCTACACTCGCTATCAACTATCAGCCCTCCGCTCGCAATCATCGATCTTTCTACCAGAGGTTGATATGTCCGCTAGCCATATACCCCGAGCCTGCCAAGACACCTCTTTGTCTTCAAAATGCGGATCACCATAGCTTCTCTCAACCCATGGAAGGCGTCCAAGCAGTAACTCGTGTCTATCCAATGGCTGAGAACACTCGTATGCCTCCCCGTGTGCAAACTGAAGCTACTGAGAGCACAATTGCCCAAAGGCCTCAGAAGCGCTCTCGCGTCCTAAATGACCGAGAACTTCTTGTGGCACTACATCAGAAACAAGACAAGCATCACTTTTGGCTTAAGCGACAGATGCAAAGCCTCTTGGTGGACGTCAATCGAATTCGAAATATTGCCACCAAGAATGCTTTTGTCACTCACGAGACCTGTCGTCGATCATGGAAGAGTTTGACGCTGCTCAGTGCTGAAACAGATCTTCAAGACGATGGCTTCACTGAAAGATTCAAGTTTGACTCCACTCCTCCACGGAATGCGGTCCTACGTCGAACTCCATCCCTTGAAGACTCTGACTATTCTTCCTCCGCGGCAACTGTGAATGCCAGAGTGATCGATGATGAAGACGATGCTACTTCACCGCCCCCTACATCTGCATGCCTCGACACTGCACCAAGTTCGTCCGCGCCGCCAAACAACAACGACAACCCTGCTGCTTCACCTTCTCCTCATGAGAGCGAGTATATGCTCTATGTATTCAAACCTTTTTGGTCCTTACTGACAAAAGGGGGAGAAGCATATGAGTTTGATAGTCTTCAAGCGGGTTCATATGGGCGGTTGCTTTATATTTTGCCTAGTGTTTACAACTCTCGCTTTTGATACATTTGGTTCTTTGAGTTGTAACACTTAAACTTGATGGTCGTCTGCTACTTATTTGCTTTTCTGTGATGCGAAGATAAATTCCGCATGTGCGATGATAACTTCCACACTTAGATCGTTCTGCAGACGTCCATTTTTCATTATGCATGTCATTCTCTTAGTTATATCATTTCATGCATGATGAATTATCTTCATAAGTTGAATAGGATCTCCACAAGTACAACCTGCCACGTGCATTTGCATTCCAAAAGCAAATTACTTACATGCACATCTTCAGGGGGAGCCTTTGCCACTTATGAAGACAATACCCTATCCTTTACAATTTCACATACTTTATCCCCGTTGAAAACTTCAACCAATTTGTCATCAATCACCAAAAAGGGGGAGATTGTAAGTGCATCTAGTGCCACCCCTAGTTGGTTTTGGAGTATTGACGACAAATTTGGTTGAGGGACTAATGTGTTTGTGAGACTTGCAGGATAACACAGGTAGTGTCCCTCATTGATTTGGTTTACCTACCGGAGATGACCCCTAAAAATGTATGAAGACATTGACGACAATGGTGGTATGTGAAGGTATTCATATTGAAGACTATGACATGATAAGACATTGAGTGAAGACTATGGAGCGCGAAGACTGTGTTGTTTCGTTGTTCCCTTTTCTTCTTTGTTGAGTCATAGGAACCACCGTACTGTTAAGTGGGGTCCAAGTGAACAAAGTCGAATGATCAAGTGATGCTCAACCTAAATCCTATGTCTTCGAGCGAAGACAATGAGAGCAAATCTTATCCAGAGCTGGATGAGTCGCTTTGCTTGTAGCCCAAGTAAAGTTGTCGTGTGTGTTTGAAATCTGATCGTTGGAACACGTGTCGTTCCTTAGTGACCTGTGGTCATTTCGGACATGTCGTCGGGTTGCCTAGTGGCTATAAATAGCCCACCCCTACACCATAAATTGGTGGCTGCTCGGAGTTAGTGCACGGCTTTTGTCGCTTGAGAGCAACCCACCTCAAGACTTTGAGAGAGAGAAATCCTTATGAGGACAAAGCCCAAACACCCGAGCCAAAGAGTGTTAGGCATCACTGAAGTCTTTCTGCTCGTGACTCAAGACTTATTACACTTGAGGACTGTGAATCCTCCACCGGTTAGGCGCGCGCTCGAGCATCCAAGAGTCATTGTGGATAGCCGGTGAACGAAGTCTGTGATGGTTCGGAAGTCTACCTTGAAGACTTACTAGAGTGATTGAGCGAGGACCTGTGTGTCCTTAGCTCAAGGGGAATAAGGTGAAGACGCGGTCTTTCGAGTTGAATCTCAGCCTCCCTAACTGCACGATAGTTGTCACAAAGAATCGAACTGGTCCAACAAATCCTATGTCTTCAACAAGTGGCTGGTTCTATCCTCTCCCTCCCTTTACTTAGAGTTTGTCTTTGTGAAGTCATTGCCTATTTGTCGTACTTGTTTGACTTCATTACTTGACTACTATCGTTGGTTGGCTTCATACTATCTTCCATCCTGATCCTTACTACTAAGCTGCTATTAGTCTTTGTACTTTCACATTATTGTATACTTGACTATGGTTTGCTTGTTGTAGTCTATCTTCCGCTGCATATCAATTAGGTCAATTCTATTGGTTGTCTTTGAAACTTCCATGTTTTGAAGACTTCCATAAAAATCGCCTATTCACCCCCCTCTAGTCGATAACTAGCACTTTCAGAACCACTTCCAATACGCATCGTCACTTTACCCTTAACTAGTCTCTGTTTATTCTGCAACTCTAGTTTCGAGTTACTAATCGTAGCAACTGAACTAGTATCAAATACCGAGGGGTTGCTATAAACACTAGTATAATACACATCAATAACATGTATATCAAATATACCTTTGTTCACTTTGCCATCCTTCTTATCCGCCAAATACTTGGGGCAGTTCCGCTTCCAGTGACCAGTCCCTTTGCAGTAGAAGAACTCAGTTTCAGGGTTAGGTCCAGACTTGGGCTTCTTCTCTTGAGTAGCAACTTGCTTGCTGTTCTTATTGAAGTTCCCCTTCTATCCCTTTGCCCTTTTATTGAAACTAGTGATCTTGTTAACCATCAACACTTGATGCTCTTCCTTGATTTCTACCTCCGTCGATTTCAGCATCACGAAGAGCTTGGGAATCGTTTCCGTTATCCCTTGCATATTATAGTACATCACGAAGTTCTACTAACTTGGTGATGGTGACTAGAGAATTATGTCAATCACTCTTTTATTTGGAAGATTAACTCCCACTTGATTCAAGCGATTGTAGAACCCAGACAATCTGAGCACATGCTCACTACTTGAGCAATTCTCCTCCATCTTTTAGCTATAGAACTTGTTTGAGACTTCATATCTTTCAATTCGGGTATTTGTTTGAAATATTAACTTCAACTCGTGGAACATCTCATATGGTCCATGACGTTCAAAACATCTTTGAAGTCCCGATTCTAAGCCGTTAAGCATGGTGCACTAAACTATCAAATAGTCATCATATTGAGCTAGCCAAACGTTCATAACGTCTGCATCTGCTCCTGCAATAGGTTTGTCACCTAGCGGTGCATCAAGGACATAATTATTCTGTGCAGCAATGAGGATAAACCTCAGATCATGGACCCAGTTCGCATCATTGCTACTATCATCTTTCAACTTAGTTTTCTCTAGGAACATATATAAAACATAAGGAAGCAACAACGCGAGCTATTGATCTACAACATAGATATGCTAATACTACCAGGACTAAGTTCATGGTAAATTAAAGTTCAATTAATCATATTACTTAAAAACTCCCACTTAGATAGACATCCCTCTAATCATCTAAGTGACCACGTGATCCAAATCAACTAAACCATAACTGATCAACACGTGAAATGGAGTAGCTTTCAATGGTGAACATCATTATGTTGATCATATCTACTATATGATTCACGCTCGACCTTTCTGTCTCAGTGTTTCGAGGCCATATCTGCATATGCTAGGCTCGTCAAGTTTAAACGGAGTATTCTGCGTGTGCAAAACTGGCTTGCACCCGTTGTAGATGGACATAGAGCTTATTGCACCCGATCATCACGTGGTGTCTGGGCACGACGAACTTTGGCAATGGTGCATCCTCAGGGAGAACACTTTTATCTTGAAATTTAGTGAGAGATCATCTTATAATGCTACCGTCAATCAAAGCAGGATAAGATGCATAAAAGATAAATATCACATGCAATCAATATAAGTGATATGATATGGCCATCATCATCTTGTGCTTGTGATCTCCATCTCTGAAGCACCATCATGATCACCATCGTCACCGGCGCGACACCTTGATCTCCATCGTAGCATCGTTGTCGTCTCGCCAATCTTATGCTTATACGACTATCGCTACCGCTTAGTGATAAAGTATAGCATTACAGGGCGATTGCTGCATGCAATAAAGCGACAACCATATGGCTCCTGCCAGTTGCCGATAACTCGGTTACAAAACAGGATCATATCATACAATAAAATATAGCATCATGCCTTGACCATATCACATCACAACATGCCCTACAAAAACAAGTTAGACGTCCTCTACTTTGTTGTTGCAAGTTTTACGTGGCTGCTACGGGCTGAGCAAGAACCGTTCTTACCTACACATCAAAACCACAACGATAGTTTGTCAAGTTGGTGATGTTTTAACCTTCACAAGGACCGGGCGTAGCCACACTCGGTTCAACTAAAGTTGGAGAAACTGACACCCGCTAGCCACCTGTGTGCAAAGCACGTCGGTAGAACCAGTCTCGCGTAAGTGTACGCGTAATGTCGGTCCGGGCCGCTTCATCCAACAATACCGCCGAACCAAAGTATGACATGCTGGTAAGAAGTATGACTTATATCGCCCAGAACTCACTTGTGTTCTACTCGTGCATATAACATCTACGCATAAAACCTGGCTCGGACGCCATCGTTGGGGAACGTAGTAATTTCAAAAAATTCCACGCACACAGGATCATGGTGATGCATAGCAACGAGAGGGAGAGTGTTGTCTATGTACCGTGAGACCGAAAGCGAAGCGTTAGCACAACGCGTTGATGTAGTCGCACGCCTTCACAATCCGACCGATCAAGTACCGAACGCACGGCACCTCCGATTTCAGAACACGTTCAGCCCGATGACGTCCCTCGAGCTCCGATCCAGCCGAGTGTTGAGGGAGAGTTGCATCAGCACGACGGCGTGGTGACGATGATGATGTTCTACCGACGCAGGGCTTCGCCTAAGCACCGCTACAGTATTATCGAGGTGGACTATGGTGGAGGGGGGCACCGCACACGGCTAAAAGATCAAATCAATTGTTGTGACTCTAGGGTGCCCCCTGCCCCTGTATATAAAGGAGCAAGGGGGGAGGTGCGGCCGTCCAGGAGGAGGCGCACCGGGAGGAGTCCTACTCCCACCGAGAGTAGGACTCCCTCCCTTCCTTGTTGAATTAGGAGAAGGGGGAAAGAGGAGGGAGAGAGGAAGGAAAGGGGGGGAGGCGCCGCCCCCTCTCCTTGTCCTATTCAGACTAGAGGGGGAGGGGGTGCGGCCCTGCCCTAGCCGCCTCTCCTCTTCTCCACTGAGGCCCACTATGGCCCATTAAGCCCCCGTGGGGTTCCGGTAACCCCTCGGTACTCCGGTAAAATCCTGATTTCACCTGGAACAGTTCCGACATCCAAATATAGGCTTCCAATATATCGATCTTCATGTCTCGACCATTTTGAGACTCCTCGTCATGTCCCCGCTCATCCGGGACTCCGAACTACCTTCAGTACATCAAAACACATAAACTCATAATATAACCGTCATCGAACTTTAAGCGTGCGGACCCTACGGGTTCGAGAACTATGTAGACATGACCGAGACACGTCTCTGGTCAATAACCAATATCGGAACCTCGATGCTCATATTGTCTCCCAAATCTTCTACGAAGATCTTTATCGGTCAAACCGCATAACAACATACATTGTTCCCTTTGTCATCGGTATGTTACTTGCCCGAGATTCGATCGTCGGTATCTCAATACCTAGTTCAATCTCGTTGCCGGCAAGTCTCTTTACTCGTTCCGTAATACATCATCCCGCAACTAACTGATACGTCACCAACGTATCTATAATTTTTGATTGCTCCATGCTATATTATCTACTGTTTTGGACAATATTGGGCTTTATTATCCACTTTTATATTATTTTTGGGACTAACCTATTAACCGGAGGCCTAACCCAGAATTGCTGTTTTTTTGCCTATTTCAGAGTTTCGCAGAAAAAGAATATCAAACGGAGTCCAAACGGAATGAAACCTTCGGGAGCGTGATGTTTGGAACGAACATGATCCAGGAGACTTGGACCCTACGTAAGTGAATCTTCCAGTAGGCCACGAGGTAGGGGGGCGCGCCCACCCCCCAGGGCACGCCCTCCACCCCGACGTACTTCTTCCTCCTATATATACCTACGTACCCCCAAACGATCAGATACGGAGCCAAAAACCTAATTCCACCGCCGCAACCTTTTGTACCCACGAGATCCCATCCTGGGGCCTGTTCCGGAGCTATGTCGGAGGGGGCATCCATCACGGAGAGCTTCTACATCAACACCATAGCCTCTCCGATGAAGTGTGAGTAGTTTACCTCGGACCTTCGGGTCCATATGTAGTAGCTAGATGGCTTCTTCTCTCTTTTTGGATCCCAATACAATGTTCTACCCCTCTCTCGTGGGGATCTATTCGATGTAATCTTGTTTTTGCGGTGTGTTTGTTGGGACCGATTAATTGTGGGTTTGTGATCGAGATTATCTATGAACAATATTTGAATCTTCTCTGAATTCTTTTATGTATGATTGGTTATCTTTGCAAGTCTCTTGAATTATCAGCTTGGTTTGGCCTACTAGATTGATCTTTCTTGCAATGGGAGAAATGCTTAGCTTTGGGTTCAATCTTATGTGTCCTTTCCCAAAGTGATAGTAGGGCAGCAAGGCATGTATTGTATTGTTGCCATCGAGGATAACAAGATGGGGTTTTTATCATATTGCATGAATTTATCCTCTACATCATGTCATCTTGCTTAGGCGTTACTCGCTTCCATAAACTTAATACTCTAGATGCATGCTGGATAGCGGTCGATGAGTGGAGTAATAGTAGTAGATGCAGGTGAGTCGGTCTACTTGTCTCGCACGTGATGCCTATATACATGATCATACCTAGATATTCTCATAACTATGCTCAATTTCATCAATTGCTCAACAAGAATTGCTCACCCACCGTAAAATACTTATGCTCTTGAGAGAAGCCACTAGTGAAACCTATGGTCCCCGGGTCTATCTTCATCAAATTAATCTTCCCACACTTAGTTATTTCCTTTGCTTTTTACTTCGCTTTTATTTTTACTTTGCATCTTTATCATAAAATTACCAAAAATATTATCCTGTCATATCTATCAGATCTCACTCTCGTAAGTGACCGTGAAGGGATTGACAACCCCTTATCGCATTGGTTGCGAGGATTTATTTGTTTTGTGTAGGTGCAAGGGACTCGCGCATAGCCTCCTACTAGATTGATACCTTGGTTCTCAAAAACCGAGGGAAATACTTACGCTACTTTGCTGCATCACCCTTTCCTCTTCAAGCGAAAACTAACGCAGTGCTCAAGAGGTAGAAAGAAAGATTTCGGCGCTGTTGTGGAGGTCTCATAAAAGTCAACATACCAAGTACCCATCACAATCCCTTATCTCCCGCATTACATTATTTGCCATTTGCCTCTTGTTTTCCTCTCCCCCACTTCATCCTTGCCGTTTTATTCGCTCTCTCTTTTTTGTTCGCCTCTTTATTGCTTGCTTTTTGTTTGCTCGTGTGTTGGATTGTTTGTTTGTCACGATGGATCTACCTAGATTTGGTGATCTTTACCTTAAAAGGTTAGAAGAGATCGAAAGCAACGTTAGGAGTTTTCTGGTTTTGCAATTTGAGCATAATAATTTATTCAGAAACGAGCTTAAGGAACAAAAAAATTATGAGTTATATGAATAAAGAGCTCGATAGATGTCTAAAGAATTTGATGGTTTAAGATCCCAAATTTCTCATCTTGAGAAGTTGACTGCTGAAATATCGGATAAGCAGGCTACCTTGGTTAATAAGATGGCCGCTAAAGCGGATTTCTATGAAAATAAAGATCAAGATCTAAAAGTTATTGATGTGTCCCCTATTAAATCTTTGTTTTGCAATATGAATCTTTATAACGATGGGACTGAATATGATCCACCTTTACCTAGAAGGCGTTGCAAAAATTCGGAGTTTTTAGACGTTGATGCTAAATTTGATAAAAGTGGGATTGAAGAAATCAAAACCCTAAATGCTAATAAACCCACTATTTTGGATTTCAAGGAATTTAATTATGAAAATTGCTCTTTGATTGATTGTATTTCCTTGTTGCAATCAATGCTAAATTCTCCTCATGCTTATAGTCAAAATAAAGCGTTTACTAAACATATCGTTGATGCCTTGATGCAATCTTATGAAGAAAAGCTTGAGTTGGAAGTTTATTTCACTAGAAAACTTTATGATGAGAGGGAACCAACTATTAAAATTAAGATTAAGGATCATGAGTTCTATGCTTTATGTGATTTGGGTGCTAGTGTTTCCACTATTCCCAAAACTTTGTGCGATTTGCTAGATTTCCGTGATTTTGATGATTGTTCTCTAAACTTGCACCTTGTGGATTCCACTATTAATAAACCTATGGGAAGAATTAATGATGTTCGTATTATTGCAAATAGGAATTATGTGCCCGTATGTTTTATCGTTCTTGATATAGATTGCAATCCTTCATGTCCTATTATTCTTGGTAGACCTTTCTTAGAACGATTGGTGCAATTATTGATATGAAGGAAGGGAATATTAGATTCCAATTTGCATTAAAGAAAGGCATGGAACAGTTCCCTAGGAATAAAATAAAATTACCATATGAATCTTCATGAGAGCCACTTATGGATTGCCTACCAAAGATGGCAATACCTAGATTTATGCCTAGCTAGGGGCGTTAAAGGATAGCGCTTGTTGGGAGGCAACCCAATTTTATTTTTAGGTCTTTTGCTTTTTCTTCTGTTTAGGAATAAATCTTTGATCTAGCCTCTGATTATATGTGTTTTTATGTTTAATTAGTGTTTGTGCCAAGTTAAATCTATAGGATCTTCTTGGATGATAGTTATTTGATCTTGCAGAAATTTCCAGAAACTTTCTGTTCACGAAAACAATTGTTACAAATCACCAGAACGTGATAAAATACTGATTCCAATTGCTGCTGATCAATAAACAAATTGTCTAGGTCGCCCTATTTTGGCTGATTTATTTGGAGTTCCAGAAGTTTGCGTTAGTTACAGATTACTACAGACTGTTATGTTTTTGACAGATTCTGTTTTTTGTGTGTTGTTTGCTTATTTTGATGAATCTATGGCTAGTAAAATAGTTTATAAACCATAGAGAAGTTGTAATACAGTAGGTTTAACACCAATATAAATAAATAATGAGTTAATTACAGTACCTTGGAGTGGTCTTTTGTTTTCTTTCGCTAACGGAGCTCACGAGATTTCTGTTGAGTTTTGTGTTGTGAAGTTTTCAAGTTTTGGGTGAAAGATTTTGATGGATTATGGAACAAGGAGTGGCAAGAGCCAAAGATTGGGGATGCCCATGGCACCCCCAATATAATATAAGGACACCAAAAAGCCAAAGCTTGGGGATGCCCTGAAGGCATCCCTCTTTAAATCTACTTCCATCGGTAACTTTACTTAGAGCTATATTTTTATTCACCACATGATATGTGTTTTGCTTGGAGCGTCTTGTATGATTTGAGTCTTTGCTTTTTTAGTTTACCACAATCATCCTTGCTGTACACACCTTTTTAGATAGCCATACATGATTTGGAAATTATTAGAATACTGTATGTGCTTCACTTATATCTTTTGAGTTATATAGTTTTGCTCTAGTACTTCACTTATATCTTTTAGAGCACGGTGGTGGATTTGTTTTATAGAAACTATTGATCTCTCATGCTTCACTTAGATTACTTTGAGAGTCTTAAGCATGGTAATTTGCTTAAATAATCCTAATATGCTAGGTATTCAAGATTAGTAAAACCTTTCTTATGAGTGTGTTGAATACTAAAAGAAGTTTGATGCTTGATGATTGTTTTGAGATATGGAGGTAATAATATCAAAGTCGCGCTAGTTGAGTAGTTGTGAATTTGAGAAATGCTTGTGTTGAAGTTTGGAAGTCCCGTAGCATGCACGTATGGTAAACGTTATGTAACAAATTTGAAACATGAGGTGTTCTTTGATTGTCCTCCTTATGAGTGGCGGTCGGGGACGAGCGATGGTCTTTTCCTACCAATCTATCCCCCTAGGAGCATGCGCATAGTGCTTGGTTTTTGATTACTTGTAGATTTTTGCAATAAGTATGTGAGTTCTTTATGACTAATGTTGAGTCCATGGATTATACACACTCTCACCCTTCCATCATTGCTAGCCTCTTCGGTACCGTGCATTGCCCTTTCTCACATCGAGAGTTGGTGCAAACTTCGCCGGTGCATCCAAATCCCGTGATATGGTACGCTCTTTCACACATAAACCTCCTTATATCTTCGTCAAAACAGCCACCATACCTACCTATTATGGCATTTCATAGCCATTCCAAGATATATTTCCATGCAACTTTCCACCATTCTGTTTATCATGACACATTCATCATTCTCATATTGCTTAGCATTATCATGTAGTTGACATAGTATTTGTGGCAAAGCCACCATTCATAATTCTTTCATACATGTCACTCTTGGTGCATATCCCGGTACACCGCCGGAGGCATTCATATAGAAGTGTGATGATCATCATTTTCTAGAGCATTGTCCAAAGTGAGGAATATAAGAAAAGAAGAGAGAAAGGCCATAAAAAAGAGAAGACCCAGAAAATGAGAGAAAAAGAGAGAAGGGACAATGCTACTATCCTTTGCCACACTTGTGCTTCAAAGTAGCACCATAATCTTCATAATAGAGAGTCTCTTGTTTTTTCACTTTCATATACTAGTGGGAATTTTTTCATTACAGAACTTGGCTTGTATATTACAACAATGGGCCTCCTCAAGTGCCCTAGGTCTTCGTGCGCAAGCAAGTTGGATGCACACCCACTTAGTTTCTTTTGTTGAGCTTTCGTATATTTATAGCTCTAGTGCATCCGTTGCATGGCAATCCCTACTCCTTGCATTAACATCAATCGATGGGCATATCCGTAGCTCATTGATTAGCCTCGTTGATGTGAGACTTTCTCCTTTTTTGTCTTCTCCACATAACCCCCATCATCATATTCTATTCCACCCATAGTGCTATGTCCATGGCTCGCGCTCATATATTGCGTGAAAGTTTATAGGTTTGAGATTACTAAAGTATGAAGCAATTGCTTGGCTTGTCATCGGGGGTGTGCATGATGAGAGCATTCTTGTGTGACGAAAATGGAGCATGATTAAACTATATGATTTTGTAGGGATGAACTTTCTTTGCCCATGTTATTTTGAGAGGACATAATTCCTTAGTTAGTATGCTTGAAGTATTATTATTTTTATGTCAATATGAACTTTTATCTTGAATCTTTCGGATCTGAATATTCATACCACAATTAAGAAGAATTACATTGAAATTATGCCAAGTAGCACTCCACATCAACAATTATGTTTTTATCATTTACCTACTCGAGGACGAGTAGGAATTAAGCTTGGGGATGCTTGATACGTCTCCAACGTATCTATAATTTTTGATTGCTCCATGCTATATTATCTACTGTTTTGGACAATACTGGGCGTTATTATCCACTTTTATATTATTTTTGGGACTAACCTATAACTGGAGGCCCATCCCAGAATTGTTGTTTTTTTTGCCTATTTCAGAGTTTCACAGAAAAAGAATATCAAACGGAGTCGAAACTGAATGAAACCTTCAAGAGCGTGATTTTTGGAACGAACATGATCCAAAAGACTTGGACCCTACGTAAGAGAAGCTTCCAGGAGGCCACGAGGTAGGGGGCGTGCCCACCCCCCCAGGGCGCGCCCTCCACCCTCGTGGGCCCCATGTTGCTCCACCGATGTACTCCTTCCTCCTATATATACCTACGTATCCCCAAACGATCAGATACGGAGCCAAAAACCTAATTCCACCGCCGCAACCTTCTGTACCCATGAGATCTCATCTTGGGGCCTGTTCCGGAGCTCCGCCGGAGGGGTCATCCATCGCGGAGGGCTTCTACATCAACACCATTGTCGGTGTACTAGAGTAGGGGTACCCTAGTATCCCGAACTCGTGCACGGGCAGTTGCACAACCCCGCGGCAAGGCTTGCCGGGTGACCGCCAAAGTCCTCCGTGGTTCCTTTGGAGCCATTCAAGAACAAAGTATTCAAGCCAAGGAGACAAGGCCCCGGCAAGAGGAGCTTGTCGGGAAGGCCACCCAAGGAACCTAGGAGATAAGGCCCCGGCAAGAGGAGCTTGCCGGGAAGGCCCGGTGAGCGACAAGCTTCCGGACGCGGCAAGACAACGACCGCGGCAAGGCGCTTGCCGCGGCAAACCACCACTCTGTACCTGCGCTCCAGCACACCCACCAATGTGTCGCCTCGACCTTTCGGTAGCGCGTGGCAAGAGGTCGTGGCGGCCGGGCGGCGGTGGCAAGCGGCGCCGACAAGATTGCCATCGTGGCAAGCGGTGGCGCCCCGACGGTCCCTCGTTTAGACTTTGTTTGACGACGTAGACGGGCATTTAATGCCTTTGTCCCCTGCCGTCAGGGTTAGGTATGATACACTGTACATGTAGTTGTACCAATCGCATTCCTTTTCCACTTTTACCCTTGTCTACGTTGCCACCTGTCGGAGACCCCTTGAGCATATAAAAGGGGGCCCATGCGCAACGTAGAGGGGGGTTCGAAAGGTTCAAAGCCAGAAAACACTCACGCTAGGTCTCGTTAGCAGCGGGCGTGTACTATAGCACTCAGCGCTCCCTAGCAAGAACTCAATACAATCAGACATGCAGCAGTAGGAGTGTTATCTCTCCGGAGAGCTCCGAAGCTGGGTAAACTGCTCGTGTGCTTCGCCTCGATCTGCTCTTCGTGCGACCTCCGCTCCCTGCCGAACCAAAAGGGGCTCGGTCCGCCGGTCCCATAGGTGTTCGTGGGTCAGATCAGCCTCCCCGACATCTTTGGCGCGCCAGGTAGGGGCGTCGAGATTGTGTGAACCTGATCCAGCGTTCACACGAGCTAGATCTTCATCTTCTTCATCGACATGCCACCGAAGAAGAAGGCTTCGGCGGCAGCGGACCCGTCCACGTCGATCCCACCACCACCGGAGCACACGGGTGGTGGGGTAGACGCCGGCGGAAGAACGGGCGTCGACGAGGGAGCCCACGGTGCTGCCAGGTCCAAGGACAAGGCGGCGCAGACCTCGTGTCAGATATGCACCGCGCCCATCTCGGGAGGCGCGGGACCGACAAAGGTCATGGTACTCGCAGTACCATACGCTCGTTGGGCCAAGATCGAGCTGGTGGATCTCGGGATGCTCAAGACCAGCATGCACGCCAACAGGCTGGCACGAGCGAGGCACGGTCGCCTGGACGGGATACTGCTCCTTCTATCATAGTTAGTAGTCCGAGCATATCCCGCTCCTCGCGCCGTTCGCCACTACCACCCACCACTCCAGCAGAAGCTTTGGCGAGAGCTCAACTGCTCCTGGATTACCCTCCAACAGCCGACAAGGTCGATGAATGGAGGCCACCATTCGAGTCTCATCGGCTTTGCTAACGGCGACACTCCTTGGCAGCCGAGTACATCGCTGCCGCGGCAGGACTGCCAAGCACGAGCCGGTGGCGATTTAAACCGGTGGGGTGCAACCACCATGCACTCTCCACCCGAAGGCCAAGATCGCCGACTCGCCGGATCCACCTCGGCAGCGACTCCACCGCATCGCTCGATCCACGAGCTCGTCGCGATCAGCACCAAGTTCTTCACGAACGACAACAAGAAGACGCCGAACTCGTGACTTCGCGCCAAGAGAAGCGCGGCGTCAATCCGACCAGCCGCTGGGCCCTCTGCTGACATGCATGCGCCAGAAGAACCAGCGACTTGTCCGTCTGTGATAGGTTGCCCTGCCTTCACTCGTGAGCAGCGGCAAGTCCACTCGCCTAGCAAGAAGAATTCCAAGCCAGACGTACCAGAGAAGTACGACGGAAAGACGATCCGTCGGAGTTCCTCAAGATCTACACCATCGCGGTGCAAGCTGCGGGGCGAGGCGACAAGATCCTGGCCAACTACTTCCACTGCACGCAAACCCAATGTCGATCTGGCTCATGCACTTGCGGACAACTCCATATCCTCCTGGGCAGATCTATGCCATCAGTTTGTCGGTGCCTTCACGGGCGGCCACAAGCCTCATGGCCAAGAGAGCGACCTTCATCTGCTCACCCAGAAGGAAGGAGAGCCCCTGCGCAAGTACATCCAGAGATTCAGCCGCGTACAGCACAACATCCCAGATGTCCACCCTGCCGCGGTAATCAGCGCGTTCCACCAGAACGTGCGGAACCGCAGGATGCGGGAGGAGATGGCGATGTGCAAGATCAAGGACGTCAATGAGCTATATACCCTGGCCGACAAGTGTGCACGTGCTGAGGAAGGGAGGAAACTCCCCGGAGAGAATAAAGAAGCAGTAGGATCCGATAGTGAGGAGGCTGCCCCGGCAAAGAAAAGTCGGCGGCGGAACAACAGAAAGAAGAAAGGAAAAGATGTGCTAGTCATTGAGCAGTCCGGCAACGGAGGTGGCGCCAAGAAAACCAAAGCTGGTAGCTCCGGCAAGGAGGTTGCCGCAGGCACCAACTACCAGGCTGTGGCGGTCGTCGACAAGCAGGACGGAGCCAACAAGCAGTACTGCAAGATCCACCCCACCAAGGGCCATGACCTCCAGAGCTGCAAGAAGGTTGAGCAGCTCGTTGAGCAGCAAAAGGCTGAATACGAGCGACGCGACAAGGAGAAGCCCCAGGAAGGTGCTGGAGGATCCGGCAAGAAACGCCCCGGCCGGGGAGGACGCCGCGGCAAGGCCAAGCAGCGGCAAGGAGACAGACCTCCCCGCGGCCGCGACAAGGATGAAGATGACGACGGCGATGAAGATATGGATGATGACGAGACCGATGAGCAGGAGTTCCAGAAAGCCACAGAGGTCTTGTGCGTTGACGGTGGTGCTTCTCTGCATACTTCACACCGCCAGCTCAAGCAGTGGATGCGGGAAGTCAATGCGGCAGAACCATCCGTCGAGTCACGCAAACCTCTGAAATGGTCCAGCACGCCTATCATCTTTGATATTGAGGATCACCCTGATCGCATAACTGTGGTCGGGTGCTTGCCGATGTTGGTTTCACCAACTATCCGCAACCTCAAAGTCACTAAGATGCTAGTTGGGGCGAAGAAGAAGACCAAGTCTGGCAAGAGTTCTGATGCCTACTCTGGCAAGCGCACCTCTTCGGAGTGCTGCGCTACCGTCGAGGACGCACCACCGAGCTCCACCGACAAGTGTAAGAAGACAATGGCAGCTCCACCAGAGATCAAGGTGTCTGCCAAGGAGGACGGCGCTGGTGGTACCTTCACCATCAGTGCCACTCTCGACCCTAAATAGGAAAGCGCTTCGTTGCTTTCCTCTGGTAACGTCGATGTGTTTGCATGGCAACCGTCGACATCCCGATGTTCCTGTGAAAGTAATTGAGCACCATCTTGTCGTCTGTCCTCGCGCGCGGCCCGTCAAGCGTAAAGTCGAAGCGAGCGGTGGGCGCCAAGAATTCATCGCGAAGAAATCAAGAAATTGGAAGCAGCAGGCCTTGTCGAGGAGTGCTCCATCCTACGTGGTTGGCCAATCCTCGTAGTCGTGCGCCAAGGCAAGCGGGAAATGGAGGCTTTGTATCGACTTTACTGATGTTAATAAAGCTTGTCCCAAAGACCCATTTCCTTGCCGCGCATCGATCAGATTGTTGACTCCACGGCTGGATGTGACTTGCTTTCATTTCTTGATGCATACTCAGGATACCATCAAATCTTCATGGCAGAAGAGGATGAGGAGAAGACCGCATTCATCACCCCATGTGGCACGTACTGTTTCGTACGGATGCCTTTCAGATTAAAGAATGCTGGTTCAACATTTGCAAGAGTAGTCCATGACGCTTTTGAACCACAAATACACAGAAATGTGGAAGCCTACATGGATGACATAGTGGTCAAGAGCAAGGACAAGGCGACTCTGATTCAAGATTTAGACGAAACCTTTGCAAATCTGCGCAAGATCAACCTCAAGCTTAACCCCGAGAAGTGTGTGTTTGGAGTCCCCTCCGGCAAGCTTCTCGGGTTCTTCGTGTCTCAGTGGGAATTTAAGCCAATCCCGACAAGATCAAGGCCATTGAGCAGATTGAAGCACCAAAGCGCGTCAAGGATGTACGAAGACTTGCGGTTGCGTAGCTGCTCTCAAGCGAGTTTATCTCTAGGTCTGCTGGTAGCCTCGCCATTTTTCAAAATATTGAAAAAGGCAGGTCCAATAAATGGACTCGAGCGGAGGCTGCGCTGCAGGACTTAAAGAGATACCTGTCCTCCACTCCAACACTTGTCGCACCTAGGCCACAAGAGAAGTTGCTGCTATATATAGCGGCAACCAATCAAGTGGTTAGTGCTGCGTTAGTAGCGGAGAGGGAGGCGGATGATGAGCCAGCAACCACGGCAGATGCATGCAGCGACAAGCAAGGGACTTCACCGGCAAGCTCTGGTCCCGACAAAGATGGATCTGCGCAGGCATGTGAAAAGATGCAGAAAAGAATGGTGCAGCGCCCAGTTTACTTTGTCGGTTCCATTCTGCGAGGGGCTAGGTCAAGGTACTACGGTGTGCAGAAATTGCTTTTCGCCTTCTCATGGCCTCGAAAGCTGCGCCATTACTTCCAAGCACATGAGATCACAGTTGTCACTCGCTTTCCATCAAGAGGATCTTGCAAAATCCGAAGCAACAGCAGGATTGTCGAGTGGGCGCTGAACTGTCAAGCTTTGGCCTCAAATTTGAGAGCACTTCAACTATCCAAAGCAGAGCATTGGCGGAGTTCATAGCAGAATGGACGCCGACACAAGATGAAGAAATTCCAGAAACGAGCATCCCCGTCAAGGAGGCAAGCAAAGAGTGGCTGATGTACTTTGATGGTGCCTTCTCGCTGCAAGGTGCTGGTGCGGGCGTGCTACTTGTTGCACCCACCGGAGAGCACCTCAAGTACGTAGTCCAAATGCACTTTCCCAAGGAGCAAGCAACGAACAATACTGCAGAGTATGAAGGTTTGCTTGCCAGTCTCAGGATAGCAGCAGACCTTGGGATCAAGAAGCTCATTGTCAGGGGTGACTCACAGCTTGTCGTCCGCCATGTAAACAAGAATTATCAGAGTCCGTTGATGGAAGCCTACGTTGATGAAGTGAGAAAGTTAGAAGAGCACTTTGACGGCCTACAGATGGAACATGTTCCGAGAGCTCAGAACGACATTGCAGATGGCTTGTCAAGTCGCCGACTTAAGTTACACAATGGAACCAGGGATCTTTGTGCTCAAACCGACTCAACCGTCTGTAACGCCATCAACTCGGACAGAATAAGAAGAGGAAGTTGATTTACGGTGACTATTTTCCAGCAGAGCTCCCGAAGCCGCTGCCAAGAAGGTCCCCAAGATCAACACCAAGAGTCTTTGAGCGATCTGCTCCGACAAGCCCTAGGGTTTGTTCCGTTGAAGCGCACGCCCCGACAAGTTTTGCTCCGGCAAGCTTGCCGGGAACGTCAAGCTCGGCTGAGCCGAGGTTCTCGCCAGAGAAGCGGATGTTTCCAGCAGCAGATGTGCCTTTAGTCCTTGTTGTCGAGCCGCAAGCTCCGGTGAGCCGCGAGTTCTCGCCAGAGAAGCGGATGTTCCTTGCAGCAGCAGATGTGCCTTTAGTCCTTGTTGTCGAGCCGCAAGCTCCAAAGATGGGCACAACAGATTATCCATTTCCTTGACAGAGAACTTCCGAAGAGCAAGAAGAAGCGGAAAGAGTAGCCGGCGGTCAAGTATGTACCAGTTTGTCGACGACACACATGCATGAAGAAGACTCAACGGCGTGAAATTGAAGTGTATTCACCGAAGACGGACAACAGCTGTTGGCGAGATACATGGAGGCATATGTGGTCACCACATTGGCGCGAGAGCACTTGCGGCAAAGCGTTAAGCAAGGTTTCTTTGGCCGACAGCCCTCCGGGATGCAACTACACAAGTAACCAAGTGTGAAGCGTGCGGTTCCATTCCAAGCAAATACACCAGCCAGCTCAAGCTCTCCGGACAATCCCTTTATCCTGGCCTTTTTTCGGTGCTGGGGGTCGACATCCTCGGCCCCTTTCCCGAAGCTGTCGGGGCTTTGAGTACTTATGCGTTGCAATCGACAAGTTCACAAAGTGGCGGAAGTGGAAGCGATGAGGAAGGTGACAGCAACAAGCGATCAAGTTCTTCAGTCAATTGTTTGCCGTTTGGGATCCCTAACAGGATCATCACCGACAACGGCACGCGCATTCCTGAGCCGCACCTTCATGCAAGACGCCCAAGATCTTGGCGCCAAGGTCTGCTTCGCTTCGTTGCTCATCCGAGAAGTAACGGTCAGCGGAGAGGGCGAATCGCTGAAGCTTTGCGGACTCAAGACCAGGACTTTCGACAGGCTGCACAAGTGCGGAAAGAACTGGATTGAGGAGCTGTCGGTGGTTCTTTGGTCGATCAGACGACGCCAAATCGAGCCACCGCCGACACCTTCGCCTAGTCTATGGAGCAGAGGCGTTCTCCCCACGGAACTCGTATACGGGTCGCCTCGAGTGCTCGCTATGATGAGCTTGAGCAAGAGCGAGTTGCGACAAGATGACGCTTGCTCCTTGAGGAGGACCGTCTTGAGGCAACAGACGAGCTGCTCGATACAAAGCAAGCTTTGCGCCGCTACCATAGCCGCAGTTAATGCCGAAGTCTCGAGGAAGGCGACCTTGTTCTTCGCGCGTTCATCCGCCAAGAATTCCAACAAGTTGGCCGAAGTGGGAAGGTCCTTATCGGGTGAAACGAGTCACTAGGCTCGGGCGCTGTCCGCTTTGAGACCGAAGATGGCATTCGGTGAGCAACTCTCGGAACATTGAGCATCTTCGTAAGTTTTACCGAGGGCGCTGTTGCCGGAACCTGTTTCGCAACCACCTTTTGTACAAGTATTGCCGATGTTGCATGTAATCCTTTGTACAAAGCCGAGCGCAGACCCGTGCATCAAGAAGCTCATGTGCTCCGCACATCTTGTCAATTTCATGCTTTCTACTTTATTTTTGCATGCGTTATCTGACACTTTGTGCAGCACCTACCCCGGTAAGCAATAACGAGCCATAAGTCTCCATATCTTTATTTTCTCTTCTTTCTCTTTCTCAAAGAAAGGAAGGTTCCCTTGCCCACAAGTTTGCCGGGGGGGAAGGAGAAGATAATGGTGTGGACCAAACGTCGCTCAAGGAAGTTTCGCCTTACCGGGAAGCAAACGACAGAAAAGCTAAGTTGCTAAAGTTTGAGTAATCAGTTTTAAAAATTTTAAGTTATCTTCCTCGAACGACCGTACTTTGTATGGAAAACCTGTGCGCGGAGGAACCAACTCGTAGCTAGTTGCGCCCTTACTTTGTTTCGAGTCCGCTCAACAACTTAAGTGAGATGCGACTAGTTGCGACAAGGTTTCTTGTCGGTAGCAGCACCGCCAGAAGTCTGACGTCCCAAGACTCGGCCCGCATGGCAAAGGTGCCTGCGCCGACAAGTTCCCTAAAAGCATAGGGCAAAAACATACAAAGGAAGGAATCAAGTAAAGGAAATAACACAGCAATCACTACTCGAAATAGAGTTATATTACAAGATAGCTTGTCGCAGCTCTAATAGATTGTTCTCATGACATGACCAGCAGCGACAAGGAAAAGAGAAAACGGGCGGCCTAATCTACGCGATCGCCCTCAACCCTCTTGATCCCGCTCACCCTGTCCACGATGGGTGCGACAAGGGTCTTGAGCGCTTCCACATCGACATCCGTGGCAGGGACTTGAGGGCGTTGGCGAGGTTGAGGCTGGATTGCGGAAGGCCACCTTCATCAGCACCTTTTGAAGAGCTCCCGCGCAGATCTGGCGCGACTCGTCGGCCAGCTGCTTTGGGATCTCTTCCCGGAGTCGTTGGAGGGCCGTCGCCACGCCTTTGAAGAACAAGCTGAGCTTGGCGCTGGGTTGGAGGTGCTCATCGAAGAGTACCGAGATCCTCCATCCCAGCTGCGCCCGGCTCCCCGTCGATGGCTGCGGCAACATCCACGAGACCCTCGGTCCAGTGCTCCACATTCTCCCTAAAAAGTGTTCTCGGGCGGCAGCAAGCTTGCCAGCCAGCGCCTGTCGTCCTTGATCTTCTCCTTCAAGGCCACCTCCTGCTCCACGGTGCCGTCCAAATGGTCCGAGTCAAGGTGGTCGGCTTCAACTCAAGATCTGCGTTGGAGTCCTTGGCGGCACTAAGCTCCTTGCTCCTCTCGGCGAGGCGACCCTGCAGCTCGCCAAGAGTGTAGGCGTCCTTCTCGCGCTCGCGCTTGAGTGCAGCAAGCTCCTCGCCGCTCACCTTGAGACTGGCCTCCAGCTGCGTCACCTTCGTCTCCAACTCCTTCTTGGTGGCCTCGGCAGCTGCGGCAGCATCCTTTGCTTCCTTGAGAGCCCCGCCAAATGTTTGCTCGCGCGCGACAAGCTCCTCCTCATGGCTGTCAAGGTTAATCTTCCGCTGCGCCAACTTGCCTTCCTGCGCAGACAGCTTCTCGGCAGCAAGCCGCTGTTGCTCTTCAACTTCAGCCTTCTCAAGGATGAAGGCTTTGCGCTCCTCGGCGAGTTGCTCCCGCTCCACTGCCAGGGATCAGAGAGCTTCTTGGTTGAGGCCCTGGAGCTCCTCCGCACGCTTCTCGATGTCTGCTCCCGCCTTCGCGACAAGCACTTCCCGGGATTCCAGCTTGGCCTGTCGGGCGCGGTAGAGCGACAAAAGCTTCCGCAGCAGCTGCTCCTCCTCAGACTCGCCACCGCTGCTGCTTGGCGCGTCGACCAGCGTCAGCCGAGCGGAGGCGAGCAGCTCTTCGTCAAAGGTCTCTCCTTCGATCGGTGCCCTGGAGCTCGACGCCCAGGGGAGCTTGATGAAGATGCCATCGCCGGCCTTCAAATAGGCGCCGGGCTGGGGCTCTTCGGAGCCTGACGCTGCAGCAGCGGCGGAGGGATCGGCGGTCGTCGTAGCGCCAGACGCCTCTGCGCCTCGGGGCCGTCGGTCGATCGCCGGACCCTCGCCAGCTTCTGCGGCGGCAGCTTTGGCGGCCTCTTCGCGGCCGGGCTCGCGGCGCCAGCTTCTTCTTCGATGGCGGCGCGCGTCCAAGTGCCGCGCGCCTCCTCCTCGCCGGCGACCTCGGTCCCCATTGGCTCTGTGGCAGATGGATCTGACGACTGGAAAAGAAAGAATAGTCAAGCAAATATTCAAAAAGAAAATCAGAAGAAGAAGAACACAAGGGGAGTTTTCAAGCAAGAGGATTACCTGTACTAGGATCTGCAGCCGTGGTCTCAACCACCGGAGGGTCGCTGGTGCCATCCCTTGCCGGAGAACTGTCCCTTGCCGGAGAACGCTCCCTTGCCGGGGAATCCTCCCTTGGCGGTGTAGTCGAAGCAGATGGCATGTCAGGAGCGGCCTCAGGGCACTCCTGGTGGGGCTGCTCTGCTCCTACACAAACCAACAGTCGGATATCAGCAAAGCAAGAGCACCCATGCACGCCTAACAGCAGGAAGTAAACCATATAGTTACGCTGGGGGCTGCGCTGGGGGCTGCTTTGAGGAAGAGTTGCCGCGTCCGGCAAGGTGGTCTTGACGCGCCTCCTGCTGTCATGGTGGGTTCGTCCTCGATGACAATCACGGGGCCTTGGCTCTCTTGACGCCTTCGGGCCAGCGTCACGAAAAGGAATGGGTTCAGAGTGAAGCAAATCAGATACAAGACAAAGCAACAAATTGAAGAACTACAAGTACAGCAAAGAATCTTACTCTTCTTCTTCCTCGTCGGAGCTGAGCGCGGAGAGATCAAATTCTGGCTCGCCTCCAGTGCGACGAGCTGGAGGAGTGGGTTCCCTTGGCCGCTTGGCGGGAGCAGAAGCGGTGGTGCAGGAGGGCCCGCTCCGGTTGCGCAGGGCGTGAGGTGCTCCGCGGCAATGCTTGCTTGCATGGATGGAAGCTGCTTGGCGCTGGGCGGTTGCTGGGTCCGTCTGCCGCCCCGCTACGTCCCCGGCCTTGCGGAGACGCCTTCTTGGTGGAGCTGGGGCCTCCACTCGCGGCAAGCTGTTTGAAGGTGGGGAGCAGGCGCCCTCGGCGGGCTCACTTGACTCAGCTTTGGGCCCGACAAGCTCTTCCTCACCGGCGAACTCCCCTCGCTCGACGAGGCTTGCCGCCTCTGCTGCCTCTGCCTCCTCCACGGTGAATCCAAACTCGCCCGTGGCAGCGGCTGCCGCCGCTCTTCCAGCCTGGTGGCGATGCGCTGCATCTCATCATCGGTGGTGTCGCGGGTGAGGCCCCTCTGCTCATCGGGGCGGACCGGCACTTCTACCAAGCTGTCAAAGAACTCCCGCACGACGTCATCTGCAGGCTCTTGCCAAGTTGGGACGATTCCATGCGAGTCGCACAGCGGCATCATTGCACGGATGCGGTCGAGCGAGGAATTGTTGCAGAGCGGAACGTCACCCCTCGGCAACCTGAACATTTCGGGATGATCAGGATCGGGCTTGAACAGCTCCAAGAGCATCGCGTCCAGTTCCAAGACTGTGAAGTTGAAGTTAAGGCCCGGGCGCAGCCTCATGATATCCGCCGCATTTTGGAACTCCCAGGCGGGTCTCCTCCTCTCCTGCAGGGGGGCGATGCAGCGGCGAAGAAAGTCTGCGCCAACAGTGCCTACGGTGAGCCCGGCAAGCCTGAGGTGCAGGATCCGGGTGACGACAATCTTCAACCTAGCATCTTCCGGGGCCACGTTGCTCCAATCGTTGCCGCGGACTATTGGGGTTTGGCGCTGGGCGGTAAATGGCTGCGGGTTCTCCTCGACAATCCAGCACCAGTCTGCCCTCCATTCCTCCCACTTGCTGCGGAGCTCCCCCTCCAGATAAGCTTCCTTCTTGCCAATCCTCGAGATCCAAGCGATTCTTCCGGCAAGAGGCTCCCCTCTCTCAACTCGGGGCATAAAGAAGTGGCGGAAAAGAGCTACATTTGGATGGACTCCGACAAAGTTTTCACAGAGATGTGTGAAAACTGCCATGGTCAGAACAACATTGGGGCTGAAGTCAAGGAGGCGGAACCCGTAGGTGTTCATAATATCACAGAAAAATTCAAAGAAAGGCGGGCAGAGCCCGCAGTAGAAGAACAGCGCGAAGAAAGGGTATCCGCTCGAGCCAATTCAGCGGCAGGGGAATACCTTCAGGCGCTGGATGCGCTCAGCGTCTCCGTCGACCGAGAAAAGGTAATAGTACTCCCTCGGATCCTTCGCGCGAGCTGAGGGGGGAAGATTGCCCGCTCCTTCGCAGCGCCCGTGAGCGCTGCGCGCCGGCCGACTTCACGGCCTTCCCTTGTCGGCTTCGAGCCATGGCGGAGGTGGTGGGGAGATCGGCGTTGGTGATCTTTGGGTGGCGATGGGGGGAGCGCTGCTCTCTTTTCAGCCTTGGGTAGAAGGGGGGAAGCGGCGGAGGTTTTCGAGATTGGCAAGCAACCAGAGAGGTGGGTGAACTGCCCCTGTTTCCCCTTCTTATAAAGAGGGAGGAGGCAGGCGTTCCATCTTTCCGAATAAAGAAACCACCCACGATCTCTCCCACGACGCCGCATTCGACGCGTGCCGTTCGTGGGGGGCGTGGTGGGTCCGGAGTGAGTTACGGCATAACCCAGGCCATGCGTGCCCGTGCCTGTTTTGGGCCTGGCCCAACATCGCCGGCACCGCAGGTGGCCCAGTCGGGGAGCTCTGCCGGTGCACTAGAGTAGGGTACCCTAGTATCCCGAATTGCACACGGCAGTTGCAAGACCCGCGGCAAGGCTTGCCGGTGACCGCCAAAGTCCTCCGTGGTTCCTTTGGAGCCATTCAAGAACAAAGTATTCAAGCCAAGGAGACAAGGCCCGGCAAGAGGAGCTTGCCGAAGGCCACCCAAGGCACCTAGGAGATAAGGCCCCGGCAAGAGGAGCTTGCCGGAAGGCCCGATGAGCGACAAGCTTCCGGACGCTAAGAAGACAACGATCATGCAAGGCGCTTGCCATGGCAAACCACCACTCAGATTGCGCGCCCAAAGACACCCACCAACGTGTCGCCTCGACCTTTCAGCGCGTGGCAAGAGGTCGTGCGCCAGCGGTGCGCGGTGGCAAGCGGCGCCGACAAGATTGCCATCGGGTAAGCGGTGGCGCCCGACGGTCCTCGTTTGCCTTTGTTTGACGACGTGACGGGCATTTAATGCCTTTGTCCCCTGCCGTCGTGGTTAGGTATGATACAATGCATGTAGCTGTACCAACCGCATTCCTTTTCCAATTTTTCCCTTGTCTACGTTGCCACTGCCGGAGACCCTTGAGCATATAAAAGGAGGCCCATGCATAACGAGAGGGGGGTTCGAAGGTTGAAGCCAGAAAACACTCACACTAGGTCTCGTTAGCAGCGGGCGGTCTTGTAGCACTCAGCGCTCCCTAGCAAGAACTCAATACAATCGACATGCAGCAAGAGGAGTGTTATCTCTCGGGAGAGCTCGAAGCTGGGTAAACTGCTCGTGTGCTTCGCCTCGATCTGCTCTTCGTGCGACCTCCGCTCCCTGCCGAACCGAAAGGGGCTCGGTCCGCCGGTCCCATAGGTGTTCGTGGGTCAGATCAGCCTCCCCGACAACCATAGCCTCTCCGATGAAGTGTGAGTAGTTTACCTCAGACCTTCGGGTCCATAGTTAGTAGCTAGATGGCTTCTTCTCTCTTTTTGGATCTCAATACAATGTTCTCCCCCTCTCTCGTGGAGATCTATTCGATGTAATCTTCTTTTTGCGGTGTGTTTGTTGAGACCGATGAATTGTGGGTTTATGATCAAGATTATCTATGAACAATATTTGAATCTTCTCTGAATTCTTTTATGTATGATTGGTTATCTTTGCAACTCTCTTCGAATTATCAGTATGGTTTGGCCTACTAGATTGATCTTTCTTGCAATGGGAGAAGTGCTTAGCTTTGGGTTCAATCTTGCGGTGTCCTTTCCCAGTGACAGTAGGGGCAGCAAGGCACGTATTTTATTATCGCCATTGAGGATAACAAGATGGTTTTTTTTATCATATTGCATGAATTTATCCCTCTACATCATGTCATCTTGCTTAAGGCGTTACTCTGTTTCCATAAACTTAATACTCTAGATGCATGCTGGATAGCGGTCGATAAGTGGAGTAATAGTAGTAGATGCAGGCAGGAGTCGGTCTACTTGTCTCGGACGTGATGCCTATATACATGATCATACCTAGATATTCTCATAACTATGCTCAATTCTGTCAATTTCTCAACAGTAATTCGTTCACCCACCGTAAAATACTTATGCTCTTGAGAGAAGCCACTAGTGAAACCTATGGCCCCGGGGTCTATCTTCATCATATTAATCTTCCAACACTTAGTTATTTCATTTGCTTTTTACTTCGCTTTTATTTTTACTTTGCATCTTTATCATAAAAATACTAAAAATATTATCCTGTCATATCTATCAGATCTCACTCTCGTAAGTGACCGTGAAGGGATTGACAACCCCTTATCGCGTTGGTTGCGAGGATTTATTTGTTTTGTGTAGGTGCGAGGGACTCGCGCATAGCCTCCTACTGGATTGATACCTTGATCTCAAAAACGGAGGGAAATACTTACGCTACTTTGCTGCATCACCCTTTCCTCTTCAAGGGAAAACCAACACAGTGCTTAAGAGGTAGCACTAACTCATTAGTTGCAATGCTTGCAAGGCTTATAGTGATGTGCATTACCGAGTGGGCCCAGAGATACCTCTTCGACAATCGGAGTGACAAATCCTAATCTCGAAATACGCCAACCCAACAAGTACCTTGAGAGAGACACCAGAGAGCACCTTTATAATCACCCGATTACGCTATGACGTTTGGTAGCACACAAAGTGTTCCTCCGGTAAACAGGAGTTGCATAATCTCATAGTCATAGGAACATAATAAGTCATGAAGAAAGCAATAGCAACATACTAAACGTTCGAGTGCTAAGCTAATGGAATGGGTCAAGTCAATCACATCATTCTCCTAATGATGTGATCCCGTTAATCAAATGAAAACTCATGTCTATGGCTAGGAAACATACCATCTTTGATCAACGAGCTAGTCAAGTAGAGGCATACACTACAAAAAAAAGACACATCCGTGACATTTTGGGCCGAACGAATTTTTTTTCTGTCATACATATGACACTTCTATGACGATAATTGTGACAAAACCCGGTATCATCATAGATGTGGTGGGCTCCTACTTCTATGACTAAAAATCATGACAGAAAATGGGATTTTCGTCCTGGGCGGGCCGGAGTCGCAGCTGCATGACATTCTTTGGGCCGTCCATGACGGAAAAAACCGTGGTAGAAGCGAGGGGGAGGAAAATTTCGGGGAGTTCCGGGTTATGGTGGGAGGTCGGGGCCGAGTGATGCGCGTTTCTCTCGTACACGTACGCGTGTGTGTGAGAGGCGTTGGCTCTAACTGAACCCGAGCGAGGCGTTGGGCTCTAATCGAACACGAAGCGATTGAATCAGTAGCTACGCGTTCATCGAACTGAGCGATCGATCGATGGCAGTTAACTGAACCCGTTCGAGCGATTCCTCTGGGATGAACAGTGAGCGTTGAGGGGGGGGGGGGTGGATGAACAGTGAGCGGTGGTGTTGCCTCTGGATGAACAGTGAGCGTTGAGGGGGGGTTTGGATGAACAATGAGCGGTGGCGTTGCCTCTGGATGAACAAGACCCCGTGGTGCGGTGGAGGGCTGGATGAACAGTAGACGGTGGAGGGGTGGCCGTGGAGAGGTGGTTGAACAGGACCCCGTGGTGTGGAGGGCTGGATGAACAGTAGACGGTGGAGGGGTGCCCGTGGAGGGGTGGTTGAACAGTAGCCGGTGGAGTAGCGCACGGTGGAGGCTGGATGAACAGGAGCCCGTGGAGGCTGGAAGAGGTCGACGGTAGCCCGTGGAGGCTGGAGGAGGTTGACGGTGCAGATGAACAGTATCCCGTGGAGTCCCGTTTTGCGGTACGCCACACCCCTCCCAATGAACAGGACCCCCGTTTCGACCGTAGCGCTCCAACACAAGTCCGTTTCATCCGTTTTGCGCTACGCCACACCACTCCAGATCAACAGGACACCCGTTCGACCGTAGGAGGTCAGTTTCGTCCGTTTTGCGGTACGCCACACCCCTCCCGATCAACATGACCCCCGTTTCGACCGTAGGAGGTCCTTTTCCTCCATTTTGCGGTACGTCACACCCCTCCCGATCAACAGGACCCCGTTCCGAACGTAGGAGGTCCGTTTCCTCCATTGTGCGGTACGCCAGGCCTCGTTTCCATTGCCTGTTCCATCCAAGCCCTCCCGATGAACACGACCACGCATTCCGTTACGACCCAGCCGGTTGGATCCCCATGAATACGACGACGATGCTGTTTCTCCGTTCCGACCAAGCCATGTACGTATGCGCAAGTAGGCGTTCAAGACCCCGCCCGTATGTACACATACGTGGCCGTATTTTATTTCTTGCACCCTGGCCGCTGTACGTACGTGTACATGCTACGTGCGCGCCTCTACTACGACACGTGTGCGCCTCTACATCGACCAAGATATATGTACGCGTACGTTCGCGACCAGAATGACAATGCTACGTACGCTTCGACCAGGTGGGTCCCGACTGTCAGGCACTTCCTTGCCTGCGAAGATGTAGCTGGTGGGTCCCAGCAGTCAGGGGGGCGAATCGTTTGTTTTTTTTCCCAGACGCACTTCCTTGTGTGCGAGGGAAACGTTTTTTTCGTGAAATACTGTGGCCCGTCCGGTGGGTCCCTGCTGTCAGGTGGAGGAATAATTATTTTGCGCGTAATAAGGAGGCACTTCCTTGCGGCCGTCGTGGACCCAGCTGTCAGCCTCTCCACGCACCGTACTCTTCCGATGGAAGTCGGTCGTTGACCACATTGACCATGTCGCACCGAGAGCACCACTGCGGTGGATGACAGCGAGGCCTAGGAAGGGGACGACACGGAGCCGGGGAAGACGCAGCAGTGGATGCCCACACGAAGAGGAGTACGTGGGTGAGGCTGCCGTCACCTGAGAATAACCGGGGGTGTGGGTGAGTAGAGGGATGGCCTTGCCAACGGTGGGAGTAGTATGGGGCGGTGAGGCCACGGGAGGCAGGAGCACGAGGCACGACCGGCGCTGGTTTGGGCGGCTGGAGCAAGAAGACCAGAGGTTGAAGAAGCATTATGGCCGTTGGATGGACATCGTACGGTCACTGGAGCTAGAATCATGCATATTGACTAAGTTGACAAATCCCTCCGTCCCCGTCAACTTAGTAGGCCCACAAGTCAGCCTGGCACTATACTGTTCCCAGCTAATAGGCGGAGTATTCATTTTTTTGTGCATAATAAGGAGGCACTTCCTTGCGTACGAAGATATAGCTGGTGGGTCCGAGCTGTCAGTGGCGGTAACTTTTTTTTTTGCGAAATACAGAGGCCTTTTCGGTGGGTCCCTGATGTCAGGTGGAGGAATCATTATTTTGCATAATAAGGAGGCATTTCCTTGCGTGCGGCCGTGGACCCAGCTGTCGGCCTCTTCATGTACAGTCCACTTCAGATGCATGTCGGTCGTTGACCGCGTTGACCAGGCTGCGTCAAGAGCACCAGGGCGGTGGACGACGGCGAGGCCTAGGAAGGGAACGACACGGAGGCAGGGAAGACTTGGCAGTTGTTTCCCACGCGGAGGGGAGTACGACTGTACGAGGGTTTACTGGTTTGTCTACCGTCGCCGGAGAATAACAGCAGGTGTGGGTGAGTAGAGGGATGGCTAGGCCAGCGATGGGAGTACGGTGGGTCGGTGAGGCCTGCATTGCAGTAGAGCCGGCCGCTGGGAGGAGAGAGCAAGCAGTCCTGTCGGCGCTTGTTTGAGAGGTTGGAGCAGGAAGAGCAGAGATTGAAGAAGCACGACGGCCGTTGGATGGCCATCCAACATCCTTTGCCAGTCGCCAACCTTTTTAGGAAAGCCTCAAATCTGTGGAAAATAGCATACAGCCCATCTGCCATTATTTCTAATAATTTACAGCCCATTTGCTAATTCTTAAGGTTTTTTTGGAGCCCATATTCTTTTTGTTAGCATTACAGCCCATATTGTGGCCACGGTTAAAAATTATACAAATTTTGCATATTTGGTGCGGTCCGAACTGTTTTTAATCCCAAATTTCGACTCACATTCAAACTGATTTTAAAAATAAATGTATATCAATATAAAATCCAACAAATTCTCCACGCATAAAAATTAATGTAATTTAAAATCTCAAATGAAAAAAAGATATTTGAAACTAATTGCGGTTTGATGTGTTTTAAAATGTACAGCCCATTTCTCATTCTTGATGGGCCATTTTCTCGCCAGCCAATGAAAGCTCTCCTCGTCTTGAAAGATTTGCAGCCCAACAGGCCCGACAAAGCGACTTACTTGGCAAATCACAAAAAACTGGTGTGGCCGTGGACCCCTGTCAGCCTCTCCACGACAAGATTTTTTCCGATGGAAGTTGTTCCTTGACCACGTTGACCACATTGCGGAGAGCACCACGGCGGTGGGACGACGGCGAGGCCTAGGAAGGGGACGACACGAGCCGGGAAGACGCGGCAGTGGAAGCCCTTGAGAGAGGAGTAGGAGGTTCACTGGTTCGGCTGCGGTGTGAGGTTGTCGTCGCCGCAGGCCCTGCCAGCGGTGGGAATAGTAGGGCGGTGAGGCCTCCATGAAGCACAGCCGCCACGGGAGGCAGGAGCATGAGGCACGACCAGTGCTGGTTTGGGCGGCTGGAGCAAGAAGACCAGAGGTTGAAGAAGCACTATAGCCGTTGGATGGACATCGTACGGTCACTGGAGCTAGAATCGTTCATATTGACTAAGTTGACAAAGCCCTTCGTCCCCGTCAACTTAGTAGGCCCACAAGTCAGCCTCCCACCAAGGTGGGTCCCAGCTAGCAGGGGAGTATTCATTTTTTTGTGCGTAATAAGGAGGCACTTCCGGTGGGTCCGAGCTGACAGCAGGGGGAACGTTTTTTTCGCGAAATACGGTGGCCCGTCAGGTGGGTCCCAGCAGTCATGGGGCAAACGTTTTTTCGCAAAATACGGTGGCCTGTCCAGTGGGTCCCTGCTGTCAGTTGGAGGAATAATTATTTTCCGCGTAATAAGGAGGCACTTACTTGCTGCGGCCGTGGACCCAGCTGAGATTCTCCACGTATAGTATACTTTCGATGGAATTCGTTCCTTGACCACGTTGACCTCGCCGTGTTCCGTTGCATGCATGCGTCCATGGGCGTGGTGCGTCCCCACTGTCAGCCTCTCACGTACAGTCATCTTCCGATGACTCTCGGTTGTTGACCATGTTGACCACACCGTGTCGAAGCGCACCTGCATCGGAACGACCGGAGATGGGGAAGACGGGCGGTGGAGTCGCAGATGGAGAGGATTGGGAAACTTCATTGGTTGGTGCTTGGCAGCAAAGGCAGCAGCCATGCCGCCCACGGAGACAGGAGCAAGA